>CM045764.1:38636237-39021237 GCA_025200525.1 Camellia lanceoleosa
CACCAAAGTCTCGAAACTTGCACAAAATAGCACAAAAATGGGGCCTTTCAAGGCCTAAGGGTGGTCAAACACACCCAAACCACAAAACACTCTTAACAAACAATCAAGAGGGCCTAAAAATAGAACTTTTTTATGTTATACACTAAACACAAAAACAGCTCTAAGATAGGTGGAAATATGATGCAAAA
The DNA here is from genome assembly GCA_025200525.1 of Camellia lanceoleosa. Classification (NCBI taxonomy): domain Eukaryota; kingdom Viridiplantae; phylum Streptophyta; class Magnoliopsida; order Ericales; family Theaceae; genus Camellia; species Camellia lanceoleosa. Next base: position 38,636,426 of record CM045764.1, read on the forward strand.
ATGGGGTAAAAAGGACTAGTTTCTTACCCTTGAAGCCTTTCTTCAACAATGGTGGTCTTGTTGCCTCCTTAAGCTTCAATCCAGTCAAAAATAGCAAGAACAAGCCCTTAGAACCTCAGTAGCCCAAGGAAGGTGAAGCACTAGGTGCTTGTGTGCAATAGTATGGACTAAAACACACACAAGAGTAATATAGAGATAGGATGTGTATTGAACCCTAACCCTAAAACCAGAGCTTCCTCTGTATTTTCTAAGCAAAAAGCTCTAATTTTTCTAACCCTTGAGCAAGGGAGAGGATGGCTCCTCTTATAGAGGACCTGTCACGCCCCAAACCAGCCCCTAAAAGTTTGGGCATGACCCATTCGAAAAACAGACACTAAACCTGCTATACATATCATACGGGGCCTGAACGGAAGCATTCAATAATATAAAATACGTAGAATAACATCCATTGAGCTATTCCTAACATGCCAGGATCCCAACATCACACTAAGTAAATATTATACAGACAGTTTACACACATATGCCTCGACTCAACCCCACAAATAGGCGCATAACAAAAATATTAATGAAGAAGGAATTATATACAATCAACCCAAAAATAGACATCTAATGCATAAATTGAAACTCAGCAAAACTTTACAAAACGAACGGCTTCAGGTGGTGCCTGGACGCCTCAAGGTTGGCAAGGGGAACACAAGCTTTTAAGGTTGGGACTGAACTCCTGGTTGGTTACCTACAGAAACAGACAGACAACATACAGAATGAGCGAACTCAGTGAATAATAGTACATAAATATTGTGATATTTAACCTGAATAATCATACATATAGCTATAGATACATATTATTGACTACATTCCATGATTATTTCCAAAACAGCCATGGGTCCACTTTCCGTAACAGAATGGCTTTAAGCCCAGTATATACAGAACAACCATAGGCCTACAGATGCAGAATGACCATAGGTCCAGCAATATCAGAACGGCCAACGGCCCAGAAATAACCGAAATAACCGAAATAACAGAACCAACAGAAATAGCAGAAATAATGTAACGCATCAAATAATGTAAATAATGAAATAGCGTAACTAATGAAATAATGTAAATACGGAACTAACAGAAATAACAGAAATAGCAGAACTAATAGAAATAACAGAAATACGGAACTAACAGAAATAACAGAAATAGCAGAACTAACAGAAATACAGAACTAACAGAAATAACAGAAATACAGAACTAACAGAAATAACAGAACGCATAAAGCGTAGTAACAGAACGCATAAAGCGTGATAACAGAACGCATAAAGCGTGGGTACAGAACGCATATAGCGTGGTAACAGAACGCATAAAGCGTGGTAACAGAGGGTAACAGAACGCATATAGCGTGGTAACAGAGGGTAACAGAAGTAACAGATGTATGGACTCAAGAGGTAGCTCGTACGGATTCCAGAGGTGGCTCCCACCAAGGTGTAGCACTTCGTTCCGTACAGCACTTTGCTCCATACCAGAAAACATCAGAACAGATTAATACAGATAAACTCATTCTTGCCATTAATCACATAGACATACTTATTTCATAATTAACAGAACCTTAACATTACCAATAATCTGAAGGTAAATGTACCATTACATCAACAGGCCAGAACAATTTATAACCCAGCTACAGAAGTATAGATAACTCATAGGATGATACATTGACAATAATTAATAGCCATAACTCAAAATATGGAGTAGGTTCAAAATCATACCGATATATGCTAACTCTTCCAATGTTCACATCAATTCTCAATCAACAAACATGTTAACATTTTAGCTCACGGAAAATAGGATGTTGTTAACACTATTCTTAACGATAACAAGGTACATTTGTACATTTGTAATACTATTACTCACAGAGTTACAATGGAGCGCTTGTCCCTCCCGGAGTGCGTTCTGCACACAATCATAACTTACAAATTAACTCCCTTTCCCTCTTAAATCATTAAGAAATTCTTTCCTGAGCCATTACATTCGTATGAATTTATAATCATCTTAAAGTCATCAGAAAATTATTCTAAAAATACCAGAGGACTGAGCATTCAAAACTGAACAAACAATAATTTTGCCTGAAAATGGGTTTCCCGCTAGAGCGCCACTTTGGCCGCTCGAGTGGACTACACAAAATACAAAATTGCTGGGAGGTCCTTTTTCCCGCTCGAGCGGGACTTCCGCCGCTCGAGCGTACCAGGCAAATTTCTGAAAAATCTGGATTTCCAATTTGAGTTCCAACTTTACATTCAAACCTTCAATCTTACTTTTGCAAAACAACTTAATTCAAAACAAATCTACATGCAATATACATTCCTTCAACATTTCAATCATCAATTTCATACTTAAAACAACCATAACCTTCCAAAATCCCCATTGTTCAAACCCGAAATTCCCAAAATCTCATAATTTCTTCTATATACTTCAAATATGTAAAATTTGCACAATTAAACAATGGAAATAACTCAAATCTGTCTATGGATGTAAATATTGATGAGTATTAAACCCTTACCTCAATAATCAAGCAAAGGGGTGAGCTTGAGAAGGAGCCTTCACAAATCCAAGTTCTAATTGGGTAAAAACATTGATCCTCCCTTATTCTCCCTCCTTGATGTCAAAAACCATGGTGGATCATGATCAAAGTAAAGGAATTCAAGGGTTTGGGGCTAGGGTTTCGGACTAGGAAGAAGAGGAAAGAAGAGGGTAAAAGAAAATATCAAGAAATGATCCAAAATCACGATTTTAAAGCTGCTGTCCCGAAAACCCCGCTCGAGCGGACCTATTCCCGCTCGAGCGGACCTACTCACAGCACAGATTCCAAAACTTCAAACAGGTGTAACTCTCCCATCTGGACTCCATTTTAGGTCGTTCTTGTGTCCAAATTGAAGCCCTGGAAATAAGCTTTCCAATGGTTCTAACCTCATATTCAAATTCAAAGTGTGGAAAAAGAAAAGGACAAAAGAGTGGCAGTTGTGCGTAAAATAACTATCCGAATTAAATTCTTTGGTTCAATCTTACTTTACCATCATATTACCACCTCAATCAAAATCCCCAAGTCCAAAAATAAAACATGAGATCCTCCACAAACATTCACCAAACCTTTAACAGCTTTCCATTACACCTAGCTTCAATTCCAATAGATATAGTTGAATCTACGCATATTGGGGTCATTACACGAGCCAATCTTGTAAACTTACAATGTAAGCTAACAAGAGAGGCATCCCTCCATACACGTGTATGGAGGGGAAGCAAATACCAGCCAGCTGTTTCAAAATATCTCCAAAAGCAGCTGAACAGTAGTCGGCTAGCCAAAAATGTCATTTTGACAAAATTGACTGCCGACCGGCAACATACATTGCCGGTGGCAACAAACCAACCGTGGCCTCTAGCCATCGCCGGTGTGTGGGGATGCCTCACAAGGCATTCCCTGCCCCTCCAAGGCAAAACACAAGTGTTTGGTGCAAAACCAGACACAAAACAGTCAAGTTCGGAGATCCTGAGACAAGGCGCGTAGCCGAGAACTCCGGGAACTCCAAACGAACACAAACATGGATAATCACCGAGTGTTCAAACGGTGACGTCCAAGTCTTGAGGACGGTCAAAAATGGGGTGTCTACAGTTGCCCCTCTTTAACAGAACTCGAAAGTCATAACAATGACGGGAGTGAATGTCAAAGCCCAGAGACGACCCATTTTTGACAAGGCCGAAGACTTGGACAAACATGCAAGACAAACAAGGTATGCGCCCGAAGGCAGGGGCAAAATGCAACTAAAAATGCAAGAAGCCGAGCATAACTTATGATCATGCAAAGAAAGCTGTAACGAAGCACACATGCAACAGTTTTAAGCTAGCATACACCAGACTACACTACAATGCAGAAAGGATGTAAGAGAATTATGCAATTCTCAATACGTCTCACTCGGAGGATACAATACCTGTGCGGCTCGTCCGGTTGCACCGGCCTCAAATGAACCGTACATACAATATCGTGCCTGAAAAGAAAACAAACTTAACAGGTACAATGTCGTTAGCAACATGCATGACAATGCAAACGAGACACGCATGCCAATGCAGATAAGACGACACGCATGCCAACGAAAATGTGACACGCATGCCAATGGAAATGAGGCACACATGCCGATGAAGATAGGGCACACATGCCCATGGAAATGAGACACGCATGCCGATGAAAGTGAGGCACCCGTGCCAATGCAAATGAGGCACACGTGCTAATGAGAATAGGGCACACGTGCCGATGAAAATGAGGCACACGTGCCGATGCAAATGGGGCACACGTGTCGATGCAAATGAGGCACACATGCCTATGAAAATGAGGCACACGTGCCAATGAAAACGAGGCACACGTGCCGATGCAAATGAGGCACACGTGCCAATGAGAATGAGGTGGCACACGTGCCGATGCAAATGAGGCACACGTGCCTATGAGAATGAGGAGGCACGCGTGCCGATGCAAATGAGGCACATGTGCCAATAAGAATGGGGCACACGTGCCAATGAAAATGAGGCACACGTGCCAATGGGAATGATAAACAATGCAAGTGTGACATGCATGCCACACGGAATGGAAAATGATGCGATGATGCAAATGAAACAAATGAGACACGCATGCCTCATAAGAATGCAAAATGATGCAAGTGTGACACACATGCCACACGGAATGTAAAATGATGCCAATGAGGTACGCATGCCTCAAAGGATGCAAAATGATGCAAGTGAGGTACGCATGCCTCACGGAGATGTAAAATGATGCCAATGAGGTACGCGTGCCTCAAAGGAATGCAAGATGCTGCCAATGAGGTACGCGTGCCTCAAAGGATGCAAAATGCTGCCAATGATGTACGCGTGCCTCAAAGGAATGCAAGATGCTGCCAATGAGGTACGCGTGCCTCAAAGGAATGCAAGATGCTGCCAATGAGGTACGCGTGCCTCAAAGGATGCAAGATGAAGCCAATGAGGTACGCGTGCCTCAAAGGATGCAAGATGAAGCCAATGAGGTACGCATGCCTCAAAGGATGCAAGATGAAGCCAATGAGGTACGTGTGCCTCAAAGGATGCAAGATGAAGCCAATGAGGTACGCGTGCCTCAAAGGATGCAAAATGAAGCCAATGAGGTATGCGTGCCTCAAAGGATGCAAAATGAAGCCAATAAGGTACGCGTGCCTCAAAGGATGCAAGATGAAGCCAAGTGTGACACGCATGCCACAAGGAAATGCAGAACAATGCAAGTGTGACAAGCATGCCACACGAAATATAAAACAATGCAAGTGTGACACGCATGCCACACGAAATATAAAACAATGCAAGTGTGACACGCATGCCACACGAAATATAAAACAATGCAAGTGTGACACGCATGCCACACGAAATGTAAAACAATGCAAATGAACTCGAGTGCGCGACAACGCACGTTTTTTTTTTTTTTTTTTGAAATGCATGATAATGCAAAACAAGGAGATGCACGACAACACGAATGATGCGCGAGGCAACGACAACACGAATGATGTGCGAGGCGACGTATGTATTGAGGTGCATGACAATGCATGACAACGCTTGTAATAAAATGCATGACAATGCATGAGGGATGTGCATGACGGCGCGACGCAACGCACCAGACAACATGATGAATGCATGCAATGCACGCGGGGCAACTTTTGAATCTTGTAAAAGGCAAAAGGATACAAAAGGATATAACCTTGCATGAATTTGAGTGCCACGCACAGAAGACACGGTCCGAGGTCAAAACAGAGGCCGGTTGAGCGTCGGAGATACACTTTCTTGCACTTTCTCGAGCTATGATGACCAAAAACCACTCATATTGCCTAAACAAGGCTGTAGGAAGATCACCGACCGGGCTAGGAGGCCACCGGCTGTCCACCGGCTACAAAATAATTCCATCGGCACCATATTCTGCCGGCCGGCACAAAATGTTGCCGACCGGCAAAAAGTTCCTGGATCGGTGCAGATTCGACATTTCACCTCGGGTCTTTTAAAATAGGGTTTCTAAACCCTATTCTATTCATTAGCCTCCGCCGAAAACAAACTCTCTCTCTCTCTCTAAAGTCTCTTTTCTTCCTCGTTTCCTTGTTTCTTTGCGTTCTCGCGCCCTTTTCGTCGTCGGATTCGCGATTACCTTCGCGTTTCGGACATTTTCAACCGAACAAATCTTTGTTTCGGTGCCTCTTTTTTCGTTTCTACCTTTTTGGGGTTTGTTCCCCTCACTTTCCTCTCCATTTCCATGCCTTTTCACATCCCGACCTTTCCGGCCATTTTCCACCCTCCCGGGGGTTGACTTTTTGGTTGACTCTTCGTATTCCGACCCGATTTTCATTCCTTGACCATTTTCTCATCATTCTCGACATGGCAGACGACATTCCACGCGGTGGGACTCCTTCGGATCACGAGATGGATCCCGGGGTCGAGCTCCTCCCGTTGAGCGAGCGCTCGTTCGACCCGACGACCTACCGGCCGGCGGTTCATGTTCTGCCCCCCGACGGACTGCGCCAGTTCAGGACTTTCGACATGGTGTTGGATCCCGAGCTTCTGCTATGTGAGCCTACCTCTCACCTATCTTTCGGCACTTCCGAGGTAACATTTTTTTTTTGCTTTATTTTCTGCAGTGTAGAACTTTTTGAATTGTCAACTGCCATAGCTGATTACTGTTCTTTAATTGCTTTAGCTCAGATACTCTGATACACTGTGTATTGTAGTTGATCACAAACACACTCGCAACTGATATTTGTTTAAGAACGACACATGCACACACACTGCACTAGCCTTAATCACTCAAACACACAGCACACACCGTATTTCACTGCAAACTCACCAACACCCAACATTTACTCGAATCTGAAAAACTTGTACACATGCTAGATTTGCATCGAACCACACAAACACGCTGACACATCATACGTTGTAGTTCACTGTAAACACACCGGCACCCGGTATCTGTTTGAATTTGAAAATACGCACGCATGCCAAATTTGCACTGAACCACTCAAACACGCTGACGCATCATACGTTGTAATTCACTGTATACACACTGGCACCCGGTATCTGTTTGAATTTGAAAAACTTGCACGCATGCCAAATTTGCACTGAACCACTCAAACACGCTGACGCATCACACGTTGTAGTTCACTGTAAACACACCGGCACCCGGTATCTGTTTGCATTTGAAAAACTTACACGCATGCCAAATTTGCATCGATTCACTATTTCTTCAAGACTGTACATTTTATATTGCTTCGCAACTATTTGTTTGAAAATAGAGAGATTCCCATACCATCCGCGGGTATGGGAATACCGTCGCTCGTGAGTGGTACGCCGAGCTTCCCGACGCAGTTCGCCATATTGTGGACCAGGCCGGCTTTGGCGCATTCTGCAAAGGACTCTCCAGGCTCACTACGTGCAGACCTCTCCTTGTCGCTCTGGTGGAGAGGTGGTGGGACACCACCGATTCATTTCACTTGTCTGCGACTGGGGACATGACGATGACCCCTTATGATTTCTCAATGCTCACAGGCATCGGGGTAAGGGGTGATCCGATCCCCTTCGACATTGATATGGACGAGTGGACCGCGGCTCAGGTCTACTTGCTCAGTGCGGCACTGCCTCTTGCACATCCCGGCTTTGTTCGATACTCCTGGTTCGAGGTGCAGTTCAGGGTCCAGCCCCTCCTCGTCAATGCAGCCCCGATGACTCAGGAGGCCGTGGAGAGATATGCACGCGGCTTTCTCATGTTCCTGTTTGGGACGACCATCTTCGCCGACTGGGCGAACACAGTGCCTCTCTGCCTGCTCAGTGCACTGGTGGATGTCAGGGACATTTTACATTATGACTGGGGTGGCGCCACTCTAGCCACCCTTTATGGGTATATGAGTTCGGCTTCATGGCGTAACGATTACTCGGGGTTCTTGGCGTGCTGGGAGGTACATTTCTTTTACGCCTTTCATTTCATTCTATATTTTACGTACTCGCACTGCACACTGCTTGTAGTCTGCTTTACACTTGCTGTATACTGTACACACGGCACACACATACTCTGCTTTACACTGACTGTACACTGCTCACACTGTACACTCTGCACAATACACTGCACAACACACGGCTCTGCTATTTCTGCTTTTATTCTATATTCTGCTTTATCTGATAAATGCACTGGTATTTATCTTGCAGTTGTGGGTTTATGCCTACTTTCCTAGGCTCGCTCCCGTACCCGATGCAGAGACCCCTCTGGTCGTCCCTTTTTCGCGTCGCTTTGACGGGAGATTGGAGGCCGCGAGAGACATTCAGCTTCTTCCGCCGCTACTTTGACACTATCACCCCTGCAGAGGTATGTTTTACTTGCAGTTCATTTAAGTTTTGCCTTTCCACTACATATTTCAATAACAGTAGGTAACAAACTGTATTTCATTTTCAGATCACCTGGCGGCCGTGGGCTCCACTGCCAGCGATGATGTGGGATCGGTTTGCCGGTGCCGATGAGACCTCGCGTTCTGGATTACGCTTTCGAGGCGATGCAGCCGGGCTTGGTACTGGTGGCGTTTCTTGCGCCTGCACCCTAGGCTTACTCGGCGAATAGTCCTGCACCCTCCTGAGCACATGCGGGATCTTGAGAGGTTCCGCCGAGTGATGGCGGACTACACCATTGGCTCGGCGAGCGATTTCAGAGGCGAAGCGATTACTCGAGTACGTCCGGACCTTTATCATCATCGACCTCTGGCGGCCGCCCGAGTGGAGAGGACCGGGCCCGGAGTGGGAAGCGTGGAGGGGGAGCGCCGAGGAGGGCTCGAGTCCGTGGCAGGGATGGAGTTCAGCCGGGGTGAGGGACCGGTTGGCCTGCTCTGCCCGCTTCATTGACTTTCCGAGGGCAGGGTGGGGCGACCTATCAGATCCCCTTCACCCCTCCGCCGGTTGATCACGAGTTTGTCGGTATCCCCGACTTGCCTCCGGTATGTATTACTGCATTTTCGTACAGTCATTTCATTTCAGTTCATTTGATATTCCACAAAATACTGATGCATCTGATACTTTTGCAGGCGTCTTCTAAGTATACCCGGCAGTCATTGGAGATGAATGCCTCCATGATGGGGATACTACAGCAGACATTCGACCTCCTAGCCCTTTCTGAGATTCGGTATGTTCTTTCGACCCTGACCTCAAACCATACACAAACTGCTTTACATAATCTGATACATAACACAACACTGATAAACTGCTCACGGCATACGATACATCACCTTGCACTTTGCATCTGCTTGATTCATCTTGATAAAGCTGCTCACGGTGATACGATGCATTCGCCTTTCATGCTTTTTGACCTCCTTCTAGATTCCTCGGTGGGTGGCGCTCATTTGGACCTCCCATTTCTACCGGGATGGCGAGTATATCCCGCACGGATGGGCGCACTCACGTCGGGGAAGCGGCTCGCGGGCTCCAGATTCGGATAATGAGTGCGAGACAGAGGCGGAGGAGACCGGTGATGGCTCGGACTCGAGTTCAGACGGCGATGCCCCTAGTGATGCTCCTGGTGATGATGCTCCTGGACCTTCGTCCAGGAAGAGGACTAGGACAGATTGATAGCCCGGGGGCCATTTTTGACATTTGATACAGATTTTTACTATTTTTCTTCCTTTTTGCATTTTTCCCTTTTGGTTAGTAGTTAGGGTACTTTGTACTGCCGCAGGCAGATTTTGTTTCCTTCGAAACTATGTACTTGAAAAGATGATATGAAATGAAACAAACTTTTTGTCTGAAAAAGTGTTTACATTTGTGTATATTTCATACCTTGCACTGTATTGCATCATATTACACCTCAAATGTAAATGATATTGATCATTGTCCGAAAAATGAACACTTGTAAATTGAGCACTTGCACTATGATAATCGGATAACCAACCAACCGACAAAGAAACAACTCATACAAACCACTACTCAAAGCGCATAATCTGACCCATACTCTCTTGGGATTGATCGTATCTGACCCATAACACAACACTCGGTTCATTCTGCACACAGCAAACCCTGAACAAATAACCCAATCTGACAAGACGGACCACAAAACTGACACGGTTGCAGTTGAAACACACTCGGATGTCCCAAATTTTCCCTTTCCTTCTCTTGCTTCGCACGAATGTAGAGAATGGCACAGCATTCTGAGCACAAACAATTTTCTTCTTGAAATGAAGGAAGGTTTTCAACCGGGGTGTCGAGCCTACCACAGAACACAGCGAGGCAGACTCAAACGACGAAACATACTCGAAAAAGGACTCAAAGCTAGAATCGAGACCGATAGATCAAAAGACACGACACACGGACATGTTTACAAAAAGACCTCAAATCTCGAGGAGCCACTTCCTCCGGGTATTATTCCCACCCTTTCTGATTTGTGATACTCACATCACTCGGCCCTCATGCTTGGTTTTTCTCTCAAAACCCTTTTCTCACTTCTCTCTCTACTTACACCTCTCTATTCTTTATTCTCTCATTTTTTATCCCTCCCCAGGGTGGTTAATGGATGAATAGGAAGTCGCAGGTTCACGTCCAGCACTGTTAGCTCACGGCTATTTCTCCCAGTGGATAGAGTGTCTTTCTGGCAAGTATGTTGACGGGAGGGAAGACAGAACACTTGACTCAATTGTGCCCTTAGTTCGTCATTTTGACCATTTTTTGTTTTCTTCCTAAAACAGTTTTGATCAAAATGAGAGTTGGATTAACATACGTGTTCGATTTTTGATTTGAAAATCATGCAAGTCAGGCTGTGAGCACTGAAAATTTTCCTTTTGGGTCCAAACATGGTCCAATTTTGGAAAATGAAATAGTTTTCGAGAAAATAATCAACTTCAGTAAAAAAATTTCAAAAACTATTTTTGCAAACAATCGACGCTCAACGAGCGTGGAACTTACCCTCGAGATATACAATCTCGGATTGGGGACGAAGGAAAATTGCCCCTGGCTTAAAGGGGGGGGATAAGGCAACGGAAAGTTGCCCCTGGTTTGGATGGCAACTCAGGGCAACTTATAGCAATGCATGGCAACGGAAAGTTGCCCCTTGTTTGGATGTTGCCGTGGCATGCTGTAAGCCAGTCCTTGTTGATGACAATCGGACCCTCGGACGCGAAGGAGACGAAGACGGTTTGAATCAATATATGGACACAGTCACCTGGAAGGCATTGGTGGTTGGACTTCAAGAGGAAGTTGGTCACGTAATTCCAGGTTGCTGCAATCGAGACATTGGATTCGGAGGAGGAAAAAGTGATCAAAACCATGACATGGACTGAGACGCTATGGAAGCGTTGGGGGCTGGACTTCAGGATGAAGTTGCCTACGTATCCCAAACATGGGAATCAAGCCTTACGTAGTTCCGGTTAAGGTACACTCGGGTATTTTAACCTTCACTGTTTAGGCTCTAACTTTTGCCAAGGTGCCCAATGCGGGTTTTCGACCTTGTGAGCTATGTTTTTCTTCTTCTTTTTCTTTATTCTTTTCTTTTTCATTTTCATTTCTTTTCTTTCTTTTCTTTTGCTATTCTTTGTTCTTTTCTTTTCTTTTTTTGCTTCTTTTTCGTATTTTTCTTTTTTCTTTTCTTTTTCTTTGCTCTAACTTTTGCCTAGATCGCCCTTTTGGGTTTTCGGCCCAGCGAGCCTCTCAAAGGGTAAAAGTGTAGCAAGCCCATGCCAAATGGTTTTGAGATTGAAGCCTCTCTATGTCCAGGAGAATGACTGTTGTGTTGATTCGCAGAAAAGTCCGTCACGGTTGCTTCACGAGCCTTGCCTGGTGGGATCTGATCTTCATGATCTGACTTTGATGCCTCTTGCTCGAGGGCTGCCTCAAAATGAGCCACACAGGCGTTTCATGGCACTGTTGAACGTTTTGAACAGATTCCAGTTTGCAACAGATAAATTGAATCTTGAGGCTGAGAGCGATCCTGGGCTGCACAATCTCAAGAGCGATTCCACACAGGTCTTCGCAAGACTGCGCGAAACATTTCGTTTTTGAAAGTTTTTAAGAAAGCGACAAATCGCTCGCGCAGAAGATAGTGTGGAACCAGTCTAGATCAAACCAGGATCCTTCTCAGTACTCACGCCAACAAGCATGATTTCATTCATTAAAAGCTTAGCAGGCCTCTCTTTCTCTCAAAACGATCAAAATTTTACAAAACCCGAGGAATTCCTTCCTCTTCGTTTTTATCACCGCAGTGTTCAAAAAGGGGTTTTATGAAAAGCTTAGGTCATTACAACGATGTTTAAGGCACAAGAGAGTAGGTGGTATGTACTGTCGTTTCATTCACATCCTCTGGCACGGCTGACTCAAATAGCAACAAGTACGGAACGTGATAGCCACAGCTGTTTCATTCAGATTTGTTGATTGTGACTGGCTCCTCAACCGAGACAGACTCAAAAAGAAAAACAAAAGGATAATTACAAAACGGCGTTTGAGGCAACAACCCTAGAATCACCTGGTATTCTATACAAGAGGGACTGACTCATTACAACAAGACAGACCCTGTAAGCAAAAGGACTGACTCAATACAGAGAGACAGACTCAAGACATAACAAAAGACTGACTCGACACCCAAGTCAGAATTTACAAAATTAACATTAACAGATGCCCAGAAATGCGTGCCAAACGCCATATCCAAAAATGCGCCAGTAATCGCAGCGGTTCGCCTACGATTACATACTCGCGATTCAGTGTCCTCAAAATCCAACAACCGGTGGTGACGGACTTTCCGAGGTGGGAGGAGGATAACCTCGTTGTCAATCAAATCTTGCACCTCATGACGGCGGAAACAATTGTCGGTAGCATGGCACGCTCATGGTGGTACGCACAAGATCTTGAAAGGTGGTCATGAGTAGTGGAGATTCTTCGGGAGAGGCCGAGGCTCCGTGGGTTTAAGGTGTCCCTCTCGGCAAGAATCAAGTGCCTTGGACAATGGCATGTAGAGAGCATGGAAGACCCCGCCCTCGGGCAGTACTTTGGAGCTCGAGCACTCTTGCTAGATGCACTAGCGAACGGATCGGGCGGTGCGCCTTGGATTTCGATCCTTTCCGGATGCAAGGTTGGGAGCGAAGAACTGTTGGCATGACGGGCCTATCCCGATTCTCGATTAATCGAATCGCCTCAGCGGGTGGGAAAGCATCCTCCATGTTTTGTCACAACCGCAGATATCTCTGCTTATTCATCCCCGGCTTTCAAAGCCTCTCGCCTACAAAGAATTATTCGATAGGGTCGATCCGCCTTCATCTTGCCTTTGTCTCGCCTCACCGATCTAGAATTTGGTTTGATACGTCGTTGCCATAGCCATGGAGGCCATCTCCTTGGCCGAAGTTCAATTACTATCCGCCCCAATAGCGGGGCTCTGGGGTATAAAGCCTCAAGCATATGGTGCGGCCGGTGGCGGCAGACATCCCATAGGCAAGATCCGCCACGGATCTTTGAAGATCACCTATCATTCCCATTAGTTCAAATGTAGTAGGCTCATGAGCCCGATATAGTTGAGGATCCAAACCGGGTGTGCGGCAGCGACTGGTGGATGCGCAGATCAATATTAGCCTCACCTTGCGGGTGATTCCTTGACTCAACGCGTCATTATGACCACGCCTTCTTCAATTTCAAGGTCATGCTAAGTCCTCAAGAAGGAGAAGACACTAGTCGTTTCGGATCGACTCTCAATCTCAATCAAACGGAAAACAAGCAAGATTTCAAATTTCAAACAGATCAAACACGGGTGTAGCCGAACAATCGCACTCTACTATCGATCATCGTTTCGTAATCACTGCTCAAAATCAATTGATACCCGCAGACATAAGCGATTCTCAACAACATCGATGCTAATGCCCTCGTTCGATACCCAATCTTGCAAGCTGGTATATGCATTCCCTAGCAGAGATACATACTAAAAGCACATAGCAGGTAAAAGAGAGCCAATACACCCCTATGTTCGGGTAGGGTTTCCCTGTCCTATTTTGTCAGGAGCTAGGGTTTCACTACGCATACAGCGGCTTCAAACAACCTATATCGGGTAAGCAACCTGTCCTAGTTTGGAATGGTCACTATAGATCCGAATATGCACTAGGTCGAATGGTCAAAAAGGGTGCCAGAAACCGGGTTTGTGTTCCTATATCGGCAGAGCCCGCAACCGTCACCTTATGGTCATGTCTTGACAAGACAAGCCTCCAGCAAACCGCTTAGGAATAGCAGATGGCCAACACGGTGTCCTAGGCGCACCAATGCACATGCAATGCAAAGAGACACATAAATGGAATCAAAACAGGATATCACGAGTTCGAGTCAAGCTCTCTAAAATCTCAAGAGTCGCCAGAATCGTAGAATACCAAGAAGGGACCTCGATGCTACAGCCGACTTTTTGTTTGTTGCGGTTCGTAATCTGAACCAAAGAGTCCAACTCTGGCAAATCGTTTTGAGAAAAATAGATTTTGAAAAGAAGTGCCAAACATGGACTGCTTTGCCAGATACAGAGTCGCCACCTAAATATTTTGAAAATGGGAAATTTAGGAAACCCTGACTCGGTGCCGAAGGCCACGTGTCCGTCATCACCAAAGTTGTCTTGGCTCGGGAGCTTGGGTACGATCAGGGAAGGTCAGCTATGAGCACCCCCTTTCGCCCAGTCCGAAGACCGGCCTCTACTAACCGTGATATCCAATTTTGAAAACGTTATGTGTTCTTATTCCAGTTATTAGCCTAGAATTACTATGTTATGCGTACAGCAAACAAGTATAGACTAGATTGCCTAATTTGGAAACAAGCATTGCATATCCATTTGTTTTGAAAATGCTTTGGAATTTGCTACTCGCAAGTAGGCTAAAACACGGATTTCAGCGAGTTTTTCCAACTCAAGCAATCCAACCTCCACCCACAGGCATTCAAACAGTTTATCACATATAAGCATTTAGCCACATGATAATCATGCTGTCATGTTAACATTCACACGCATGCGATATGCTAAAGCATAAATACTTACATCGTACTCCGTGCCAAAACAATAAACTAGTTAGTAGTCATATGCATGATCCTAGTTCATGTTAAGTGGCTAATGCAACACATACAGAGATGCAGTTTAGGATAGGCTCGGCTAACCCTAAAATGGCATGTGAAATGCAATCATTCGGTGCACGTATTCAAGTTAGATTTGAAGATGCAATGCGGTTTGTATGATGTACCGAGCCCGGTGCATGTAAGACAAATGTATGGATGCACGCATGCATTGCATAAGGTATGCTAAAATAAACGTGCCCTAATCTACCATCGTAAGCGGGTAAATAAAAGGGAAGAAATAAGTAGGGGGTGGAAGACATGTACACCACTCACACACGCTTATTATAGATTTGCCCTCCCCCGGAGGGACCAAAAGAATATACAAATTAATTAACTACACAAGCTAATTAAATATTACAAATCAATTAAATTAACTAAACAAATTAATTAATCTAATTAAAACAGTAAAGCCCTCGGGAAGCGGGTCAGATGCACAAGATGTTCGACTTGCTCTAATCGCCGCCATGCATAGTCTGCCTCTGTTTTCCCTACTTTGCTCCTCTGAAAACTGCCAAAGTCTCAGGAATGCCTCTCAGGATACTAGGGGATCCCACCGGCTAAGTAGAATGACCACCGGCACTAGGATGTGGCCATCGGCACAAAATGAACCCATCGGCTAATGACTTACTGCCGACCAGCACAAAATGTTGCCGGTTGGCAAACAATACCTGCAGAACCTGCAACTCACAACAGCAGAGGGCAAAACTTGCATGGCAATACAATTCAAGTAATGTATGCACTAATCATGCCCCCTATCATGTTTGCGACTCAAAGGGGAATGTGCCTCGATTCTCGGGCCACCAATCACGCATTTCCATGCATGATGGCCTAAAGAATCAAGTGTGCACTTTCATGTCAAATGAAATGCAAACCAATCAAACAAAACAAGGCCCAATTCCTATCACCAAATCAAGGAACAAGGCATGCATGCAAGATGCAATGCAACCTAGGCATGCAAGCTAAGGATGCAACATGGCATGACAAGGCACTTGTGCAAGCACACTAGCAAACATGAGGTAAGCATGCAACCAAGCAAATGATGGTCTTAAACATGATTTAAGTAACTCTAATTAGGCCTAAAATCAATGGCCAAAACCGAGGAAATGAAGGCCAAAATGCACACACACATGCATGCAATCATGGTCCAACACCTTAAGCATAAACAAGGCAACTCTTAAGCACACTTAAAGAGACCAAACAATAGACAATTAGCATGCAACACAAGCTCTGAAATTGCACAAAATAGAGGTGCCAAACCAACTAATTCAAGCAAGTAAAGCATGCAAATAGCCCAAGTACTTGAGGCAAGCCAAGAGGCTTAAACCAAGGTCAAACCCACCAAGCCTCACAAGGCTAAGGGGACTCAAAAAAGGTCAAAGGCAGACCTAAACAACACCCAAGGAACTCCTAGATGGCATCTAAATGGCTCAAGTCCAAAGGCATGCACAAATGCACTTTCAAGGAGCATACAACACAAGCTCATAAGGCGTTGAAGAGGCATGCAAGGCAAGCATACAAACATGTTAAAGGGACTGAAATAACATGAAAAATGACTCCAATCCACTAAATTAAAGCAAACAAAACATGCTATACACTTACATACTTAAGGCCAACAAGCCCAAAAATGCAAAGAGGCTATATAATGCATGCTAGGGTCGACTCAAACAACCTAAGATAGACCTAAAGCATGGCAAAATAAGCACAAAAGCTTCACAAATCTAAGCCTAAAACATGCTAAAACGAAGGCACACAACCTAAGGCATATTAAGGCAATCACAAGGCATTACAAGGTAGGTATGCAAGGCATGCATGGTATACCAAAACCAACTTAAAACCATGTTATATTATGGCAATATAAGCATGAAAAACAGTCATGGCATGCTCAACACACACTCAAACATAAGCTCCCTTAAGAGACCAAAAATGGTCCCTTTCAAGGACAACAAGGAGAGGGGTGGCCCTCCCCTTTTGGAGACTTCAAGGCACTATCCCCACCACTGAAATCCCTCAATATTTCAGTGGTGAAGAGGCCCAAACACCAAAGTCTCGAAACTTGCACAAAATAGCACAAAAATGGGGCCTTTCAAGGCCTAAGGGTGGTCAAACACACCCAAACCACAAAACACTCTTAACAAACAATCAAGAGGGCCTAAAAACAGAACTTTTTTATTTTATACACTAAACACAAAAATCGCTCTAAGATAGGTAGAAATATGATGCAAAAATGGGATAAAAAGGACTAGTTTCTTACCCTTGAAGCCTTTCTTCAACAATGGTGGTCTTGTTGCCTCCTTAAGCTTCAATCCAGTCAAAAATAGCAAGAACAAGCCCTTAGAACCTCAATAGCCCAAGGAAGGTGAAGCACTAGGTGCTTGTGTGCAATAGTATGGACTAAAACACACACAAGAGTAATATAGAGATAGGATGTGTATTGAACCCTAACCCTAAAACCAGAGCTTCCTCTGTATTTTTTAAGCAAAAAGCTCTAATTTTTCTAACCCTTGAGCAAGGGAGAGGAGGGCTCCTCTTATAGAGGAGCCAATCTTGTAAACTTACAATGTAAGCTAACAAGAGAGGCATCCCTCCATACACGTGTATGGAGGGGAAGCAAATGCCAGCCAGCTGTTTCAAAGTATCTCCGAAAGCAGCTGAACAATAGTTGGCCAGCCAAAAATGTCATTTTGACAAAATTGACTGCCGACCGGCAACAAAGAGTGCCAACCGGCAACATACATTGCCGGTGGCAACAAAAACCAGCCGGTGGCCTCTAGCCACTGCCGGTGGTGTGTGGGGATGCCTCACAAGGCATTCCCTGCCCCTCCAAGGCAAAACACAAGTGTTTGGTGCAAAACCAGACACAAAACGGTCAAGTTCGGAGATCCTGAGACAAGGCGCGTAGCCGAGAACTCCGGGAACTCCAAACGAACACAAACATGGATAATCTCCGAGTGTTCAAACGGTGACGTCCAAGTCTTGAGGACGGTCAAAAATGGGGTGTCTACAGTTAGCCATGGCTTGTTTGCGTACATGCCTTTCCTAGGCAAGATTTGGTTTGGCTGCATGCCATACCCATTGTAGATATTACCTTGTAGTATAATTTTTGCATCCGGCATTAGGATCATTGTCCTTTCCCCAGCGGGTCGTTACCCTACTTATGTCATTCCACCCAATACTCGTTCTTGTATCCGTCTACATTACTCATAGTTCAGTTGATCGTTCTATAGTAGACGGACTTGTCACCTCCATCAATCTATTTGACATTTGTGTGGTTTTGAACCGCTCATGATTGGATCATGATTCAATTGCTTTGCATGTAGTTTGCATTGTTTCAATTACACTGCATTTTCATTTGCATCATTTATACATTGTTTTGTATATATTGCATATCATTTTGCATTCATTCTTGCATTGTCATGCATATTGCTAACAATATCATACCTGTTAAGTTGTTTTCTTTATAGGCACGATATTGTATGTACGGTTCATTTACCGCTGGTGGAACCAAACGAACCGCACAGGTATTGTATCCTCTGAGTGAGACGTATCGAGAATCACATAATTCTCTTACATCCTTTCTGCATTGTAGTGTAGTTTGGTGTATGCTAGCTTAAAACTGTTGCATGCGTGTTTCGTTACAGCTTTTCTTTGCATGCTCATAAGTTATGCTCGGCTTCGTGCATTGTCTTGCATTTTGCCCCTGCCTTCGGGCGCATACCTTATTTGTCTTACATGTTTGTCTAAGTCTTCGGCCTTGTCAAAAATGGGTCGTCTCTAGGCTTTGACATTCACTCCCGTCATTGTTATGACTTTCGAAGTTCTCCAAAGAGGGCAAATAGAGACACCCCATTTTTTACCGTCCTCAAGACTTGGACATCACCGTTTGAACACCCGGTGATTATCCATGTTTGTGTTCGTTTGGAGTTCCCGGAGGTTTCGGCTACGCGCCTTGCCTCAGGATCTCCAAACTCGACCGTTTAGTGTCTGGTTTTGCACCAAACACTTGTGTTTTGCCTTGGAGGGGCAGGGAATGCCTTGTAAGGCATCCCCACACATCACCGGCCATGGCTTGAGGCCACCGGCTATTGTTTGTGTCCATCGGCCATATATTTGGCCGACCGACACTCTTGTTGGCCGACCGGCCATCAATTTTGTCAAAATGACATCTTTGGCCGGCCGACTACTATGCATCTGCTTTTGCAAATATTTTAGCACAGCTGTCTTGCATTTGCTTCCCCTCTATACACGTGTATGGAAGGATGGCCCTCTTGTTAGCTTACCTTGTAAGCTTTACAAGATTGGCTCCTCTATAAGAGGAGGCCCTCTCTCCCTTGTTCTAAGGTTGGAGAAGTTGGAGAGGAGAGTTAGAAGGCTCTGGTTTTAGGGTTTAAGTTAGTGTATCTAACCTATATCTATATCTCTCCCTCTCTTGCCATTGTGTGTGTTTTAGGCTTAGTTTTGTGCACAAACACCTACCATCACACCATCCTCTTGGAACTGAGGATTTGAGGCTTGTTTTTGGAGCTTTGAAGCTGGTTTGGAGCTCAAGGGGCTGCTGGTCCACCATTTGTGAAGGTAGTCTACAAGGGTAAGACATTAGTCCCTTTTTACCCCACTCTTGCATTGTATTTTTGACCATCTTAGAACTGTTTTCAAGCTTAGTGTTTAATACATAAAAGTTCTTTTTTTTTGCCCTCTAAATAGTTTGTTTAGAGTGTTTTGTGGTTTGGAGGTGTTTGACCCCTCTTAAGCCTTGAGAGGCCCCATTTTGTGCTATTTTGAGTGAGCTTCGGGACTGTGGTGTTTGGGCCTCCTCACCACTGAAATCTTGAGGGATTTCAGTGGTAAGGATGGTACCTTGAAGTCCCAAGAAGGAGAGGGCCACCCCCTCTCCTTGTTGTCCTTGAAAAGGACACTTTTTGGCCTCTTGAGGGAGCATCATGTTTGAATGTTTGTTGATCATGCCATAGCTACTTTTTATGCTTATTATGCCATGATATAATATTGTTGCATGTTGGTTTTGGTACACCATGTTAGTTTAACATACCTACCTTGTAATGCCAGGATTTGCCTCAATACATGTATAGCATTTAGACTATCATGCTTTTGTGTTTTGTCCAAGCTTTGTGAAGCTTATTTGCATGATTTGGTGTGCTAAGGGACTGTTTTAAGTCGTTGGAGTCATTCATGCCTTGCTTTGTATAGCCACCATGCAATACCTCTTGTATGCCTTAAGCTTTAACCCCTCTAGCATGCCTTACTTGCATGACTTGTTTGATTGGGCACCTTTTCTAGCATGTTTCTAGTGTCTAACTTGTTGGTTATATGTCCATGTTTGTGCCTTTTAAGTGTGCTTAAAAGTTGCTTTAATATGCCTAAATGTTGGACCATAAGTGCATGCATGTTTGCATGTCATTTTGCCTTCATTCTTGAGCTCATTGGCCACTGTTTTAGGCCCATTTAGAGCTGCCTAAATCATGTTTAAGTCCATCCCTTCGTTGGTTGCATATGCTCCTTGTGTGTTGTAGCATATTGGTAAGTTGTTGCATGTTAGAACTTGCATGATTGAATGAAGTCACATGCTTGTTTGCGTGCTTGGACATCCACATTGCATCTTGCATGCTTGTTGGTTAACATTGATGTTTCATGTCTTGTATGCTTGTTAGCTTGTATGCTTATTTGCATTGCCATGGTTGCATACTAGTCAACATGCCTAGGATTGCATTGCATTAGCATGCGTGCTAGACCTCTTGAGATGAGTATGATTGAGGTTGGGCCTCCTTGTGTGCTTATTTGGTTTGCATTCATTTGAAATTGAAGTTGCACACTTGATTCTTTGGGCCATCATGCATGGAAATGTGTGATTGGTGGTCCGAGAATCGAGGCACATCCTCCTTTGAGTCCTTAACATGATAAGGAGTGTGATTGGTGCATATATTGCTTGAATTACATTGCCATGCAAGGCTCGCCTCTTCTGTAGAAGTTGCGTGTTCAAGAGTATTTTGGCCGACCGGCAACATATAGTGCCGACCGGCCGTCCATCGGTGGCCGATAATTCAATCAGCAGTCGATGATCATATTTGGCGGCCGGTGGAAATCCTCTTCAGCCAGTGGCGATCCCCAGTGTTCAGAGAAGCATCTCTAAGACTTTGGCAGTCTTCAGAGGGGCAGAGCAGGGAAAACAAAGGCAGTCTATGCATGGCAGTGCACTTCCGAGCAGGACCAAGCATGCATTTGCATTGGACCCGCTTCCCGAGGACTTTACTGTTTCAGTAGTTTAATTAATTTGTAAATTAATTAAGTGGTCTGTAATAATTAATTAGCTCGTAGGTTAATTAATTTGTATATTTATTTGGTCCCTCCGGGCGAGGGCGAATCTGTAATAAGTGTGGGTGCGTGTGTGTGCATGTCTTCCAATCCCCACTTCTTTCTTCCCTTTTATTTACCCGCTTATGATGGTAGATTAGGGCATGTTTAAATTAGCATACCTTATGCTATGCATGCGTGCATTCATACATTCGTCTTGCATGCACCGGGCTCGGCGCATCACGCTAACTGCATTTGTACTTCAATTCCAAATTGAATACGTGCATCAATTGATTGCATTTCACGTGACATGTTTAGGTTAGCCGAGCCTACCCTAATTGCATCCTGTATGCGTTGCATTAGCCAAGTTGACATAAACTAGGATCATGCATATCTGCTAACTAGTTTATTGTTTTGGCACGGAGTACGATGTAAGTATTTTCATGCTTTAGCATACCGCATACGTGTGAGTGCTATCATGACAGCATGCTTACCATGTGGCTAAATGCTTATGTGAGATAAACTGCCTGAATGCCTGTGGGTGAAGGCTGAATTGCTTGAGTTGGAATAGCTCATTGAAATCCGTCTCTTAGCCTACTTGCGAGTAGCAAATCCCAAAGCATTTTCTAAAACAAACGGATATGCAATATTGTTCCAAATTAGGCGATCTAGTCTATACTTGTTTGCTGTGCGCATAACATAGTAATTCTAGGCTAATAACTGGAATAAGAACACATAACGTTTTCAAAAACGGATATCATGGTTAGTAGAGGCCGGTCTTCGGACCGGGCAAAAGGGGGTGCTCATAGCTAACCTTCCCCAATCGTACCCAAGCTCCCGAGCCGAGGCAACTTTGGTGATGACGGACACGTGGCCTTTGGCACCGAGTCAGGGTTTCCTAAATTTTCCAAAATAAAATATTTAGGTGGCGACTCAGATTCCGCAAAGCAGTCCATGTTTGGCACTTCTTTTCAAAAATCTGTTTTCTCAAAACGATTTGCCAGATTTGGACTCTTTGGTTCAAGATTAAGAACCGTGACAAATCGAGTCCGAACTGTAGTAAGCCCAATATGAACAGAACGGGGGTTCATCCTCCCGGGACGTTCGGGGACGTCTACAGCGGCGTTGTCCCAGGGTGAGGACAGAGACAGCTCAGACTTTGACTACGGAGCCGGCTGTGGCGATCCTGGACCCTCGTCCAGGAAGAGGACTAGGACGGACTCCCGTACTTGAGACCATTGATGTTGACCCAGACACTTGCTGCTTTTCTTTTTTGCTTTGTTCAGACATTTTGTTGCTTTTCTTTTCCTTTTTTGCTTTACTTTTCTTTTTGTTAGTAGTTTAAAGCACATTGTATTGCCTCAGGCAGGTTTTATTTTCTCAAAACTATGTACTTTGCAAAAGACATATGATGAAATGAAACAGCTATTTTATTCAAAAAGTGTTACATTTGTACATTCTACGCATCGTATCGCATTGCATTACATAACAATGTGAATGAGATTGAACTTTTGTTTTGAAGACCAAACACTCGAATTGCAATTAATCCGGTAGTGAACCAACTAACGACAAAACAACTCGATAAACAAAACAAAGACCTCAACAAGCTAACTAAGTGTAAATACAACTCGATAAGCAAAACAAAAACTTAAAGAATACGAAATACAACTCGATGAACAAATGTACAACAACTCGATGAGCAAATAGGCGTGACTTCGCAAAATCAACACCAGAAGGCATTGGAAGTGGAACTAATTACAAGTTCTCAGCATGTTCAACACATAGACTGCCCATAGAACAAAGGGAGAGGCCATCGGCCAAATGGAAAGGCCACCGGCCACAATAAATGGCCATTGGCCAACATTTCTAGCCGATCGGCCAAAAAAGATAGTCGGTCGGCACTATTTTTGGCCGATCGGCCAAAAATGGCAAGCACCTCCAGAATGTTGACACCTGTCTTCCACTCAAAAACTTATCCTCTTTAAAAGCTCCAGCTTCGTAGTTTTCCTCATTTCAGCTCTGATTTGCACCAAATGGAAGAATTTCTTGTCCAAAATCTCATAAATTGGATTGCCAACTTGGATGGCTCGGAAAGGCTAAATTTTCGGGGTTTCGACATAAATGCACTATTCTCGTTGGGTCGCACCCCGCTGCGTTTTCCGTTCCTCTATGTCGTGACAAGGTTTTGGAATCCAGTAACACATCTCTTTAGCTTTCACGGTCAAGAGATGTGTCCCACTTTTGAGGATTTCCAAGCTTTAATGGAATCCGAGCGCGATGAAGAAATCTTGCCTCAGCTCCGGTTCGGTCACGTCCAAGCCTTAAAACGGATGTGCGGCCTTACTTTGCATGACGCTCGGTTATTGATTCACAACGGAGAGCTAGACATTCCGAGCTTGGTTTGTCGATTCTCTGATGTCGGTGACCGCAGCGACCATGATTGGCAGGGTTTTCGGCGACATGCGCTTTGCTTGTGCATGTTGTCTCATTTCTTACTTGCCCCAGGCTCCGGTAGGTTTAGCACTCATTTGATCGAAGTCACCGAGGGCCTGAAAAAGGGCAAAAGCTGCATCGCCATGATGCTAGCCGAGACATTGATAGGTTTAGACGCTTTTCATCGTCGGGAGACGGCTAGGTTTGCGAGGAGTCCACTACTATTGCAGGTAATGTTTCCCACCCCATCTCACATATATATTGCTCACATCACTCGACCCTCAAGCTCGGTTTTTCTCTCAAAACCTTTTGCTTACTTTTTCTCTCAACACACACCTCTCTATTCTTTAATATCTCATTTTTCAATCCCTCCCCAGGTATGGTTGATGGACAAATTGAGAGTGGTGGACTCATGTCCGATATATTCAGCTCGCAGCTATTTCTCCCGGCGACGTCTAGTCGATGCTCCGGATGAAGGATGATGGTACAACTAGATGTGCAGTTTGTTCGCAGACCACATTGCATGGCATTGCCCTTGGCTCAACCTGCCGGCGATGAGCTATAGCATGACTCGCCAGGCCAGGATCCAATTGATTGGCCTAACACACTGCGTGTTTTACTTTCTGTTCCGGTTCTGGCACCAATTCGGACATGATCAGACTTGCCCAGAAGAGGGGATTGAGTACCCTGCTACATTTCTAGTCCGAGGCACGCAGCTAGCCCGGTATGCCATAGCATGGAGGATGAGAGAGCTTCTGGCCCCCACTCTTACTTTCAGCTACACCCTCTCTGACGAGTGCATAGATTGGCTCAATGAAGAGGCACAGATCGGGCCCATTTTGGCATCAGAGGCTTCGACCAGCTCTGGGAAGGGACGTAGGGACACCTGACTATGCCCCGGATTCATTTGCTTTAATCAGAACTTTCAAGTTTTCTTTATGAATGTAATGAAAAGCACCTTCAATTTTGTATTCAAGAGCGGGAGAACTCTGTATTGAAATCAATGAAATTGAAGGTTGTGGGTACTAAAAATTTTCCGTTTGGCCCAAAAATGGTCTAAGTTGTAAAAAGATTAAATTGAGCAAAATCAACTTTTATTAAAACTTGTCAAAACCATTTTCGATATGGATCAGAACTGGATACGCCTGAGATTTGTCACTAAGATGCACTACCCCGGATCCCAGCAACTGGAAAGTTGCCCCTAATCTGAGTAGCACTGCACCGGACATTACAACCAAGCTCTTGAATGTTGAATAGACAAAGATGACCAAACATGATCACATGGACAAAGTTGATCGGGGAAATGTTTATGGCTGGACTTCAAGATGAAGTTGCCCATGTATCCCAAAGATAGAAATCAAGCCTTACGTAGTTCGGGTCAGGTTCACTTGTGTATTAACCCTCACCTTTTACGCTCTAACTTTTGCCAAGGTCGTCCTTTGCGGGTTTTTAACCTTGCGAGCTCAATTTTTATAATTTCAAATTTTATGTGCTCTAACTTTTGCCTAGGTCGCCCTTTCGGGTTTTCGGCCTAGCGAGCCTCTCAGGGAAAGTATTTCTTCAACTTGTCTATGTTGATCGGTTGAGAGAACTCTAGGCCATCTAGGTCCATCAAA
Organism: Camellia lanceoleosa; assembly: GCA_025200525.1. Classification (NCBI taxonomy): domain Eukaryota; kingdom Viridiplantae; phylum Streptophyta; class Magnoliopsida; order Ericales; family Theaceae; genus Camellia; species Camellia lanceoleosa. The sequence goes on from CM045764.1 coordinate 38,661,880, forward strand.
ACAACAGCTCCGTCTGACCAGATAGACTTGATGATGTAAGGACTAGTCCAATTGGGTCTAAACTTGCCCCTAGGGTCGTGAATGGGAGCTCGGTTATCTTTGAGCACCAAATCTCCTTCTTTTAAATTCTTGGACTTAACCTTCTTGTTGAAAGCCTTGGCAATTCTGCGTTGATAACCATGAACATGGTACAGTGCTTTCAGCCTTCTCTCGTCAAACAGCATAAGTTCTTCAAACCTACTCTACTGCCAATCTGCCTCAACTATCTGACACTCAACCAATACTCACAATGACGGAACCTCAATTTCGATAAGTAGAACGGCCTCCATCCCATAAACCAATGAATACGGAGTCGCCCCAGTAGAAGTTCTAATTGAAGTCCGGTAGCCCCACAGAGCAAATGGCAACTTATCTGGCCAGTCCTGGTAGGCTTCCACTATTTTCTGCAAAATGTGTTTGATGTTCTTGTTAGCAACCTCAACTGCTCCGTTGGTCTGCTGCCGATATGTAGATGACTTGTGAAAAGCCACGTTGTATTTGTCCAACAAGTCGATCACTTCCTTCTTGAAGTGGGAACCGTTATCTAAAATGACCTCGTTCAGGACCTCGTAGCGGCAGATGATGTTGTTCCTGATAAACTTTGCAACATGCGAAGCCTTTAACACGGCATAAGACTGGGCCTCAACCCATTTTGTGAAATAGTCTATCACGACCAGAATGAACTCATGCCCATTGGATCCCTTTGGAGTGACAGCCCCGATCACATCAATCACCCAAACTGAAAACGGCCATGGTGAAGTCATATTGTACAACTTCGATGGTGGAATGTTCATGCGATTTGCATGGATCTGGCATTTGTGGCATCGCCGGACAAAACCAATACAATCCTCCTCCATGGTGGACCAGTAGTAACCCTGTCTAAGGATCTTTCGGGCTAGCATTACTCCATTCATGTACGCTCCGCACTCTCCTCCATGGATGGCTTCCATCAGGTGCTTCGATTCTTCAGCATCAACACACAACTTATGCATTCCCAGATGACCTCTCTTGTACAATTTACCCCCCCCCAGACGATGAACTGAGCAGCCATTCTTCTAATTGCCCTCTTATCTTTGGCATTTGCCCCTGGTGGATACGCCTCTTTTTCCAAGAAGTTCCAAACATCGTGATACCAGGGGTTCTCATCTTGAACCTCATCTATGACAGCAATCAGCTCATAGGCCGGTACAAATTTGTGGTCAATGATGATCAGACGCATCCGGACTCCAAAAGGGATGTCTATCATAGAAGATAGAGTTGCTAGTCAATCTGCGAACCTGTTGTTCTCTCTTAACAGATGAGCGAATTTCAGCTTCTCAAACCGAGGAATCAGCAAGTCCAAGGTCTGATGGTAGGTTCTCATCTTTTCTTCTTTGACTTTCCAATCTCCTTTAGCTTGAGATACAACAAGGTTCGAGTCCCCGATGACGTCCAACCGTTTTGCCCCTAGTTCTAGAGCAGCTTCTAAACCAGCAATGCATGCCTCATATTCTGCCTCATTGTTTGAGACTTTGAACCGAAGTTTAACTGCTAGGGGTATGCGGGAATTGTCAGGTGCTATCAACAATACCCCTATCCCATACCTGTATTGGTTTGATGCTCTGTCAAAGTACATCGTCCAAGTTTCATCTTCGACATGCAAAATAGCCTCGTCTGGGAATAGGTACTCAACTGCTTCATCCCCGTCCACTGGGTGATCGGCTAGGAACTCTACTACCGCTCTCCCTTTTACTGACTTGCGCGTCACATATTTCAGATCAAATTCAAAAAGCAGAAGCAACCAATGGGCTAACCTACCCATAAGTGCTGGTTTCTCGAAGAGATATTTGATGGGATCTAATCTTGAAACCAACATTACAGAGTGAGCTAACAGGTAGTGCCGCAGCTTCCTGGTAGCCTATACCAAGGTGAGACAAGCCTTCTCCAGCAGAGTGTAGCGGGTCTCATAACCAAGCATCTTGTTGCTCAGGTAGTAGATAGCTCTCTCCACTTTGTCCTCAGACTCTTATGCAAGCATGCAGCCCATTGTACTTTCAGTCACTGAAAGATACAAAGTCAACGGTTTCCCCGGCTCAGGCGGTGTCAACACGGGTGGGTTCTGTAAGTATTGCTTAATCTATTCAAAAGCAACTTGGCATCGGCCGTCCCATTGGAACTTCATTCTTTTCTTCAGGAGACCAAAGAGTGGTTCACAAGTCAAGGTTAATTTTGAAATAAACCGTCTTATGAATTGCACTTTACCCAGAAAGCCTCGCGCCTCCTTTTCAGTCATGAGTGGTGGCATTTCTAAGATGGCCTTGATTTTGGAAGGGTTGACTTCGATACCTCTCTGTGTAATCAAGAAACCCAGCATTTTCCCTGCTGTAACACCAAACGTATATTTCTAAGGATTCAGCCGCAATCGAAATTCTCTAATCCTTTGAAAGAACTTTTGCAAGGCGGTGTAGTGACCCTTTCTTTCTTTGGACTTGACAATCATGTCGTCCACGTACACCTCAACCTCTTTGTGGATCATTTCATGTAATATCGTGGTCGCAGCCCGTTGATATATAGCTCCAGCATTCTTCAGCCCAAACGGCATTACCCTATAACAATAGGTCCCCCACAGGGTGGTAAAAGCAGTCTTCTCCTAGTCTTCGGGTGCCATTACAATCTGGTTGTAGCCTGAAAAGCCATCCATTAATGAGAGCAATGCATGCCCTGCTGTGAAGTCCACTAACTCATCGATATGCGGCAGAGGAAAGTCGTCCTTTGGACTGGCTTTGTTCAAATCTTTGAAATCCACACATACCCGGATTCTACCATCCTTCTTCGGTACTGGAACGATGTTGGCCAACCATGTTGGGTATTCAGATACCAGCAGGAACCCTGCGTCAATTTGCTTGGTGACCTCTTCTTTGATCTTGATAGCCCAGTCTGGGCGGATCCTTCTGAGTTTCTGTTTGACGGGTCAGGCCTCTAGGTCAAGAGGGATCCGGTGCTATACAATCTCAGGATCGATTCCAGGCATGTCTTCGTAGGACCATGCAAAAACGTCTTTGAAATCTTTTAATAAAGTGACTAAGCGCTCGCGCTCCTCCGAAGACAACATAGACCCGATCTAGACCAGCCACGGGTCCTTCTCAGTACCAACGTTAATTTGGGTGATTTCATCAACCAGCGGTTTTACAAACCTCTCCTACTCTTGTTCTAGCAAATATTTCAACACCGAAGGAATTTCTTCCTTATCGTTTTCATTGAAGTTTTGAAAGTCTGAATTAATGCAATAAATCAAGGGTACAGAAAAGAAATCGAAGGCCACAGCCGCACAATTTTCATTAAGCACTTCATCCAGTCCATCTAATTCTTCTGTTACAACAGACTCAAAAGAGAAAGAAAAAGACGACCTGGACAGGACTGTGGCATCCCGGTTAGCACTCCCAAGAATACCGGACTCAGACTCAGACGAGTTGGAACCTGATTCCAACTCACAAGACTCAGTGGAATCAAATTCCGGCTCACTACCGGACCCGGTGCTACTCGATAAGAATCCCTCCTCATACTGCTAGACGAGGGAGGGTGCGATGGATGCATCCAAAATGTTTGAAGGTAGGCTCACAGCCATTTCATTTCCAATCATAGACACTGAGAGATCATCCCCTAAGCACTCATGTACGATCGGAGGATCTGATAGTAGATAGGCTAGTGCTACCCCCATCTCAAACTCGGTGCTCTCGGAATCCACTTCCTTACACTACTTAACCTCAGCTGATGGGTCTGTCTACTCCTCGGCAACATCATCCCCGGATAACTGCAAATCGAAGAGGATCTCAAATCCCGGCAAGTGCCTTTTCTCCGCGTTCAGCCATGGCTCTGGGAAGCCGCAGAATGAAAAATCTTTCCCCTCTCGGACGAAGCGTCCATTCAGGGTGCCCTGAATAGGCCGATGCATCAAATCAAAATGCCTCCCGGTCTACTTGGCTCTGGCTCTTCCAGCCTCTCTTTGCCTTTTCTCACGCAGTCCTCTTTGGTGGGCAGATAACCCAAGCCAAAGGTATGCGGGTTGTGCGGCACTTCGGCCAATACTGCAATGCCCTTTCGGCCACTTTTTCCTAGTCCCATACCAGGGACGTGCTGAAGCTTGTTCATAAGGTACACTGATTGTGTGCTGACATACAACCCCTCATCAATAGCTAAAATGTTTTGAACAACCCGGGCCTCAGCTAGGGTAAATCCTGATAGGAACACATCCTCCGCACCATGCTCGATTTCCAAAACCGATGTAGACACCTCTAGCGGTGGATGAATCGACGAATTCCCAAAAACTATGGCCACCCCTTTCCCGTGGGGGTATTTCAACATCTGATATAGAGTGGAAGAGACTGTCTTCACCTGGTACAGCCACGGCGGCCCTAGGAGTAGATTAAAGGTTGTGGGAACGTCCAAAACATGAAAGTCAATCTCGTGTTGTCCTGGACCAACCTGAGTGTGAATCTTCACAGTCCCCATCACTTCTCTGCTAGTATTGTCATACGCCCGTATTACTTGGGCAGTTGGCTCAAAGTCCGCGGGCTTCAACCCGATTGTATATGATGTCCTTGACGGGCATACGTTAATAGCAGATCCTGTATCGACAAGAACCACCGGTACCCACTTGTTTCTGCATTCCACAGAGATGTAGAGAGGTTTGTTATGGTTTGCGCCCTCAGGCGGCAGTTCCTTGTCAGAAAAGGTCAACGTCGGGGAAGCTCCTCCCGGAAAAACCAATCCTACCAGCTGCTCAGGCGTGGTGTCTATTGAAAGTTTGGCTTTGTCCATTGCTGAAAGGATAGCTTGTCTATGAACTCTTGAAGCCTTAAACAGTCCCCAGATGGAGATGGCTACTTGTATCTTCTTCAGCTGTTTCAACACAGCCTCCTCTTCGAGCAGCTTTTCTTGCTTCTCTGCCTCCTTGTCTTTTCCGAACGCCTCTGGTTGATCTAAGTAGGGGGGCTTGAAATAACACCCGCTCCTAGTCATGTGGTCAACTTCGCCAATGTACCAGGTATCATCCGGCTGGTTATTCCCCTAGTCCTCATCTGTGTGGGCAAGACATAGGTCATCGTCTTCCCACCACATGCCATCGGCAGCCGACAGACACCTGTCCGGCTCCATTACAACTATTCCTGTACCCACAGCACCTTCCGTTCCTATGCACACAGCACGTTCTGTTCTTGTGCCCGCAGCACGTTCCGTTCTCACAGGGGCTTTAGCTTTTCTGACCCTCTCGGATTCTTCGATCCTTTCCTGCTCAAACTGTTTCAGTGCAGCCTGCTGTTCAGTATCTTCTGTTCCCAAACTACCCATATTCTGAGCAAAATTTTTTACACCGGTGCTCTCCGGCGATGTACTCTGATCTTCGGCCTTTCCAGCCACTGTTGATGTCTTCGTCCCTGACAGACCCTGTTCTAGCTGAGGTCGTTCAACAATATCCAGCTGATCGTCAAGCCACCCAGTAGACTCTGCTGACTCATCAAACCAATTGACTGCCACGTCCCTTGAATCCTGTTCTTCAAAGAACTACAGATTTGCAATGTCTTCTTCTAGATCCGCTAGGTCATCTAGCCCCTGATTAGGTCCAGCCTCTCGTACTACACAAATCTCTGCCCCCACTGGTAATTCCACATCCGGCCTAGCCTGGCTTGCTGATATAATGTAATCACTCGCGTCGTTCATGAAACTCTCAAACCCCTTAGGCTCTGTATAATCATTCTGATCTGCACCCGCAGTTGACTCGGTTCTATCTTTGATAACCACCACCACCACCTCAAGTTGGGTTTGGGAGATGTCCAACATGCACAAGTCAGTGCTGTCAGGAATGAACACCTCCGGCTTGGGTAGGTGAGAAGGGGTGATGTCTATGCTAGGGTCGTATGACACAACCCCAATTTGGATAAGATTGATGCATTTAGTAGGTGGAGCTTGGTTATGTGGTGGGAGAGGGTTGGTTATGACATTCGGTTTCTCCAAAGGCACGATCACCCTATTGTCAATGAGATCCTGAATCTCATGACACAATCAAAAGCACTGGTCGGTGTCATGACCATGCTGTTGGTGAAAGACGCAGTACTTGGCTGGGTTATGGGAAGCAAGGAGTTTATCTGGTAGCGGCCGCGGCTCTAGGGGCTTCAAGTGCCCTTTCTTGATTAAAACCCCCAGAGCTTTGGACGAGGGCATATATAGTGGAGTGAAGGTTCTTTGGCCTCGGGGTGAATACTTGGTTATTTGTGAGCTACTTCTAAATGTGCCGGTGAATGGTGTAGCTGCAAGGGTTCTCGGGGTGGTGGTGGTGACGATTCCCACATCTGAAGATCTGCTAGCTGCAGCATTGCTTGTGCCAGCATTTGTACTGCAGTTGAATGCCCTCTTGGGCTGCTCTCTAGCCTGGTCAATCAGACCTTGTTTCATAGCATCCTTGATCTATACCCCTATCTCATGTAGATCTGCAAAGGTGGGGAGGGGGAGAACAATCATCTTTTGCATAAGCTTGGGCTGGAGGTTGCACACAACCATCTGAATCTGATCTTTGTCAACAGGCTTGATGGTTATCATCGAGGCCTTGGCCCTTCACCAGGTCACAAAATCAGAGAAACTCTCCTTTGGTTCCTGCCTAGTTGTCTCAAGATCACGGGTTGTGACCTCGATCTATGTATTGTAAGAGTATTGAGCTATGAAGGCCTCGGTCATCTCCTCCCAACTCCTCTTGACGGAATCTTCCAGTTTTGCATACCAAATGGCTGCTACACCCGATAGGGTCCAACCAAACAAAAAAAGCTTCTGCAATCTGGATAGGCCCATCAGCCTTAGTATGTCCAAAAAGAGCCACAAATGCACCATTAGATCCCCAGACCCATCGAAAGGATCTATGTGCGGCATTTTAAACCGATCTGGCAGAGTCACGGCCGAGTCGGTATACTCGTCCTCAATATCCGGGATGGATTTCACACCCTGAGATTTCTTGAATAGCTTTTCAAGCTTGCTCACTTTTAACGCTGTGGGGTCCACCTCGAACTCCAAGGGAGAATCTGGCAAGTTAGTCTGTACTTTGGATAGCTGGGGTAGAATCGGGGGCAGAGCCGACCCTATTGGAACGTCCGTATCATCCTGGACGGGTGATGTCTCCCCGAGTATGGGAACTCTTGGTGGGCGAGGAACTTGGTGTGAAGCAGATGCTCCAGTTTGCTGCTGTAGCCTGGCAATTAACTCTGCCTGTTGGGTCATGACCTTGGCCTGTTGTTTGGCAAATTCTGTTTGACGGGCAGCGTCCTGCTGCATGATTTTCATACTCTCTTGGAGCTGGCGTATCATCTCCTCCAAGCTTGCCATATTGTGCTGATCTAACTGAATAACTGGTATATCTGTCCCTGCAATAGAAACTGAGACCTCAGCCTGACAGTTCACTGGTGGGGTAGACCACTGATCTGGCGACCGCTGTACCGATACACTACGCCTTTTTGACCTCCGTCTGGTAACCAGGGGTAAAGAAAAGAACACTGCTTGTCCATCTATCAGATCCCTAGATCGATTAAGTCTACGACCTCTAACCCAGAGTGCTCGGAGGATATCTATCTGGTCGGATGCAATTGTGCTAAACTACCTTGGGAAAAGATAAATAAAGCATAATAAGGAAATAATTAACAGAAAAATGAACAACATAATAACTTAAATAAAGACAACACACAGTTGGCAAACACACGCTGAATGAACTATTCTCAACCACTGATCACTGTTCCCAAATTCACTACCCCGAATCTGAATCTGATATCTGCAGATATAACTGATTCTCAAAATACTGATGCCCGTAGGCCTGATACCCAGACTTGCAAACTGATACGTGCATTCCTGTAGAAGCACACTCTAAAAGCACATAGCAAGTAAATGAGAACCAAAACACCCCTATGTTGGGGTAGGGTTTCCCTATCCTATTTTGTCAGGAGCTAGGGTTTTACTACGCATGCAGTGGTTTCAAACAACCTATATTTAGGTAAGCAACTTGTCCTAGTTTGGAATGGTCACTATGGATTCCGAATATGCACTACGTCGAATGGTCAAAAAGGGTGCCCCGGTAAAAATCGGGGTTTGTGTTCCCGTCGTGGCAAAGCCCGCAACCGGTTAGCCTTATGGCACACTTCTCAAAGTAAGCATCCGGCAAACCGTTCAGGAATAGCATACGGCAAACACGGTGTCCTAGGTACACCAATGCAAATGTAATGCAAAGAGACACATAAGTGTAATCAAAACAAGATATCATGAGTTTGAGTCAAGCTCTCTAACTCCCCAGCGGAGTCGCCAGAAACTGTGGACGCGCCCTGAGGGCCTTGCTTACCACAGTTCGGACTCAATGTCACGGTTCTTAATCTGATCTTGCAAAGTGCAATGCAAAACTGATAAATTACCAAAGAGTTCAAATCTGGCAAATCTTTTTGGAAAACTGATTTTTAAGAAAGAAGTGCCAAACATGGACTACTTTGCCAGATACAGAGTCGCCACCTAAATATTTTATTTTGGGAGAATTTAGGAAACCCTGACTCGTGCCTAAGGCCACATGTCCATCATCACCAAAGTTGCCTCGGCTCGGGAACTTGGGTACGATTGGGGAAGGTCATGCAATGAGCACCCCCACTCGCCCGATCAAAGATCGGCCACTGCTAAACATGATATCTTGTTTTTGAAAACACATGCGTTCTTATTCCGGTTAATTAGCTAAAATTACTATGTGATGCGCACAACACACAAGTATAGACTAGATCGCTTAATTTAGAACAAAGCATCGCATATCCGTTTGTTTGGAAAATGGTTTAAGGTTTGCTACTTGCAAGTAGGCTAAAACACGGATTTCAATGAATTTGTCCAATTCAAGTAATCCAACCTTCACCCACAAGCATTCAGGCAATTATATCACATAAGCAAATAGCCTCATGGCAAGCATGCTTTCATGTTAACACTCACATACATGCAAGATGCTAAAGCAAAAATACTTTCAGTGTACTCCGAGCCAAAATAAGAAACTAGTTAGTAATCAATGCATGATCCTAGTTCATGTTAGCAATGGCTAATGCAACACATGCAAAATGCAATTAGAGTAGGCTCAGCTAATCTAAAATGGCATATGAGATGTGACAATTCGATACATGTATTCAAATTGGAATTGAAATACAATGTAGTTAGTATGATGTGCCGAGCCCGGTGCATGAAATACAAATGAATGATGCAAACATGCATAGCATAAGGACGCTAAATGAAATATGCCCTAAAACTAACCATCATAAGCAGTTAAGTAAAAGGAAGAAAGAAATGAAGGTTGGAAGACATGCATCACACACACACACGCTTATTACACAATTGTGCCCTCTTGACGGACGGACCGAAAGAATAATACAAGTCAACTAATTAACTAACTTACAAGCTAATTAATTAATTACAAAACCACTTAACTAATTAAACAAATTAATTAAGCTATGAAGACAGTAAATCAGCCTCGGGAAGAGAGACAAATGCATGCTTGATCGGCTTCGCTCGGAAATCCATCGCCATGCTATATGTTGCCTCTGTCTACACTGCTCTACACCTCTGGAAACTATGCCAACTTTTGTGACACTTCTGAACTACCTTGGGGACATGCTGAGAGTCCATCGGCAAAGAGATAGGGCCATCGGCCAAGGAAAACTAGTCATCGACCAAAAATTAGGCTCTCGGCCAACAATTTGTAGCCGACCGGCACTGAATATGGTCGGTCGACCATTTCTTCCTGCAGACTGCTCATTTTGTTGCAACAGAGGACAGATAGAGCATAGCAATACATTTGCAAGACAATGTGTGCATAACCACCCTCCCTATCATGTCATGAGCTCAAGGGAGTATGGTTCTCGACTCTCGGACTATCAATCACGCATTTCAATGCATGATGGCCAAAGGAGCCGAATGTGCAATTAATATCAAATGAAATGCACATCAAAACATATAAGGGGCCCCAACCTCTATCATACTTGATCAAGAGGCAAGGGATGCACATACAATGCAATGCAACCTAAGCATGCAAGCAACGCAAGCATGATGCAAATCCAATGCAACAGAAGCATGTTAACGACAATGCCATACAAGGCTAATGGTGACAAGCATGCCAAATGCAATGTAACCTAAACAAGTATGCAAGATGCAACATGAACATTCAAGCATGCAAGGCATGCAAAGGTGGACAAGTATGCAACAACATACAAAATGAGACAAGCATGTGACAACATGATAAAGGGATAAGTATGCAACAACATGCAAGGTACTAACATGCAACAACATGTAATATACTAAGTATGTAACAAGCATGTGACTACATGCAAGGCAAGCATGCAACAACATGCAAAGGAAGCAAGCATGCAACAACATGCAAGATGAGCATATAACATCATGCAAAGATGGACTTAAACTAATATGGACAGCTCTCAAATGTACCCAAATTAGTGGCCAAAGTGATGAAACAAAAGGCATGAAATACACATACAAACATGCACATGTAATGGCCCATCACCTAAGCATAAAAGGGCAACTTTCAAGAACACTTAAAAGGGGATAAAGCATGTAAGTATGACAATACTACCAGCTCTGAAATGATGCAAGGGATGATGCCAAATCAACCAAATAATCATAAGCATAGCGTGCATGAGGCTTAAAGCTTAAGACTAGTAAAGGGACTTGAGCCAAAACTATACAAAACAAGGAGCATATGACAAGTATAACCCACAACAGTCCCAAGGCATGCCAAAGTGAGCCTAAAACATGTATTGAATGAGACCAAAACACGCTAGAAAGGTAAGCACTAAACATGAAGCATGCAAAGCTACAAAGGGGTGTTACACTACGCTTAATACAACCAAACATGGCATGATTTAAGCAACCAAAATCAAAGTTATGGCATGTCCAAGTAAGCCCAAAAACCCACTTGGGTGGCATCCAAATGACCTAAGCATGGAAGCATACACAATGATCCATTCAAGAGGCATAAAAGATCAACTCTTTAAAGCATTAAAGGAGTGATAAGTGCAAGCATGTGAGCATGAAACATTGACTGAAATAACATAAAAAGCGATGCCAAATCACTGAAATGGCCCAAGTAAAGCATGTTGGTGACTTGGACTCTCAAAGCTAACAAGCTAAAATGCATGGTGGCTATACAAAGCATGGCATACATGGTTAAAACAACTCAAATCAGAGCTCTAGCATGCTATAACAAGGCTAAAAGCTTCATGGAGTTGAGCCAAAATCATGCTAAAATAACATGTTACAACATGATGCATGTTAAGGCAAATAAGGGGATTACAAGACAAGTACATGGTGTATGGAAGAGACCATTAAACCAACTTTAGACAGAGGTAAATCATGACAAAATAACACCAAATACTTGTTGAAATGAAACTAATACAAGCTTAACAAACATGCTACAAACATAAGTCATTTATGCAAGCATTCAAAACAACAAGGAGAGAGGATGGCCGTCTCCTATTTAGGACTCCAAAACCACCTTCCCACCACTGAAAATCCTCTAGATTTCAGTGGTAGGAAGGTCATGCAAAGCCAAGAACAAGGGCCAAAAGGGATGACCTAAAACAAGGCCAAACAAGGCCTAAGAGGGGGTAAACAACCCCAAACGAAAAAGTGACCTTAAACAAAGGTCTAAAGCATCAAAAATCAGAACTTTTATCAGTTAAGAGTTAAGCTTAAAACAATATGCAAGAAGGGCTAAAAGCTTAAGCAAGAATGGGGTATTAAAAGCTAGAATGCTCACCCTTGGAGAACACTCTCAAGAACAAGGCTCCAGCAACTCTTCCAAGCTTAAACCACTCCAAGAACTCTAAAATCAACCTCAAGGGACCTCAGCAACCAAGGATGGTGTATTGCTAGGTGTGTGTGTGCAATAGTGTGAACAAAACACCCTTTTGAGCACAAAATACACACACAAATCAAAAAAGAGGGAGATAAAGAGAGATAGATAGATACAACTTCTCTAACCCTAAATTTTAGAACCTCTTAGAAGGGAGGAGGAGCTCCCTTTTTATAGAAAACCAATTTCAAAGCTTCCTAAGCAAGCTAATCAAAGGGGCAAATCCCTCTATACACGTGTATGGAAGGGGTGAATTGTACATGCCAGCTGTGACAGCTGGCAAAAAATATCTGCATAAAGTAGATGAATAGGGTTCGGCCAGAAAACATGGCCGATCAACCAACACAAGGGTCGGCTGGCCAAAAAGAGTGCCGATCGGCCAACACTTTTAGCCGATGGCTTCAAGCCTTGGCCGATAGGTTGAGGGGATGGCCAACAAGCTACCCTCTTCCCTCAAAAGCAAAAACACAAGTGCTTGGTCCACAACCAAGCACAAAACAGACAAGTTGAGAGATCATGAGGTAAGGCGCGCGGCCGAGACCTCCGGGAACTCAAAACGAACACGAGGCATGGATAATCATCGAGTGTTCAAACGATGACGTCCAAATCTTGAGGACGATCAAAAATGGGGTGTCTACAGTATGGTGCGTGGATTAAATTTAGACCCAATAGAACCAATGTAAAGGAGTCAGCTTATCAGTTTCACAATTACATGAAACTAAGGCAGAACAAGGTACTTCCCTTTTCATTTTATTTCTCACGAGACACTATGAATTACCAAAATGCAGAGAATTCAATAAAAAATTGATAGAAAAATGGCAATCATACAGTTTCAACTTCAGCTTCAGCTTGCATAGCTTTAAATTCTGCCCCTTTTGTAGTCAATTCTGTCAACCTCGTCTCCCCTTGCTTTTTCACACCTAAACCAGCATCAACACAACACTAGGAGAAGAGAAGGAAAAACAAAAAACAAAAAAAACACACACAAAAAAAAAAAAAAAAAAAAAAGACCATTAACAAAACAGAAGCTGAACTTCCAAAACCCACCATGGATTTTCTTCACAAAACACACTAATAACAGAAGAGCTCAGCTCTAGCTCTAGAGAACAGCCATGAATGGGATTATGGAACTTGACTGTACCAACTGTAAGAATTTCACAGACTAATAAATTATATATTGATTTGATTGATGATATACCTATAGAGAAAGGTATGGTATGTCTTGAAGGAGAAGAAAAGAGTCACACACACACACATTTTGTAGGGTTTCTCTTAATTGGCGGTTTGTGGCTGCATTTATATACCGGCCGCTGAAATTTTATAACCAGTTTTACAGTCACAAATAATCCCAGTTGACAAGGCACCATACATAAAGATGAACAAATGGACCAAAGAAGAATCAGAAAGGTAAATATATATTGCAGAGTCTTAAAAACTAGTGTTGGACTCATGCAATGCATTGGATAATTAATTTTAAGCAGGCATTTCTTGCTAAATATATATCATAATACATTTAAACCACTCTATGACAAATTTATTTTCTAATTCCAACAAACACACTATTCAGTCAATTAAACAAACACATAAAGTGCACAGTTAAGACTAGTACCAGTAACCCAAGAAACCCACATTGAGGACGACTATATCATACTTACATTTGAGCAGAAATTAAGAGAAAAATTAGGGCAAAGATGAACTGTCCATCTTTTGATTTTGTTTCTGATGTGTTAATGTGCCTCGCCACCTGGTCTTTCTCATCACAATCAGCCCATTCGAAATCGCTATTTTGACGAGTCCGATGATAGTCCTTTATAGACAAAGGTTCTGAAATAGTTGAGGGGAGTGTAGGGTCTGGATTTGAACATATGGCTTGTGGAAGGATTGGAGAATATCGAAGGTAGGGTTAGGGTTTTGGATCTGACGACGAGAGTGGAGAAGATGAAGTAGACGACCGGTGAAAAGAATAGGAGAAGAGAGAGAAAGCAGTGAGGGAGGAGGTGTGGCGGCAGCAGTGGTGGTCGCCGATGGCAACACCAGAGGCGACGACGTAGGAGGCGGAAGAGATAAAAGAGAGAAGAGAGTGAGAGGGAGTGTTAGGTTAGGGATTGGGGATTTGAGATCGTGAGAAACAAAAGAAGGGAAATTCATGCAGGAAAATGAAAAGAAATTTTTTTTTTTTTTTCATTTTTTTTAGGTTATGAAGGTTGAAAATTTATTTGTTTCATTTTTGTTTTACTAAAAAAAAAATTTTTTTTTTTATTTGGTAGAAGTAGGCGTAATATTTTAATGAAAAATATTTTCTATTAAAATAAAGTTAATTTTTTGTGGTCACACTTCCAATTTTTTTGCAGCCTATTTTTTTTGGTTACTATAAACCAGGAACTAATTTTTTGTAGTAGATGAGAGGGTGCAGTAGTAGTGGTGAAGGTGGTGGATAAGAGGTGATGACGAAGGAGATTAGTGGTGAAGTTGTGGTAGTGGTAAAGGAGATGGAGTGGCGGTAGTGGATGAGAAGTAATGGTAGTAGTAGTAGTGGCAGTAGTGGTGGTAGTGGTAGTGGAGTGGTAGTGATGGTAGTAGTAATGGTAGTTGTAGAGGTGGAGTGGCAACAGTGGTATTTGCAGTAGTGGTGAAGGTGGTAAAGGAGATGTGTGGTGAAAGAGAGAGATGAGTGAGAGACAGATAGAGAAGAGAGACACAGAGAGAGAGAGAGAGAAAGAGAGAGAGAGATAGACAGAGACAGAGACAGTGACAGAGTGATAAGCGAGAAAAAGACAAAGTGGTCACTAAAAGTGCATTTTCTTGTAGTGGATCGATAAGTCTAGAGGGAGCTCAGTAAGTAGAAAATATGGGAGGGAGAAAGTGAGCAAGGCAAACACAGAAACATATATTTGCAATTGATCAAAGAAATATAAATGTGAAGTACCAACACAAAATACTCTTCGAATTACCAAATGTGGAAATTAACATATGCCCAGAACGAAATATGGTGGCTAAGAGAGAGAGAGAAAGATATTAGGGTACGATGGCAGGAAGCAAGAGATGATGAAGAGGGATAACAAAAGCAATGGAAAGCAGGCTTACCGGTAAGATTGGCTGGTGGTAACGATGGGTCGTGCGAATGTGGGGACTGTGGTGACGGAGGGGGTTCCATTGTATTCAGAGAGATGGTGCCAACAGTGGCATGGTGCCATAGTGATTACAGGGCGGTGAAGGTGTGTAGGTAGAGATTGTTAAGAAAATGAGTCGATTTGTGAGAAATTAGGGCAAAGAATAAGATCTAGAGAAAGAAACAAAAATCAACTTACCTGGTCAAAATGAAATACTCTAAGTTCGTGAATCGGCGGTGTCGACTTTGGATTTCGGGCGGTACAACGGTAGAATGGGAGCAACAAAATCGTCCGTAGGGGAGGAAGAATGAGAAGAAGTAGTCGTGTGTGAGAGAGGAAGAGAAAGAGACATGAGAAATGTATGAGGGATTAGGGGCAAAACTTGGAGGTGTAGTCACCCCATTTTTGACCACCCTTAAGACTTGGGCACTACTGATGGTTTACTCGGTGATGAAGTTGTGTAGTGCAAAGGGTCGATTTCTTCAGCAAGGATAGAGAGTCAAATCCCAACCTCACACCCCTTTTTTGGATCAAAACTATGTTGACCAAAGATTTTAGACCTTAAAACCCTCTCTTTCAAAATATTTTTGAAAAGAAGTTCCTACGATGTTCCGACGCTCGTATTTTGTTAAATGTTGCTCTTTTCGGTAAACCGAGCAAGGACAAAGTGGAAATGAATGAAAGAGAGATGAAATCTCTGAAAAATCTTGAAAACACCTTTTTTAGGGGTTTGGAGTTGAAGAAAAGAGGAGAGGAGAGAAGCAAACTAGTTTGGGAGAAGTTCGGCATGAATCCAGGTAGGATCGAAACTGAGCAGCTTCACCAAAACAGGCATAACTTTTTTCACAATTGGAATTTTGATGCAAGGATTCACCATTGGAAATCTTACTTCCAGGGCTTCAATTTGGACACAAGAATGACCTAAAAAGGAGTCCATATGAAGGAGTTATGGCCATTTGAAGTTGGACCTGGAAAGTAGAATTTTACCTGCCGACCAGGAAAACTGGCTGACCGACCAGAAAAACTGGCTAGCCAACCACTTTAAGTGGCTGGCCGACCTCTTCAAGTGGTTGGTAGCTTTCCTGCATTTTCTGCAGAGTTTGTGGATGCCAACTATGCCAGCTGGAGTGCACAGATTGTATCCTCCATACACGTGTATGGAGGGATTTAACCAAGCTTCTAGCTTCTCCAAGAAGCTTGAAGCTTTGAGTTCTATAAGAGGAAGGCTCTCTCTCCCTTTTCCAGGTTCAGAAAAATCTCATTGGAGCTATACATATATCTCCCTCTCTATATTCCTCTCTCTCTCTATATTTGTGCCTTAAAGTGTGTTGTTTCTTCACTTTTGCACTACAACTCCTAGCCACACACCACCATCTCTGAGTTGAGATCCTTGGAGGTGGTATTTGGGTAATAAAAGCTGGTTTTGGGCTGAAGAAGGTGTTGTTGTTGCAGTGCTTCAAGGGTAATCCCTTTTCCCCTTTTTAAGCTTTGTTTTGGTTACTCTTTTAGCCATCTTTGCATGCTTATTTTGGCTTGACTCTCAACTGTAAAAAGCTTCATTTTCAAGTGTTTGTTATGATTGTTTAAGGCTTTGTTTGTGTTGGGGGTGGTCTACCCCCCTTGGTGCCTTATTTTGCCTTGTTTTGAGCTATCTTTTAAAGCCATTGGGACCACCTCTTTTGGGCCTTCTCACCACTGAAACTCAGAGGAATTTTAGTGGTGGAAAGGGTGTTTTGAGGTCCCAAATAGAAGAGAGTCATCCCCTCTCCTTGTATCTTGGTTGCTAGCCTTGTATGCCTTATGTTTGTGCTTGTCTTTCTAGCATGTTTTGGCCATATCTCAGCATGTTTTTGGTGTTGTGTTAACATGCCTTAGATCTTTTTTGGGTTGGTTTGATGGCCCCATGCATGCTCCATGCACTTGTAGTGCATTTTCATTTTTTAGCCTAACATGCACCTTGCTTTTGGACCATTATTCTAACATGTTTTGGCTTAACTCTAAGAAGCTTGTGTCTATGTTTTAGCATGCTTAAGCTCTGATTTATGTTGTTTTGGTCACGCATGCATTGCTTTGTATAGCCATAGTGCATTCTAGCTTGTTAGCTTGGAGTTCCAAGCCACTAGCATGCATTGCTTGGGCTATTTTTATGATTTGGCATCATTTGTTATGAATTTCAGTGCATGTTTCATGTTCATACACTCACATCTTTCACTCTTTCCATGCTTTGGAGAGTTTGTGCTTTATGCCCTTAACATGAGTCATGGTGTATGCCATCATGCCTAAGCTTGCAAGCTATCATTTCAGTGTGTATTTGGAGTTATTTTGCCATGATATAACTCTAATTTTTATTGGCAAAGCCACCTCATGCTTGGTCTTAGTAGGTGTAGTGTAATCCTCCCTTTTGGCCTTTCATATTTCATACTTCATGCTCACCATGATAGCTTATTTTGGCTTCCTTCCATACATGTTTTAGCATCATTTTAACATGCTCTAGGACTGTTTTGGGTTGTATTTTCCATATGCTTCATGTATTGCATAGCTGTAGTGCAATTGGACTTGCTAGCTTTAAGTTTTGAGCACCATAGCATGCTTCATTTGTGTTGTTTTCATGATTTGGCATCACTTAACATGACATTTCAAAGCATATAGCATTGCCATGCTCCCACTTCTTTCACCCTTTGAGTGCCTTTAAGGGTTGTGCATTGTTGCCTTGTTTATGGCCTAGTGTGCATGCATGCATGCTTAGACATTTGAGCCCCCATCTCAGCATGTTTTGGTCTTTGCTTAGACCTATTTGAACTCTGTTCATGCTTGGTTCATGCATTTGTGCCATGTATTACATGTCTCTAGAGTAGTCCTCCTTGGTAGCTTTGTGCCTTAAGGATTCTTGCATGCCTTGCTTGTGTTGATTGAATGATTTGGCATCATTTCATACCTAATTTCAGTGCCTATAATGTTGTTACACTTCCGCATTTGTCACTCCTTAAGCACTTTTGAGGGTTGTGTTCTTATGCCTAATTGGTGAGCCAATACATGTGCATGCATCTCTCTTGCTTTCATGCCTTTATTTCAGCATTATGGCCACTGTTTTGGCATGACTGAGGTCTATCCATATGCAGTTTAAATCCATTGAGTATGTGGTTTGCATGTTATTGCATGCTTGGTGTATTGCATGTTGTTGCATGCTTGTTGTCTTGCATTGTGTATGCATGCCATTAGCATTGATAGGTTGCTTATATTGCCTTGCATTGAGTATGCATGTCATTAGCATTGATAAGCTAATCATGTTGCATTGCATTGTGCATGCATGCTTTACATTGTGTTTAGAATCTTAAGTTGCATTGCATTGTGTATGCTTGCCATTAGCATTGATAGGTTGCTCATGTTGCATTGCCTTGTGTATGCATGCATTACATTGGGTTGTATGCTTTGCATTTTGTTTGGATTAAGTGTTAATCCGAGCACGAGAAACGAGGGACATTTCATACTCAAAGTGATGAAACGTGCCTCATTTCTCGATCGCCGACTGTAGACACCCCATTTTTGACCATCCTCAAGACTTGGACGTCATCGTTTGAACACTCGATGATCATTCATGCTCGTGTTCGTTTTGAGTTCTCGGAGGTCTCAGCCGCGCGCCTTGCCTCAGGATCTCTCAACTTGTTTGTTTTGTGCTTGGTTGTGGACCAAACACTTGTGTTTTTGCTTTTGAGGGAAGATGGTGGCTTGTTTGCCATCCCCTCAACCCATCGGCCAAGGCTTGAGGCCATCGGCCTTGTTTTCTTTCCATCGGCCAAAAGTGTTGGCCGATCAGCATTCTTTCTTGTCGGTCGGCCCTTGTGTTGGGCGATCGGCCATGTTTTCTAGCCGAACCCTGTTCATTTGCTTTATGCAGATATTTTATGCCAGCTGTCACAGCTGGCATGCACAATTGACCCCCTCCATACACGTGTATGGAGGGATTTGCACCCTTTGCTTAGCTTCTCCTAGAAGTCTTGGAATTGAATTCCTATAAGAAGGGAGCTCCTCCTCCCTTCTCAGAGGTTTAGAAAAATTAGGTTAGGAGTGTTAGATATAGTTTTGTATCTATACTCCCTTGTTTGATCCTATTTTGTGCTCAAAAGTGTAGTATTGTCTTACTATTGCACACAAACACACACTAGAACACCATCATCTTGGAGCTGAGGTCTCTTAAGGTTGATTCCAGAGTTCTTGGGTTGGTTTGAACTCAGAAAACCTGCTGGAGCTTTGTTCTTGAAAAGGTTCTACAAGGGTGAGCTTCATACCTTTAGATATCCCATTCTTGCTTAAGCTTTTAGCCTATCTTGCTTATTGTTTTAAGCTTAACTCTTAACTAATAAAAGTTCTGATTTTACTTTCTTTAGACCTTTGTTTAAGGTCACTTTTTGGTTTGGGGATGTTTACCCCCTCCAAGGCCTTGTTAGGCCTTGTTTTAGGCCATCCCTTTTGGCCCTTATTCTTAGCCTTGCATGACCATTCTACAACTGAAATCCAAAGGATTTTCAATAGTGAAAATATGGTTTTGAGGTCTTAAATAAGAGAGGGTCATCCCCTCTCCTTGTTGTCTTAAATGCTTGCATAAATGGCTTACGTAGGTAGCATGTGTGCTTAGCTTGTTTTTGCTTCATTTCAGCATGTATTAGGCTTTGTTTTGCCATAATACACCTTTGTTTTGAGTTGGTTTGATGGCCTCTTACATGCTTCATGTACTTGCCTTGCAATCCTCTTATTTGCCTTAACATGCATCATGCTTTGACATGTCTTTCTAGCATGATTTTGGCTCAACTCCATGAAGCTTTTAGCCTTGTTGTAACATGCTTAAGCTCTGATTTTGGTCTCTTTGGCCATGCATGATATGCTTTGTATAGCTACCATGCATTTTAGCTTGTTAGCTTTGAGTGTCCAAGTCCCTAGCATGCATTACTTGGCCCATTTCAATGATTTGGCATCACTTGTTATGTTATTTCAGTCCATATAGTATGCTCATATACTTGCATTTGTCACTCCTTTAATGCTTTAAAGAGTTGATGTTTTATGCCTCATGAAAGGGTCTTTGTGTATGCCATCATGTTTAGGTCTTTGGGATGCCATCTAAGTGGGGTTTTGGGCTTACTTTGACATGCCATAACTCTGATTTTGGTTGTTTAAGTCATGCCATGTTTGGTTTTGATAGGTGTAGTGTAACACCCTCTTTGGTAGCCTTACATGCCTCATGTTTTTGGCGTTGTGTTCTAGCTTGTGTTGGCTAGTTTTGAGCTTGTTTTTGGTCTTGTTTAGACCTACCTTGGGACTATTTTAGGTCCCCTTGGCCTTTTGGGGCTCGCTTTGTGTGGCCATGGTTTGAGTCCCTTGGCTAGCCTCTAGCTTTGGGCCTTCTTTCATGCTTTACTTATGATTATTTGGTTGATTTGGCATCATCCCTTGCATGATTTTAGAGCTTAACATGTTTGTCACATGTCCATATTTTTCTCTTTTTAGTGTGCTTAAGAGTTGCCCTTTTATGCCTTAGTCTTTAGGCTAATTAGCATGCATGTTTGTATGTGTATTTCATGCCTTTGTTTTATCACTTTGGCCACTGATTTGGGCCTATTTGAGAGCTGTCCATTTTGGTTTAAGTCCATCCTTTGAATGTTGTCGCATGCTTGTTGCATATTTAGTACCTTGCATGTTGTTGCATGCTAGTATGTTGCATGCTTGTTGCATACTTATCCCTTTATCATGTTGTCACATGCTTGTCTCATTTTGTATGTTGTTGCATACTTGTCCACCTTTGCATACCTTGCATGCTTGAATGTTCATGTTGTATCTTGCATACTTGTTTAGGTTACATTGCATTTGGCATGCTTGTCACTATTAGCCTTGTATGGCATTGTCATTAACATGCTTATGTTGCATTGGATTTGCATCATGCTTGAGTTACTTGCATGCTTGCTTGTATGCTTAGGTTGCATTGCATTGTATGTGCATCCATTGCCTCTTGATCAAGCATGATAGAGGTTGGGGCCCCTTATGTGTTTTGGTGTGCATTTCATTTGATATTAATTGCACATTCAGCTTCTTTGGCCATCATGCATTGAAATGCGTGATTGATGGTCCGAGAGTCGAGAACCATACTCCCTTGAGCTCATGACATGATAAGGAGGGTGGTTGTGCACACATTGTCTTACAAATGTATTGCCATGCTCTGTCTGTCCTCTATTGCAGCAAAAGAAGCAGTCAGCAGGAAGGGATGGCCAGTCGACCATCTTTAATGCCAGCCGGCTACAAATTGTTGGCCGAGAGCCTAATTTTTAGTCGATGACCAGTTTTTCCTTGGCCGATGGCCCTATCTCTTGGCCAATGGACTCTCAGCATGTCCCCAAGGTAGTTCAAAAGTGTCACAGAAGTTGGCACAGTTTCCAGAGGTGCAGAGCAGTGCAGACAAAGGCAACATGAAGCATGGTGATGGATTTCTGAGCGAAGCCGTCCGAGCATGCATTCATCCCTCGTCTCAAGGCCATTTCAGTGTTTTAATAACTTAGAATAGTTATTTATTTCGATTTGGTTATGTAATAATTAATTAGCTTGTTAGTTAGTTAATTAGATGGTTTGTATTATTCTTTCGATCTCTCCCTCAAGAGAGCCAATTGTTGTAATAAGCATGCGTGTGTATGATGCATGTCTTCTAACCCCATTTCTTTCTCCCTTTTACTTAACTGCTTACGATGGTTAGTTTTAGGGCATATTTCATTTAGCATCCTTATGCTATGCATGTCTGCATCATTCATTTGTATTGCATGCACCAGGCTCGGCGCATCATACTAACTGCATTGTATTTCAATTCTTACTTGAATACATGTATCGAGTTGTCGCATCTCACATGCCATTTTAGAATAGCCGAGCCTATTTCTAGTTACATCTTTGCATGTGTTGCATTAGCCATCTTAACATGAGCTAGGATCATGCATTTGATTTCTAACTAGTTTCTTGTTTTGGCTCGGAGTACACTGTGAGTGTTTATGCTATAGCATCTTGCATGAGTGCAAATGTTAACATGACAGCATGCTTGCCATGAGGCTAATTGCTTATTTGCTATAACTGCCTGAATGCCTGTGGGTGAAGGTTGGATTACTTGAATTGGAATGATTCATTAAAATCCATGTTTTAGCCTACTTGCGAGTAGTAAACTTCAAACCATTTCCAAACAAACGGATATGCGATGCTTTATTCCAAATTAGGCGATCTAGTCTATACTTGTGTGTTGTGCGCATCACATAGTAATTCTAGCTAATAACCGGAATAAGAACGCATGTGTTTTCAAAAACAAGATATCATGTTTAGTACAGGCTGATCTTTGATCGGGCGAGCGGGGGTGCTCATAGATGACCTTCCCCAATCGTACCCAAGTTCCCGAGCCGAGGCAACTTTGTTGATGACGGACACGTGGCCTTAGGCAACGAGTCAAGGTTTCCTAAATTCCCCCAAAATAAAATATTTAGGTGGCGACTCTGTATCTGGCAAAGCAGTCCATGTTTGGCACTTCTTTCTTAAAAATCAGTTTTCCAAAATGATTTGCCGGATTTGGACTCTTTGGTGATTTATCAGTCTCGCATTGCACTTTGCAGGATTAGATTCAGAACCGTGACATTTGAGTCCGAACTGTGGTAAGCAAGGCCCTCGAGGGGCGTCCACACCGACCCTCTTGATCAATTGTGATAGAGGTAAAGGCGTTTATGTGTTATGTGTGCATTCATTTATGTTAAAACGTGCAATCTTGCCTCTTTGGCCATCATGCATCGAAATGCGCGATTGGTGGCCCAAGAGTCAAGAACCGTACTCCTTTAAGCTCATGAAATGATAAGGAGGGTGGTTATGCACACATATCTTGGAAATACATTGCCATGCCCCTTCTTGTTCTCTATTGCAGCAAACTGGAAAAGTGTAGCAAAAAGTGGTCGGCAGACTAGTAAAAGTGGCTGGCTGACCACTTTTTCTGGTCTGTAGCAAAGATAGGTGGTCGGCAGGTGGTTGGCAACACCAATAACTGATCAACAACCCTTCTGAGGGTCCCCAAGGTGAGGTAGAAGCTATCTGGAGCTTTGTGCAAAGTTCTGAGAACAAATGCAAACAGAGGCAAGTTGGGGCATAGCGATGGATTTCCGAGCGAGGAACCAAATGCATACATTGTTCCACTTTCCTAAGCAGAGCTGAGTAGTGTAGTTTAATGCTTATTTGTCTAGCTTGAATTTGTAACTTAATTGATTTGTTAAGGTACTGTAATAACTAGTTGTAGGTAGTCATTCATTTCGTTGTGTAATAACTAGTTTAATTAGATTAATTAGATTAGTTAGATAGCTTAGCTTAGTGTAGCTAGCTTAGTTTATTCTTTCTGACCCTCCATCGAGAAGGTGAACTTTGTAATAAGTGTGCGTGTCTGTGATGCATGTCTTCCAACCCCACGTCTTTCTCCCTTTTATTTACCAGCTTTTGATGGTTAGTTTTAGGGCATGTTTCAATTAGCATCCTTATGCTCGCATGTTTGCATCATTCATCTGTCTTGCATACACCGGGCTCAGCGTATCATACTAACTGCATCGTATTTCAATACCAATTTGAATACATGTTATCTAGTCGCATTCACATGACATCTTAGAATAACTGAGCCTATCTTAGTCGCATTTTTGCATGTGTTGCATTAGGCATTCTTAACATAGCTAGGATCATGCATTGATTACTAACTAGCTTCTTTTTTGGTTTGGAGTACTAGGTAAGTGTTTATACTTTAGCATCCTTGCATGCGTGTAAGTGTTGCCATGTTTAGCATGCTTGCCATGAGGCTATGTGCTTAACTACTATAATTGCTTGAATGCCTGTGGATGGAGGCTTGATTGCCTGAATTGGAACAACTCGATGATTGTGAGTTTTTAAGCCCACTTGAAGTGGCAAAATCATGTTTTCTAAGCCCACTTGAGGGTGGCAAAATTCGCGTCTTAGCCTACTTGCAAGTAACACTTTCAAACCATTTTCAAACAAACGAACATGAGATGTTTTGTTCCAATTTAGGCGATCTAGTCTATACTTGTATGCTGTGCGCATCACATAGTAAGCTAACTAATAAACCGGAATAAGAACACATGTGTTTTCAAAAACAACATATCATGTTAGCAAAGGCCGATCCTTGATTGGGCGAGCGGGAGTGCTCATTGCATGACCTTCCCCTCTCGTACCCAAGTTTCTAAGCCAAGACAACTTTGGTAATGATGGACACGTGGCCTTAGGCACGAGTCAAGGTTTCCTAAATTTCCCGAAACAAAACATTTAGGTGGCGACTCTAAAATCTGGCAAAGCAGTCCATGTTTGGCACTTTTTGATTCAAAATTGATTTTCCAAAACGATTTGCCGAATTTGGACTCTTTGGTGATTTATCAGTCTTGCATTGCACTTTGCGAGATTAGATTCAGAACCGGGACATGAGTCCAAACTGTAGTAGTTAAGAACAACGATTCGCGCCCTCGCGCGCAGAGCGGAGTTCCGGGCGGTCTACTGGAGGGTCCTAAATTTTGAGAGGGAATTTCAAATTAATGTAAAATTTTTGTAATTACACACATTATACGATTAATTAGACAACAAATTAATTAAGAAAATTAAATTATCGTTAGCTAATTTAAATGATAGTGACAATCACTTGTTTTCCAACGAATCCATTGATGACATCTCTCTTTAACTCATAAGTTTTCCATTTACTCACTAGTTCATCTTTGCCTTTAATTTTGTAATTTTTATTTCTTTAGTAAAAATTTCACTTTTTTAATAATTTCACCTAAATATCAAGGTTAAATTTCACTATTTAAAGATAATGAAATTTCACTACTTAAAATGATGGTATGTTTTATGACAACAATGACAAGGATAATAAAGGTAGTGGTAATAACAATGGTGGCTTCATAATGGTGGTGGTGGTGGTGCTGACAGTGACAGTGACAGTGATGATGGTTGCAGTAATATTAGTGATGATTGTAGCAATTGTGAGGTTATAATGATGTATGTTGATGCTTGTGTATAAATATTTACAAATTCAATTAGCATTAAATAATTATGTAATTTTATATGAGAAATTCATCATAATTTAAATGACTTCTATCCTACAAACTCAATTATAATTGGATTCAAATGGATTGGACAAAGGGTACCGCCTCTTACACCAACATCACAAAATTATGATAATAAATTTTAAATAATATATACTTTGCAAAAAAATATAAAAATTATCATTTAGAATTATCTTCACACTATGAAGCATGGCTATAAAAATTATCATTTAGAATTATCTTGACACTATGAATTATCTTCAAACTAGTTACACACTATAAGAAATTGCACATTTGAAAACTAAATTTTTAATCGTTAAAAATCATTTTTAGTCAACGAATGTAATTCCCAATTAAATTATTTAGTCACCCAATTGGTCGTTGACTAATTGTTAGGAAAAGTATTGGCGACTAAAATTATTTTAGTAGCCAAAGAATACCATTCGTTGACTAATAATTTAGTCGCCATAATTTTTTTTATAAATTTAATTTGAACTTTTATCGACTAAATTTTTAGTCGTAGATAAATTTTATCACTACTATGTTTTATTTAGTGATTAAAATATATAGTCGCCAATTCTTTTTTCCATTATCAGCGACAAATTAATTTTGTAGCCAAACATCTAATTGACTCCTTTAGCTAGCAACCAAACTTTTTTGTAGGCAAAAGATTGTAGCTTTTTTTGTGACTAAATGTTTAGTCGTAAAAAATATCAATAGTTTTTTTGACGACTAAATTTTTAGTAGGCAAAAAGTTCAATTTTTTTGGGCTACTAAATATTTAGTCACCAAATAAAATTTATTTTTCATGTTATTTTTTTTTACTACAAATTATTTAGACACCAAAAATATTTTATTTCTTTTGGCTACCAAATACTTAATCGCGAAAAAGCCTTTATTTCCTTTTGGCTACGAATTGGTTAGTCCGCCAACAACTTCACTTCTTTTTAGCTACTAAATGTTTAATCGTCAAAAACTTTCTTTAGTTTTTATTTTTATTTTTATACATATATATATATATATTTATTTCACCACAACCTGTATTTATTCTGTGCAACCTATACCTTGTATATAAAGAAAATAATAACAATCCAAGAAAATTTAACTTTTAACGTCAAATTCGAAATATAATAGAAATTCCATACGAATCAAGCATAATCCGACCTAAAATAATAATTCTATACAAAACAGAGGATTATACAAAAATAATGTTTGTCGTACACAAAAAAAAAAAAAAAAAAGAAATATCCACAATACCATGTCAAATGGTAATCTATACCATGCCAAAAGTAATATGTTCTATGCCAAAAGCAATTTGTACCATGCCAATAGTTATCTGTATGAACAATAATAATCCAAAAAAAAAAAACAAAGGACAACATAATAACGGATTATAAAAAAACAATGTCCTCCACACAAAAATAAAGAATTTTCACTTTTCCACGCCAAAAACCATCTGTAAAAATAAAATTAATCATTAGTATTGATTGAATAATGTCATCATTTCAAACTATAAAAGAAAATTATATAAAACTCGAATGTATATTATCTTTTCAAAATTGTATAATTATAGTCGTAATCATATGTTGCATGTCCGAACAAGCTTCTCCCAGGTTTCTCCCTCCCGAAATGCAATTTTTCAGTTAAGTTTAAGGCATTTTCATCTCTAACTCCCAACCTATGTGTCCTACTCATAGGCCTTATGTCCCAACCTATGTCCCCATATGTTCTATTAGGCACAAGGAAGCTGCCCGCGCAATCCCTAGAGTGGTTCAAGATTGTTTTGCATTTTCGGCTCCCCAATGCACTTTTTCAATTAAGTTTAAAGCGTTTTCTACTCTAATTCTCAACATACGTGTCCTAATTACATCCCATTTCACAACTAAAAATCGGAACTTTTGCGACAGTTGTAAACGTCACAAAAAGGTTGCATATCGTCACAAAAGACTTTTTGTGATGGAATAGCGACAGGAAATGGTAGGTGGCGGAAGGAGGCGTGACAAAAAGCATTTGCGACAGTTACAAACCATCGCTTTCTTGTAGCGATGGATACCGTATTTGCGACGATTTAAACTGTCGCAAATAAATCTTTTGCGACAGTTTAAACTGTTGTAAAAGATTAGAAGTAATATGTAGATGCAACAGGTTAACCCATCACTAATAAAATGTAAGGAAATGATGATTACATTAGCGACGGTTTATTATTGTTGCAATAAAATTATTTTCATAAAATCATATTTTATTAATTCATTTCCTGTACAAATTATCAATATTTTCTAAAATACGATACATCCACATCTACATCAAAATTCACATTCAAAAAATCATATACCAAGGCACTGACCGGACAACTTGGATCATTGTCACCCACAATGAACAATACAGGCACCTTTATATTAGCAACGACAGATGGGTCAATTCTTGTGCCATAGAATGAAACCCCAATGCCAAAACAGGCACCCCCGTCCTGGGCGAGCGCATCTATTACGCAGCCACCTCCAAAGCAGAATCCAACGATACCAAGCTTCTTTGAGATTCCTGTAGCTACAAACTCATCCATCATCCATTTTTTAGAGGTTGTAATGTCTTTTGCAATCCTTTTCGGGGTTTGTTGTGCCAGCTATTCTTCAAATAAAGTCTTTGGTCTGTCCTTTGCCCATGGATCCCCACGAAACAAGTCCGGTACTAGTACACTAACAATATTTATTTCCAGAAAAACACCGGTAAAAATTATATAAAGGATCATTTTAAGAATCGTTAACAATGCTGACAAAGATATGGAAAGACAAGACAACATGGATATCAATGCATAAACCTACAACATTAGATACAGAATGCTCAAGTTTGTTCAGGTGCCAAAGGCATAAAACCATAAATGAAGCCTTTTTAAAAATTTATTTGAAATATATTTTTCTTTTATGTTGAAATGCAAAACAAGTTTGTTCAGGTGCCACGAGCATAAAAAAACTTAAATGAAGCATTTTTAAAATTTTATTTGAAATATTTGTTTCTTTTATGTTGAAATGCAAAATTACTAATTACATTCAAGTTTAAAACTTTCAATTCCCAAAATGAATTGAAACCAACAGTATAATATATTTTTTTTAAAATCGAGATTAAGATAGCTCTCCTTACTTTTTTAATTGTTAGTGTGATCACAAATGGAAAATCTTATTTGCCTAGCACTGAGGCCACTTCTGACTAGATACATGTATGCCCTATTCCCAGTGTATCAAACATCATCTAATACAAGTGTCTTTGGTAGTTGTAGTGTAGTACAAATGTATTTTCACACATGTTGTCTAAAAATCAGGAAACATACTTGTAACCGTTGCAGGCAACACGATATGCGAAATCTCTAGTGGATGAATCCTCAAATCCAAAGATATCGGACAAGAGCAAGATGCCGGTTCCATAGTTTTTCTTCACTACCGTGAAAAGATAAGCAATGATACTGTCATCTCCCTCCCCTATTGAAATCTCAACTCCATTGACTAGCTCACAAGCCTTGTCATTTATACTGTCTTCAACTTCCACTGGGCTGCGAGATACTTTACAAGCCGTAGATTTTATAAAACATAACGAGGGCAGGCAAGGATTTGAAATTGCAGATTCTCTGGACAATAACTGAAGCCTTTATAGTCAAAATTTCCAATTATGAATAACAACTTTTTAGCACTATAACATATAAAAGGCAGAAAGAAGACATTTGTTTAAGTGAAATACTCTTATGTGCTCTACTTCAAGCATAAAATGCAAATCCAAAATATACATATTTGACTAGACCAATTATGTTAATATATAAATATTCCATTTTACAGCCAAAAAAAGACAATGACAAGTAAACAACATATGATTGGCACTTCTATCATTTTCTTCTGTAAATTGTAGAACTAGTTTCCTCTACTTGTTTACAAGTGATCTAGGTATGGCTATAAGAAGAAAAAGTTCACTTGGGTTCGAATGATAACAAATTAAATTGATAAATATACCAAATTATCACAACACACAATTTACATATTGAAGCATCATTTATTTTGCAAGCAACGTGTCACTGGGATGGGATGGGATGGGAAGTGTTGTAGTTACCATTTAAGAAATGCATTTTCGGGTCAACGTTGGTCATGGAAACTCTCTCTTTATACATCAATTTTTCTCACCATATCATGCCAAGCAAAATATACCCAAATTAAAACCATCAAAGGTCATATACCAGAAACTGTATGAGGCCATTCACCCCATATATGAGTATGATGAATAAGACATGGCAAAGGATTTCAATGGTTAATTGAATGTAAACCATGGTTGCCTATTTTTACCTAATTAAGTGAAGGTTAAGGTCACAAATCATAATTTTTGTAAGTTTCAAAATCAAGAATAGACCATTTTACATTTCTAAAGATCAACAACATAAAGCATCCATCCAACCAAAAACTCAAACATGGGAGCTCTTACTATTAAGATGGTGGTCTAAAGAGAGAATTTGTTCCCCACAAATCCTTTTGCTTGGAATCCTTGATGTCCATTTTGCAAATGACGCTAATAACGGTGCCAGATGTAACGTAAGCTTCAAATTTCCAAATGTGTTGACATTGAAACTTCTATGGATCTTTTAGAACACCCAAATGTCATTCTATTTTCCTTGTACACAAATGTGCTTAAATTATCAAAATTACCACTTAAAACTTTATTCACATACAGAGACGACTAGGAGTGAGAGAGAGTAACAGTGACGACTGGGAGAAGATAGATGGTTCTTTTTTTTTTCCTTTTTTTTCTTTTTTGATCAAGGAACTGAAAGGATATGGAAGAGGGTGTAGGGAAGAGTGGGAAAAGAGGGAGGGCAAAAATAGAACATTTCGCGACGGAGGAATAAAAGGAGTTACAAAAAAATTAAAACAATTGCAAAAAGAAAAAAAAATGAGTAACAAATTGTCGCATATAATACTATTTTTTGCAACGGTCTTAGATTTTCCGTCACAAAAAAATTAAATTGACGACGGCTTCGTTTGCCGTGGCAAAAACATGATTTTTGCAACGATTTTCACACCATCGCAAAAGGTTCCGTGTCCAATACTCCCTTTTGTAGTAGTGTATGTCCCAACAGGTCGTACTTGTCACGAGCAAGTTGCCGGCGACATCCCTATAGTGGTTTACGCACTGTTTCGTATTTTTGCCCCCTCTTAACGCCTTTTTTCAACTAAGTTTAAAGCATTTTGAACTCTAATCCCCAACCTATGTGTCCTAATTACATGTTGTCTATCCCCACAGGTCGTATTTATCACAAGCAAGCTTCCTGTGACATCCCCAGAGTGGTTCGCACGCTGTTTCGCCTTTTTGCCCATCAGATGCCCTTTTTCGACAAAGTTTACGGCATTTTTTACTCTAACTTCCAACCTACGTATCTTAATTACATGTATTTTGTTCCCACAGGTTGTATTTGTCACTATCAATCTTCTCATGACATCTCCAGAGTGGTTTAGGGGTTGTTTCACATTTTCACCCCGGAACGCCCTTTTCGACAAAGTTTAAGGAGTATTTTACTAACTTTCAACCTACATGTCCTAATTACATGTCGTCTGTCTCCATAGGCGTATTTTATTGTATAAGCCAACCTTAACAAAGTAAAAATATGAAATTTTATTACAAAAAATAGATGATTATTATTGAAATTATATTTGTCGTCCATTATTTTAAAACAAATATGATTCGAACATATAGCTATCGATGTCCAATCATCTTGATTTTTGCATGAATATTCTACTCAACAAGTCTAAAGTATTGTCTCTAAAGTATTGCATGAATATCACCATTGTTAACAAAAATAGACAAAATCGAACATATTCAAAAGATAAAACAAAAAAAAGAATATACTTCTAGAGAACCTTAAAAATTCCAACAATTATAGAGGGAACAACATGTACGGTGTTAGGTGAAGCATTTTATAGAATACAAAGTATACATATTACATACAGACACGCACATAACCCCAAAAAAAATTGATTATACCCAAATAAACAAAATATGCTGAATCAAATTCTCAAATAGTGGATTTAGAGAGGAAATGAAAGAGAAAAGGAGCCAAACCACAAAACATTATATTTTCTTTGAGAGAAGTGTGTACAAAGTGTTTACGTGTAGAGGTCGTAAGACAAAGCTCTGAGTTGCAAACGCAGTGAACACTACAATTAAGAACGAGAACAAAAATAGAAAAACCCACTATGAAATTTGGGACCTTACGTAGCATAATTGAGAAGGAAAAAAAAATTGAAACTCATTATCAAGTAACCATGAAGATTATAAATAAATCGAGAAAATGTATAGGCACTCTATAAAGAAACCATTGAGACTCAATAAAGAAAACATATTGTAACTCAATAAAGAAACCATTGACACTCTAAAGAGACAACTCATTTAGGTGCATTAACACTAGCCACCGAATTCAACGACCCTCAAAACCCTATAATATTTTTAACAAACCCCAATTAGTATATCAAAACCACAAAAATAAAATAAAAAATATAAATAATTCATTTAGCAATTGATTGTTGGTTCATAAAAGACCAGAGAATTTAGTAAAAGGACTTGATCATACATTCAACAATGAAAAATAATCAACAATTAAATGCACACCTAGTAATATCCATCATGTACAAATTAATATGTGCCTTCTCAACAAACTTAGAGAAAGTGAGTATAATATGTGAGAGAGAAAAGGTTCCATCTAGGAGGTCAATAACCCATTCCAACTATTTCTAGCCTTAAAAAAAAATATTAGATCAAACTCATCAAGATGAAGAATAATTAAAAAGAAATACGAATGATAGTTGAAAGAAAAAAGAAGTTATTTTAAAAAAAAAATTATGCAAGGTTCCATGAGAATCAACAAAGTTGCATTTTTGTAACATCCGTGACAAGAAACTTCATGTCTTTTACCAAAGAAAAAAACTACTTGAGCAAAGGGCATAATTCATACAAATATAGATCACACTAAAACTATTAAGCATAACAAACATTTTGTTCCTGGAGATGATTTCATTTTTATTGAGTTCTTGATATATTTATTTGTCGACCCCATTTGATAAGGCTTGGTTTGGTTTGGTTTGGTTTGGTCTGGTCTTGATATATTTATTTTATTTTCTAGACTTGTTTGGTAAATCAATTTTCTATTTAAGAATGAGCTACAAACTAGCCACCATGGGTAGACTGCATATAAAAAAGAAGTTATTTGCAAAAAAGTATGAATAATTATGAGAATCAACAAAGTTGCATATAGAAACTTGGCTCAACAAGACTTGAATTCCATATATTAAACTCATATATACCTGTCACATTGCAAGACAAATTGCCAATTTAATTCTTCAACATATCCAATCAACTAAGAGCTACAATCCACAATGATAGTTATACCTGCCACACTACAAGAGAAATTGTCAATTTAATTCTTCAGCATGTCCAATCAACTAAGAGTTACAATCCACAATGACAATTACTTTAGTGAGGATCAAAACCCAAGCAAGGGCCCCTAATATTTGATAATATTTCCAAGTTAATATGAACAATATAGAAAAATCTAGCTGACATCCAAAAATTATAGAAGCCAAAAGCTTACTAATTCAACAAGGACAATAAATTGGTAGACCGTGGAATTAAGATAGACGGGCAACAGATTAAAAGATTTCAATTCAAGTAATGTTGAACAACACAATAATCTTACTTTTTCTACACATAGAATATATCATTGACTTTCCACACATTCCATTTGTTAAATTCAACAATGGTCATGAACTAAACTAAATTTTAACCAAATCACCATAACATGCAAAATCTATAAATATTAAAATCATATATTTTTCAAAAAAATACATTAAACCCATTATCACCAAATAGAGAAGAATATAGCCAATTAAACCTATTAAGGAAGAATTGACAATGTCCTTCCAAACACAAATAATTACCCACCCCTTTCCTACATTTATTTTTGTTCATTCATTTCGTCATTTTTTTTTTTCCTTTTTTCTTCTTGTGTTCATCAATATCAATTCCCCCTTTCTTCCCTTTGTGCTTGTACAAATAGAGCTGGGTTAACAAACCAACTATGCAATGCAAGTGTGCATATGTGTGTTTTCAATTATTAAAGCACACCACATATTCTATAATTAACTTGGAAAATGAAACTATGACTACAAGGAGCAGAAATAGAATTGATTTAAAAGTGTGAAAGAGATGGAGAAATTGATTGATCATGAAAAAACCATAAAGTCGGTGCATGCCAAAAATCGATTAAGAAAGATTTTTAGGGCTTCTCAGAAATCGATTTGAGAGAGAGGGGGGGTTATTGTTGCAGACGGAGGAATTTTGAGTTTTGGAAGTGGTATGGGGGTTGGAGTTAGGATGAGGCTTTGGTAGAGGGGAATCATTGAAGTGAAAAGGGCAAATAGAAAGAGAGAGAGAGGTCCATATATACTTGATATCTATTTGGTTGGAGAACACCTTCACTTCAACGATAGAAGCCAATAGAGGCTTGTAGTCCGTTGTGGCTGGAACTCAACAGAGGCTACTAGTTATTACAGGAAATTAAGGATTACACGGAAATGGTGAGAGCAGCAGAGGAGGAGGAGTGAGAGCCGAAAAAGAGAGAAAGAAGCATAATTGTTGTGGGTGTAGGGAAATGAGAGGAAAATAGGAGGAGAGAGAGTTAATCGGTTGCTCAAGTTTCTCATTTTTCACCGTTAAATAATCCAATAACCCTGATCAATTGTTTGTAATCCAAAGACAAATAATTGAGTTACATATGAGTGCAACCTTTAATGGGTTGCACACTCAAACAGCTCCCTTTCAAAAAAACACTCTCAAGTCGTCAAATTGAGAGAAGTGAATATTTTCTAAAATTTAAACTGAAAACTTGATTAGAGATGCCTTTCAATACCATCCGTCCACGCACATGCCATTTAAGTTAAATCCCTGCCGTCCACGCGTCTCTCACCTCAGCCCTGGTTTCATTGTCCCTCTTCGTCACTCTCTGATTAGGGTTGAAACGCCTCTCTCTCTCTCTCTCTCTCTCTCTCTCTCACACACGCACACACACACAAATCTCACCTCGACCGATCGTCGGCTAAGGTATTTACGAAGCCCCTTTTTTACTTCAATCTGTTATTTATTTAATCCGTAGATGTTTTTCATTTTTAAATGCATAATCTGACACTGGAAAATTAGGCAAAATTTGAGTTGAGAAGTTAATATTCATTTCATGAGCTTCGTTAAACATAGAATGGGAAGTTTGTTCTTTTGTTTTTTGAAGAAAGTTGGGAAAATAGAGATAGGTAGCAAGTTGAAGCTTTCATGTTTGCGTTATGAGTTGCATTAAAATGGTGTATACAAGTAGGGCTTAAATTTGATAATATTATGCTATTGAGGTGCACACACTGAAATAACTAAACCACTTTACTATTGAATACAATCTGACAACTTCAGTTTATGACCACTTTGCTTAGCTTCGGTTACTTAATATACACAGCCGACCCAATGGGTCCGGTGGTGATTTTGGTCTAAAAACCGACCGTCCAAAATCGATTAACGCTCCTATGGGGAGGAAGGAGTTGGGAGTGGTGGTTTGTGGCGCGTAGGGTGAGGGGGATGGTGGTATGGTGGCGCTGGGGGCCATAGTGGGTGGCGGGGGATGTAGGTAGGGGTTGTGGCGGTAGGTGCAGTCGTTTTTATCTTTCTGTTTTTCCAGCTTTCTCTCTCTAATACGTTGTTGGTGGTAGGAAAAGAGAAATGCTAATTTAAGTCTCACAATATGATAAGAGAGTTGGTACTTACATAATTGGAGTTTGTGACAAATCAAATATTAACACATAACATGTTATGTGATCAAATTATGGAATTTAAATCGTGGGTATCAATCTTTTTCCATAGGAAAAAGAAAAAGAATTTGGGGTGGTGACAATGGTGAGGGAAGGGTGGAACTGACTGTCAAAGGTGTGGCAAAAAGAAAGACGAAGAAAGTGATGAGTAAATTCACATTTATATCCCCCTTTCGCTAGGATTAGTTAACGGTGGTTGGCGGATGGTTTGAATTGATACCCATTTAAAAGATCAAAGTTTTATTTAAAGAAATTAAAATTTTATGGTTTAATTTGTTATAAGGGTTAAATAGTGGCGTTTATTAGGTAATATTTCCCAAACTCCATTAATTGAATAGAAGCATCAAGACTTGACGAATAAGTGTCCTGCACTTTCTTGGTTAGGGATTTACAAATTGTGATTGTGCCTCTCCTTTAGTGGCAGTTGACACTAAAACAGAACAAAGAACAAAGGAAAGAGAGTAGAGTTTTTGAGATAGAGAGATGGGAAAGAAGGCGAAGAGCTCAAGGAAAGGAAAGAAGGCATGGAGGGCTAACATAAGCACAGAGGACATAGATGAATACTTTGAGAAGTCGACCAAAGACGCTCTTTCCGGTGGTTCTCTCACTAACGTTCCTAGCGAATCACTATTTTTTGTTGACAAATCGAGAGGTATGATTCTTTTCTCATCTTCCGAAGCTCTATCATGCCTTGCTTGGTTGCTCAGAAAATGTTAAAATACTTTGATGATCAAATTGATTATGTGTATTTTTTTTCCCATCAGTTGGGGCAACAATAAGCTGATTTGAGGTGGTGTTATTATTTATTGGTGACAAACAATATAATGATTAGAACTATGATGTTGCTTTCGTATTCTTCTCTCAGCTTTCCTCTAGTATCAAACTGTTTGTTAAGTTTGTGTTTTAATGTAATAATGATTTAGTTAAGTTGGGTGGGGAATTGATTAAAATTTAGCCTTATTCAATTTCATGCACAATTGAAGTAGAGCCTAGTGGGAGGTGTCAAATGAAAGAGTACTAGTTGCATATTTGGATAGAATCTAGTGACATGCTGTGAGTTGCATTCTTGAAGAAGTTATATTACATATTATATATGTATGGGGTCAATGCACTTCGTTGTGGGGGCTGATCAGTTACGACTTTAAGTAGTTTCTTTGGTTTATGATGTAAGATTGGCCCCAAAAGCATTGTTGAAATCATCTTCTGCTCTTTCTAATATCTGCAATGGGGGCATTGGGCATCACATTTGCTACCCTATATTCAATTCCTTTTGTTTTTCCATTACCTGGATAAATTTAGACTCCAATTGTTTTGATGAAAATTGCTTACTCAGGCAAAAAAAATTTATGGGTAAAATTATGGGGTCCGTTTAGTTTAGTTTAGTTTTAGAATTATGATTTGAGCGTGGAGATGTGTTTTGAGTTTTTGAATTATAATTTGAAAAGAGAAAATTTGTTTGATTATGAGTTTTGAAAATAGTTTTGGGATGATTTGTACTTTATTTTTATTTTTATTGATTGATGTATAGAATGTGAGAGGAGAGAGGGGAGAGAAAAAGAGATTGATTGATTGATTAATAATAATAAAAAAAAAAGAGAAGAAAGGAGTTTTGAATGTAATTTTGAATTGTATTTTAAAATTTTGTTTGGTTATAAATTTTGATTCAAATCAAGATTTGAAAACAAAATTGAGTTTTAAAATTTAAACCAAACGCTACCATTGTTTTTCTTCTAATTGTTCAGTGTTTGGCTTCCACATTTAAAAACAAATGTTATGTTAAATCATGTTATCAAATGGTTGATGGGCATAAAATAAGACATGAAAGACAAAGGACAATAATTGAATTTGTCGAAGGTATGAGAAGGGAGGGTGTTGAATGGACAAGATGCCTGAAACCCTGTGAGTGAAATCATCGAAACCCCCAGCTGTCTTTTTCAGCAGTGATGATAGACAATTGACATGATGAGCTTAAGGCATGTAAAATAAATTTCTGTAATTTTGTTTTTCAGCTGTCCTGCATAAAACCATTTACAGTATTCATGTTTCCTCTTTCTTGGTTGGATTGGAAAAATATGAAAATTTGTTGCTGGGCCCAAACAAATGGAGCATTGCACGTGATTCATTTACCTCCTTGCCAAATGTTACACCCAAAGCTTTATCTGATTTAGGGGGAGCCTGCAAGTTGCACCTCACCTGTTCTCTTATTAAAGTTTCATCATTTGTTTGTAACACTGGAGTTTTTCTTTAAGGTATGAAATGAAGAAATAAGGCCACCATGATAAGCTCAAAAAGATTCTATGTTTTGTTTATGGAAAATTCCTAATTAGGGTAAAAACTATTTTTGTCAAATCATGAATAAAATCGTGAATCGTTTTTGTAAAATAATGAATCGTAAATCGTATCTAATTGTAAGTTGTAAGATTCATTTTATTTAATAGGAATCTATGATGTATAATTTTATATATTTATATACATATAAAAGCATACAAATATTATTTAAAATGAAGTAAATATCAATATAACTAAATTGTATATATCTATATACATATAAACTCACATATATCAATATAACTAATTGATCTCTTATATATATCTTGATTGGCGAAAATGATGTTGTTTCATGCATTATGTAAACAAACACAAAAATAGAACTAAATCATAGTGAATCGCAAATTAATTTGCATGATTCACCCAATTTCCGATTCGACAGAACGATTTGAATAATTTTTGTTGAAACTCGTATCAAA
Organism: Camellia lanceoleosa; assembly: GCA_025200525.1. Taxonomy (NCBI): domain Eukaryota; kingdom Viridiplantae; phylum Streptophyta; class Magnoliopsida; order Ericales; family Theaceae; genus Camellia; species Camellia lanceoleosa. Next base: position 38,699,620 of record CM045764.1, read on the forward strand.
CGTACAGATTGAATCATGAATCATATGATTCTAGCAACCATGGTAAAAACCAATCGGCAGGTTAATATGGATTTTTGGCAAAATTAGTGACAAACCTTTTAAACTTGAGAATAAATCTCATACACTAGTGATCTTTAGCACTGCTATTTGGTATGATGGGGGGTTTGGGGTGTGAATTGGGGCAGGTTCAGAAGAACCCTCATTTGACCAAATTCTGCTTGATGTGTAATGGCCTTTCCAAGGCTGGGCTCAACTCATACGTGTGAGGCAAATATGTGCAGGCTTTCGGCTACAAGAAGCTGATGAACAAGATTAATTTAGCTCAGTGTTTGGTCTTGTTGACTAAGCCCGCAATAAAAATGTTTACAATAGAAGTACTCATCACACGTGCTTCAGTCTTGTCCTGTCGTATTTCTTTTTCAATTCTTCACTGTAGGAATGATTAACTCTTGTCCTTTTGTGTAATTCAGATCTTTCAGTCAAGAGGAAGATTGAAAAGCACAGAGAAAAAGTACTATACTGTGACAGCTTGTTACAAAGGAATTCCTTTGTTCAACCAGTACCATCTTCAACAAAGAAGAAATCCAAGAAAAGAGGTAAAGAAGTTCCGAAAGCAAAAGATGATGTTCAAGGTCATCTCAAGGTAAGCAAAATTTTAAAACTTGTTTGAGTAAACATAGAAATGGATCATTAGTATGGTTCTTATTTATTGTTTCTTTTTGGAATCCCACAGGAGGAGGGTGTCTCGGATTCTGGCATGGTTGACATATGGGATGGTAAAGGTTTTTATTTCAAGTTGATTGCAGTTATGATATCTATTCTTGCTTTTTTGTATGATGGTACACATGACATAGGCTGTTCTTCACACTCTTGCAGGTGAACACACTGGTAAAACTAAAAAGGTAAAGCCATAATTTAAATTCAGATGTTATTCCTTCTTGACTCTTGTCTGTCATGTAATTCTGTTGCAATAATATTAGAGGAATGATACCACAGCACTTGCTGATGTGACCCCCTTCTAAACTTCGAGTTCTCTAAATTTGATGCATGTTGGTTCCATTGTTTTTTCCACAATAGAACGACAGAGGCAATGCTCTATGCATCCTTTTAATGTGCTCTGTAGATTATGCCTATATTTTTTTTTCTATTATTGTCACTGTAGATATCATATTGACTATTTTTGACAGAAATCCAAGCCTTCAATTATTCCTGCTGTAGAAGTTGAGCCTCCTGGATGCTCATTCAATCCCTCGTTTGAGAGTCATCAGGTTATTTATAGAGAGATGATATTTTGGATTTTGCTTCTTTATTTGCCTTAGATAAGATTCACATTTAATCTTTCTTGTCTATGTAGGATTCGTTAGCTCGTGCTGTTGCAGATGAAATGCAGAAAATTTATCGACATGAGTTGGGACCTGAGCCAGTTCCATTAACTGTTCCTGGAGAAGTTGTCGATGAAGAAGAAGTATAATTTTTTTCCATTTACCTATTATTTACTTGAAGTTCAGCCTGAATGTACTGTGGTATACTGATTCCTCCCAAATTATATTCTCATGCAAAACTTAATAAGAATTAACTGTTTCAGATGTATTTTCTTGATGCGGATAATGGTAGTGATGATGATGATCAAAACATTGCAAATGAGGACAAGGATGGAGATAATGAACATGAAAATAGGTCTACGACTTTTCATGTTTTACTGCCACTACTGCAATTGAATGACTTTCTTGTTCTTTTTCATCTTGATTATTGAGCATAATGATATAGGGTCTGAAGATTGCATTATCTATTGTGGTTATTGGAGAATTGTTTTGTGAATGGAGTACTGTTTCTCTTGTAATTCTGTCGAGTTTGGAAATCATGATGGGATGTCGGTGTGCATCTTTTTCACACTTATATTTGTTTTAATAGTAATATGTGAATTTCATTTTATGGTATTAAGGAGCCATTTTAATTCTCTAAGAAAGTGCTGTATTGTGAGTATTTATGAAGGCTGCAACAAGACAATGTTTCAGCTATAACAAATAGATAATAAAGTGTGTGTAGGTACCTGTGTTGGAGACAAAATATGGTTCCCAATATCCTTCTGTGACATCTAAGGTTGGGCACAGAACGCATTGGGAAATTTGATTAGTAGGGAGGAACATATTCATAGTTAGGCAGAATTTCTGTGGCATCCTGGCTCTATTGTCTTCTATGCTGATTGTATTGGGTGAGCGGAGTACAAATGGGGAACATAATATTATAAAGTTTTGATAAAGCTAACAAGCACGAATATGGACATGATACACGAATACGGCATATATGGATAAAGCTATATCAATGTTTTCAAGATTTTGAATTTGACACATAGGACCAAACACCTTCACCCCACTATGTATACTTGAAATCGCTTACATGGGTATTTGTGGTCATTTAGATACAGTTCAGTTCACATGGCTGCGGCATAGGTTTAGGCCAGGTTATGTTTCTTGTTTTTGTTTTTGTTTTTGTTTTTGTCTGTAATAATTCTCCTAAGGCTGAGCCTCAGCAATATAAGTGCCAAAAGGTTCAGTTGTGCCAGACCAGGATATCCTCTCAGTTCTCTTTTCTAAGGCATGCTGTTATGATGTTATAATTTTCTTCTACTCTTTTTTTATGAGAGATTCATAGTTTTTGAACAATAATTCTGCAGGCCCTCTATAAAAAAAAGGGTTACACGAGTTGAGTTGAACAGGAGAGATAGACGTAAGGAACAGCAGAGAGCAAAAGCAGAAGCGAAGAAAGTGGAGCAACTCTCCAAAGAAATTGACTCGTAGGCCAACTTGTTTGTTTCTACAAATATTTTTGCACTTGAGTATTTTTCTACTGATGATTTATTCTCTGCACTACAGCCTGCCAGATATAATTCATGAAATAGCCAAAGAGGATGAAGAGAAGCAGAAAAGACATCTACGCCGTGCAGTTGCTAAGCAAGAAAGATTGAAATCCCGCCCACCACGCTTGGGAAAGCACAAGTATGGCAGTTTTGTTGATAAAGATTAACATATTTAACCTTTTTTTTTTCTTTTCATGATCTATTACAAATTGGTTATTGGTTCAAGGGAAAATTCTGGTGATATAATTAGGCAACTACTTAATGGTTAGCTTTCCAAAACTTTGGATTTTACATGTTGGTTCCACATTAAATTGAAATTTTTAGCAACACCATTTTTGGGGGGTGGGTGGGTGTGAATGGGTTCTGGTTCTTATTTCAGTATGAGGTAGCCACTATGATTATAGTTTACTTTTTAGAATAAACCAAATGACTAGTTTCCTTTCTTTCAGATTTGAACCTGCCCCTGTTCAGGTCCTGTTATCTGAAGAAATTTCCGGTTCCCTCCGTAAGCTGAAGGTTTGTCTTTTTGTTATTTTCCTGATTTATTCTCCAAGAAAGAACCAAGTGTGATTTTCAGTTTAGATTTCAGTCACAGAAACTTCTATGTTTTATTGATTTTATTATTTTTTTGTTGCATGTAGGGCTGTTCTACCCTTGCTAGGGATCGGTTCAAGAGCTTAGAGAAAAGAGGATTGATTGTTCCAACGGCTAAGAGCGGCAGGTTTGTTTACTTATTTTATACCTGTCTATTACACAAAGCCTCCATTCAGTTGTTAGGAAAAGAAAGTAAAGGAAAATCAACTTTTGTATAACTTTTTTCATGATTATTTAGCAAGAAAGATGTGGATTTATATTTCTAAGTTTCCCACTTAGGATTTGTTTTCCCTCAAAACATGTATTGCAAAAAATACAAGATTTTGGAATCTCAACGATACACTTTCTTTTTCTTGTCAAATGAACACACATGGTGAAACAAGTTTCTTTTTCCTGTACTTCACTTACTACACTTTTTGGAAACTACTTTCTCACGCAAAATTCCTGACAACTGAATAGGGCCAAATTTGTTAAGGGGGATTGATTGATTCTGAAATTTGAATCATCTAGTTGTTTGTCTTATGATGTGAAACAAGTCTCTTCTGTTTTGCGTTGTCTGTGGTTGCATTTTGGATAACTACAATCACCAAATTGCCATGCATTTCAAGAATCATTTCAATTTGAATGCTCTTCTCAAGATAGTTGATCTGTCATATGACATATCCAATGACCACATCCATTCATGAACGATGAAACCCACCTAAGTGTTGTGGGGGGAAATGAAACATTTGGCCTCTGAGATTCCAATTCCTAAGCGAGCAGACAACCAATACCCTAGCTCTTGTTGCTCTTAAGTAAATTCTCCTCCACCCTGCAACACCATCCTGCTGTCCCCCATTTTATTTTATAATTTTTTTTAGGGTTAATTACACTAATAGCCCCTATAGTTTGGGACTTGTGTCACTTTGGTCCTTGACTTTTCAATTGTGACACATTTGACCCTGAAGTTTGAATCTTGTTCCAAATAAGGACAATTGAAAATATTATTAGATTTTTCAAGGGTAAAATCGTCAATTTGATAAAATATAAACTAATTTGACAAAAATAAATGTCAAAAAAATATTTTTAGTTTTTTTAAAATTATTTTTATCCACCAATGATAAAATTATTTAAAATTAATAAAAATTACATGATTAATTTTTTTAAATTAATTTTACATGATCATCATTCAAACACATAATAAAAATTAATTTGGTAAAAAAATAAATAAATGTCGAAAAGATTTATCAATTTTACATAATTTTATTTTTAGTAGGTAGAAATAATTTTTAAAAATTCAAAAATATTTGCTTTGACATTTATTTTTGTCAAATTAGTTTATATTTTATCAAATTGACAATTTTACCCTTGAAAAATCTAATTATATATTCAATTGTCCTTATTTGAAACAAGATTCAAAATTCAGGGTCAAATGTGTCACAATTGAAAAGTCAGGGACCAAAGTGACACAAGCCCCAAACTGTAGGGACTATTTGTGTAATTTGCCCTTTTTTTTAAAAAAGAAAAATTGGATCATGGACAGCAATCCCACTGAGGTTTTACTCGATACCTTGTCATTATATGGTCTAGACAGTATTAACTGGCTCTGGCCATACCAGCTTTCTGTACAATATTAAAGTTTGCCTTGTCCATTTCATTGAAAGAACAACCTGAGAGATAGGGAGTACCACTTCAGTTTCACTTGCTATATGTTGAAATGGTTTGTACAATTTTTTTGTGAAAAACCGAACTTCTCTTCCAAAATTAATGTACATTCATTTGTGCGTGCATTGAAGTTGTGTAGATTTACCGATGTTAATGATTTATGTATGTCTACTTGACCAGGAAGTAGGAAGTGTATTCACCTCTCTGGAAGTGGTCTGGACTGCCTAGTTTTCAGTTATTGAAAGTTGGGTTTGCGTCAAACATCATGGTGTAGAAGTGTGAGATCTAAGTAGCTGCAGTTTGAATGTGAAGTGTCTGCTGATGCTGAAGATTTCTTATTACTTCATGCCTATTCGGTTTATACAATCTATTCCTATTATCAGTTGTCAGGTTGTTGCAATTTTCCCAAATTTTGAGTATTAGATAATGGATAAAATTTGTACCTTTTAGCCTGGTTGTTTAATTACATGAAAACCAGTTTTCGGATCCCTTTTCTGTTGGATGAGGAGTTGGGGTAATTGTATGTTGGTATTTTTCTGAGATTTTGTGTACATCTTTTGTTTTGATGTGTATGGCAATGCTTTTCACTAGTAGTCTCTGTTTCTTCTATTTCTTGATAGTTTTGTGGCCAAGTCCTCATTGATGTGTCGACTTTTGTGGTCTTATCGTTACTACAATAGGGCTGTTTGTTGCTGTTTAAGTGAGTTGATTATATTTTATTTAATTTGGAGTCTATGCTAAACTGTTTAATACAGTTTTTGCTTATCATTTATTAAGAAGAAAGAAATAGTTTTAAAAAATTAAAAAAATAATTGCGAAGAAGCTGGAGTAGGAATGCTTTTGATTGTTACTTTTTTATTATAAACTTTTTATGCTTTTGATTGTTACTTTTTTATTATTAATTTTTTAACTTATAATAAGTTGCATCAAAAAGATTGATTATTGTCTTTGAATTTTTATCTCTACCTCCAAAGATAAGTAAGATTGTATGTTGCAATTTATTCGGGTCCACTTCCTCGAAAAGGAGTCTAATTTTGTTTGCATATGTCTGAATATGAATAATATACCTTTTGATTTTTTGTTTTGGAACAATAATTTTATTTATTTATTTATTTATTTATTTATTTATTTTTTAGAACAATACATTTTGATTGGTTGAGAATAGCAAGGCTATCATTTTGAATTAGGGTTGCAATCGAACCAAGTTAGGTCGAGTTTTACTGAGTTCAAACTCGGCTCATTTATTTATCGAGTTTGTTTAGAGCTCGAGTTTGGCTCGATAAAGAACTGGACTTGAGCTCGGCTCGGCTTATTAACATTAATGAAACTCGAGTTTGGCTCAATAATTTTTTTTAATATTATTTATATTATTTAAATAAAAATATTATTTATACTATTTAGTATATAATTTAAATAAAGTTAAACGAGTCGAGCTTGATGAGCCGAGCCTATGCTAGCTCGAGTTAGAGCTCGGCTCGTTTACTAAATAAGCCTAATATTTGAGTTTGAATTCAGCTCGTTTACTAAGCGAAACAAGCCAAGCTGAGCCCTTAACGAGCCGAGCTGAGCTGATCTTATTTATGATCAACTTGGTTCATTTGAAGCCCTATTTCGGATAAGGTCATTACACTTTATGTATACATATTTAGATTAATCATATTGTGTATGGTTGCCACTCCAAAAAAAAAAGCAGCAGGAGTGATTAAGATGGTGTATATAAATCAGTAATACTATAAACTTAAACTTAACTATTTAGAAATTACTCAAAATTATTATGTTGTGGTTCAAATTTATTTTACATATAAATTTTATATTACACAAATTTAATTTTTATCAAACAATCATCTACCTAAAAAAATCTGGATGAATAATTCTGAGTTTCCCAGATTTATTCTATATATGACAGGAGTGATTCTAAACAATGAAATTACTCCATAGAGAGGACATTACTACTAGAATGTAATGTTATTTGGATTAAATATTGGACCACAAATCTTTTAAAGATGGGTGGATTCTATTTTTAATGAACTTAAGGATTTTTTTTTCTTTTTTCTTTTGTGTGTGTGTGTAGTATATATAGATGACATTCTTATTTTTTTCCAAATCAATGGAAGAACAGAAGAATCATCTTTAGGCAATTATGTAATAAATTCCAAAAATATGGAATTATTCTTTCTCCTAAAAAGATAGGGGTAGAGAAAGAAGAAAGAGAGTTCTTAGGGTTAATCCTTACATCACCAGGATTAAAATTACAAAAACATATTATTTCAAAAGTAAAAAATTTCCAGATGAATTAATTGAAGTAAAACAATTTCAAAAATTTTCAGGAATTCTTAATTATGGAAGAAATTACATAAAAGATCTAGCAAAATTGGAACTCCCTTGTTATTAGCAAAATTAAAGAAAGATGTGCAATTTTGTTGGTCAAAAAATGACACTAATTTAATTAGGGCTTAACTCCCTTTGTTACCAATTGCTGGTTGAGAGTTAAACTGATTGTTTTATCAGCAAGTATTATTGGTAAATATGCAAATAAAAATTATTTCCAAGAATAAAATCTCCATGCATATTCTGGAAGCATAAAACTTTTGGAATAACTAAAATTTGCTATTATTAAACTAAACAGTTATATTTTTTTGCTTTTAGAATTATAAAGGTATCTGCTCCACTAACTCCTTTAACTGAGACCTTATGTTTCATTAAAATCCATTTATCCTCAAGTATAGCATTCCCTCTACATGTGCTTACTATGGCCACAGTGTCAAGTTTAAAATTAAAGGTTCCCAAAACGTAAATGTATTTTCGTTTTCCTTGGCTCCTTGCCTTGGTGCAAAAATTACTTCATCATGTTTTATTTCATAATGATAGATTTGAAACATTTTTTTGTTCTTCAAATCTATGATGTGTTTCTGGCATGATAGGAACTTACATTGTCTTAATACCAGTAGGTTCTGTTTGAAAACTACTGCTATTAATATCATGTGTAATTTTTAATTTATTGAATTTTTTTCGGGTCAGTTGATGAATTTTGTACTGGTTGTTTTAATTTATTATTTGTTATATACAGATTACTACCAGATGCCTGTATTTCAATGTTACTAACAAATTTCCTTGCTACTCTTTCCTTTGTTAGTTCATAAATTAACCAATTTCTTAGAATTTTTAAATCTGACCAATTTATTAGCTTTGGTTGAATTGTTGTCTCATATGGTTTTAGTTCCCACATGTCAATTATCTTTATATCAATTGGTTTAATTGATGTTTCAAGTAGCCTTGTTAATTTATGAATAGTTTTTCATTGAATTGCGAGATCATAGGAATCTTTTTTCATTCCTATATTTTGTGTTTTTAGACGAATCCTAACATCTTCTATATTAGAATCATCTATTAACACAAAAAAATTTGGTTTTATATTAAACCATACTATTCCATTTACTAGATTAGATTATACTCCTCCAATAATTGCTTTTGTTGGATCATAAAATCTTTTATCTAGTAAAACTACCAAGAAGGGTATATCAATACCTTGTCTAAACAAAATACTATAGTGATTTCTACTTGAATTAATCCTATATAAATATATCTGCAAAAGTTTGTGGCCTTGCTTTGTGATCAAATGGAAAGAGTAGTTATTTGGTAGTCTTGAAATATAATCAAAGTCGTCACTTGAAAATTTTTAACACAATTTAAATTGTGTGCGAACTTAGCGAGTTAGAGTTGTATCATTTTCGACATGAATGTAAATGACAAGATTTGTCAAAACAAATATCATCAATGGGTCAGGTCAGTATACAATTTACATAATATAAAGTTGATAGGTATAACTCATTTAATAAATAAATAATTATATATTTTAATTAAGGGGTGTTATAATATTTTTAAATTTGTTAGGTAACTTCATCTGGGTGAATTAAAAAGTATTTAAAATAAGATTTTAAGAATAATATAATTTTTTTATTTTTTCATTTAAGATAATGTATTTTGTCTTCACTATTTTATTGACAATTTAATCAAATATAAAATAAGATATAGTTTTTATAAATTGGTGAAATTGAAGTTTAGTTAAAATATATTTTTATGAATAGTAGAGATTAGTTTAATGAAATTTAACTCAACGGACCACCGGGGTGGTGGTCTAGTGATATTTTAGTCCTTTTCTACACAATTTGTTCAAGTTCAACATTCGGGACACACAAGTTTTTGGATAATACGTTGTACTCCTGTTTCAAAGCTCTACAACTCTTGTTATGGACTGGATCTGAAACCCGCTGTTACTCCGATGGGGGGTTCCTTTCCTCTAGGTTGGATTAAATCAAGCTTTTAACGGATTACCACTAGGCTAAAGCCTATAGAAGCTATAATGACTGCACGAAGCTTCCTTTTACTATATGAGAAAGAAAGAAAAAATTTAACTTAACGGTGAAATTTGTTGACATAGAAAAAGCAAAAGAATTTAGAATTTGTATGGTATCGTTATCATTTTTTATTTTTTAATTTTTTAATTTAGAAAAAAATAAAAATAAAAATTTTGAAGCACCTATTATTTTAAATTTTTTTTGAGAAAACAACTTTAATAATATTTTTCTAAAACACCTCATTGTAGTTTATAAGAAAGAGGGTAGGGCAAGAGTTTTAACTAGCCCAAGGAAAGTCCAGGCCCATAAAGTTTATGGGCCTTGTTCAGACCCAGCCATGTGTTTGTTTGTCTCCTCCAATCTGCCAATTGGAAACAGAGAAGCTTCGTTTGCAGCATAGCTTAAAGATCTTCCTTTCATTCGCATCATGCGCAAGTTAGCATCCCAGCTGACCACTGTAAGTTCTTCTTCGATTTTGAACCTAACCTTGTCTATTAATAGTTTTGTGATTAGGGTTTTGTCTAATTTTTGTTATTTTGATCTTTTTTTGCTGACTTTAATTTGTGGGTATGCAAAAATGCAGTATTTGTGCAGAAGAAGAAAACCAGGGAATATGCAATCTCGCAATTTCTCTTCATCCAACTTTGGAAAAGGTTATTGGTTTTTACTTTTTTGTTACTGATTTAGGTTTCCTTTTTCTCATTCTTTGTATCTTATAAAGCACTTGGTAATGTTTTAATGAGGACTATATCCTAAGGGCATGTTTGGTGTGAAAATTGATTCTACTTTGTGTATGCAATTTTGTTGCTATTAGTCAGCCATGCTTGTACTATTCACTTTACTAACTATAATTCTCTGAAAACAAATATTAGACAGAGTAAGTAGCTGATTGTTTGAACCTTTTTTTAGTACAACAGGAAGGAAAAATTGTAAAATCAGAGAACAGTTCCATGGATGAATGATGAAAGTTTTGATTTAGGGTTAATTACATTTTACCTCCCTCTTGTTTACCTCGAAAACACTTTACCCCCTTCTAGTTTATAAATGTAGTCATAACTCCCTCCCTTGGAGTAAAATGCAAAATTCGACTCGGTTAATAATTTTTACAATATACCTATATTACCCTGAATTGTTTCTCTAATTTTCTTATCTATGCCATCATAACTTAACTTTGGAACCTAACTCTCTCTACCTGATTATCTCTCTCTGCGGTTTCTTTCTTTTTCTTTACTTCTTATACTTCTTAACTTTCTCTTTCCCACAACCTCTCCCTTTCCTTCCATTCCCTTCCCTTTTCCTTCTTCTTCCTCTTCCTCTTCCCATGGCCGTAGCCAAAAGCTACTCCGATTTATTTGGTGGCTAATGCAACTGATCTGGTTCTGGAAATTCCAACTTTATTGGATTGAAATTAGCAACATAAACTAAGACGTTGTAGGAGGTCTTGAAAATGTGAGTGCTCCAATTTATATATGGTGGCTAATATTGTATTTTATGTATAGTTGATATAAAATTTAATTATGTACTTGTCATATTAGAAATTATTACAGGATTCTTGTTCTTTACCCACCAGAGTTGTGCATTCTTATTGTCAACTCAACTCTTTAGGAACACCCACAGCACCATCATCACCCATGGTGCACCCAACAAAAACTCAAACCCAATAGCTCTCTCTCTCTCTACATTCACACATGGTGGTTGCAACATCTCCAACCATCAACCATGGCTTCCTTTAACAGAGATCCAAACTCCCTCTCCCTCTCATCTTCACCCAATAGTACTCTACCCATAAATATATGTTTTCTGTGTGTTCTTTTCAGTTGGGGGTTGTCGTGAGAGAAAGAGACAGAGAATGATGTTGGTGGTCGCTGCTTGTGCATTTTCCCATCAATTGTCTCGTTGGTTGTGTTGGATTGGGCTTTGCATAGTAAGATGGACATGGATTGTAGAGGAAGATTGAACACAAATAAGGGCATTATTGTAATGTTCCTCCCAAATGTCATCCTAACAATGTCATCACGCGTCTTAGCCAAGGATATGCAACATGTGCTGTTATATATAACAAATTATGTTAGTTTTGCTTTTCACCCCATACTATGAGGAGGTTATGTATACATTTCTAAACTAGAAGGGGGTAAAGTATTTTTGAACTGAACTACGAGGACGTAAAATGTAATTAACTCTTTCGATTTATGACAATTTGTGGAGAAAGAGAGAGGAACTGAAAACAAAATAGTGAATGAACAGTAGGGTCAGAAGAAAAAGGAGATGGGTCGTAAAAAGATGGAGATCTTTGGTAGGGCTGCTGAACAAGCTTTGACGCATTGAAGTGAAATCTTATCATCAAAGTGAAGAGGGAGAGGCAGCACTCACTTCAACAAAACGGCGACCGAGTGCACGAAGCTTCCACTAAAGCAAGGTCTAGGGTGGGTAAGTTGTACTCAGCCTTAGCCCCATTTTTGGAGAGACTGGTTCTATGATTCAAACATGTGACAGCAGGGATGACAACAAGTAGTCTTATCATTGGGCCAAGCCGCCCTTTCTAGAGAGGAGGACACTCGCTTAAAGAACCTAATTAAGGAAGTAGTAGAGATCAATTCCATTCCCATGTTGAATTCACCAGTTACAATACCTTGACAACCATGTATGTGGAAATATAAATCAAAGAGCTTTTAACTAAATGTCCAACTCTTTCATACGCAAAATACTCATTAAATTTCAAATCTAAAATAAGGCACAAGTATAGTATGAGTCTACTTGTCACGCCCCAAACCCGCCCCTAAAAGTTTGGGCATGACCCATTTGAAAACGGACACTAAACCTGCTATACATATCATATGGGGCCTGAACGGAAGCATTCACCAATATAATTTAACATAAATAAAAGAACTGCATCCATTGAGCGACCACTATCATGCCAGGATCACAGACAGAACATAAGGCAAATAAACATACAGTGACGTGCATCAGAGAATTAGCTATGTACATATATATATATATACAGACCCAGCCTTTAGAATTGGGCGTAAAACATCATGAACAGGCAAAGGAATTATATATACATCAACCTTAAACAGACAATCAGGGTACGAAATCAAAAGCTTAGCAAAATGAGCTGCCTTCATTTGAGTGCCTGGACACCCTGAGGTTGACAAAAGAGGTACGGACGCTATGGGTTAAAGCTGACCTCCAGGTGGAGTGCCTACAGAAACAGACATAACACGAGTGAGTCAAGCTCGGTGAGCAAAGAGTACATAAACAATTTAAAGATTAACTTAACTTACTTACAATATACATGTTCATCTAATTACATAAATAAATACAAAAAATTGTGGTTAGTCCGATTCTGACATCGCCCAAGATGCGGCTTTGTCGGTTCATAACTTCACAGATTGGCCTTTGGCCTGATGGGTTCACAAATTCACAAATTAGCCTTTGGCTAGATGCACCACTTCACAAGTTGGCCCTCAGCCTCTGAAATTCATAGTTTCACAAGTTACAGTTTCACACTTCACAAATTGGCCCTCAGCCTCATAATTTCATGATTCACAAAGTGGCCCTTGGCCTCATAATTTCATGATTCACAAAGTGGCCCTTGGCCTCATAATTTCACAAATTCACAAGTTGGCCCTTGGCCTCATAATTTCATGGTTCACAAATACTTCACAATTTCATATCAAACATATTCTTGAACCACGGTATTATTACCCCCGGGCAAGGGCCACAAACCACGGTATTATTACCCCCGGGCAAGGGCCTTGTACTAAAAATGCCTTAAATACTTTTCGTATCTTTACAAATTATATCTTTCATAACTTTACAAATTGTATCTTCATAATTTCACAAATTATATCTTTCATTGAGCGGCCATAGGCCTCATGACTTTCACATAGGCTTTAAGCCTAATTCACATATGTATGGACTCAAGAGGTGGCTCCCACCAAAGTGTAGCACTTTGTTCCATACCAGAAATCATATTGTTATATATCATATCATAAGCAGAACGAATAAATAGGACAGAATTACCTTAGGTTCACAAAAATACCTTGTCACCCAATAGTGTACACAAGTCTCTTCATAAGTCATTCCAAGTTAAAATATTCATCTTACATATATCGGAATAGTAGTAATACTTATTGATGGAAGACACATGCATCATTGTTCTTCTTGTTCACTATAAACCAACAGGGGTAATTTACAGATAACAGAACATTAATAGTATTCATTAACAGTAAACAAAGCACATGACTATAGCACTATCCATAGTTCTAGCCATCTACCCAAACTAAGGTATGTCAAATCCTTCACTGCTTACATAAGTCTTAATCCACACATACGTTAGCATAATTGCCCATAAAATGAATATTAATAACAATGATTATTAACGGTAAGTAATGTACAATTATAGTACTACTACTCACAAAGGCTATAACGGAGTGCTTGTCCTTCCCGGGTTATGCCCTACACATGTACACAACTTATACATTAATTCCTTTTCTTTCTTAATTCATTTCCTGCTTTATTTTACTTCAAATGAATTTACAGGCATCTTAAGGGCATCAAGCACATAAAACAAAGCAAACAATATTTTGCAGCATGAAGTCTTCAAACCTATTTCTCCAACTCAATATATACATATAAAGGATTACTAGTCTTACAAAACACATTATGGAATTTACACCCATCATCTTCTATTCAAAGAAAGAAAGGATTTTTATGAACATTTCCATGTTCCCCAAAACTCTTTAAATTTCTAGTGTTTGCACCAAAACCCAAACATTTCCTCATCATTCAACAAAACTCAACATTCTCAACACAATTCAACATGATTCAATTCAACACTACCGAGTATAATTTAACATAATTCGGGGTAAATTCTTTGATCTCATTTCAAGATTCCATAGCCAAATTAATATCATCCACATCATCAACAAAACCTTTTCTCCCAATTTCATTTCACATTTTAATATGATTTCCAATGCCCAAAACAAGGTTCATTCGCTAATTTTTAATAAAATTCCCAAACATTTTCAAACTTCAAATAAATTTGCATATATCCAATTCAATGTCTTAATTCCATGATTTTACTTTCAATTTGGGTAAACTCTTTGCTTAACCTCATAAATCAACCTAGGGTTTTCAAGAAAATAAAGGATTTCAAGAAAAAGCCAAATTTCCCAAACCATTACTTCTTGTTCCAATTTTCTCATTGATTACAAGTCTAAAGTTCATAATCCATCACTTAAACCAAGCAATTGCATTCCCAACATTCTAAACTCTAAATCCCCAAATCTCAAGTTTAACACAATATGCACAAAACAATAGATTTTGTATTTATATACTCAAAATACCACAAACCCATCCATGAATGCAAGTATTGAAAGAGGACAAGGATCCCTACCTCAAGAACCAAACAAGGAGCAAAGCTTTGAGACGAAATCACCAAAATCCGAAATTCCAATCGGTTGGAAATGGTCATCTTCTTGCCTTCTTCACTTCTTGGTGGAAGATCTTGCTCAAACCTAAGGGAAATGGAAGTATTTGGGATCAAAACCCTAGGGTTTTCGGAACTAGGGCAAAAAGAATCAAGAGAGGGGAGGAAAATATGAGAAATGATCTCAAAATCTCGTTTTTGAAGCTGCTGTCCCGTAATTCCAGCTCGAGCGGAGGAATTCCCGCTCGAGCGTACCTGTTTTCAGCACAGATTTCGAAACTTTGAACAGGTGTAACTCTCCCATCCGGACTCCGTTTTAGGTCATTCTTGTGTCCAAATTGAAGCCCTGGAAATAAGCTTTCCAATGGTTCCAACCTCACATTCAAATTCCAAGTATATAAGGAGAAAAGGGCAAAAGAGTGACGGCTGGTCAAAAATTCAAACTTAAATTTGGGACTTTATATTTTATCTTATCTATATATTTTGTTAAGGCTTCAATCAAGGTTCCAAATATCATCCAAGGGTCCTCAATTATACTATTTAAAGTTCACTTGCCAACCCATCAACATCAAGAGTCCAACAACCATACAAGTTTCAAGGTGACAGGCACCACTATACCTCAATCCGATGTGAATTTAAAATCCGGGTCGTTACACTACTCTTCAATGAACACTAAACAAAATGCCAAATGTGGTTAATGTTAGCCCTTTGGAACTTGTGATATTACTGTGGATTTCTCTGCATGATTGGTGAAGTGTCTAACCTCCTTTGTGAACATCAACTTTTGCAATAATCTGTTAGAGTAGCCACGATCCTCAGCACTTTAGGTGTCAAACTTATCATTATAATATTTGTATCAGATTTCCTCAAACTTGAACACTGTGTTTTCAGTAAGGCTCAATATGTTTTCTTTTGCATATTATATACTAGCTTTTACTTTGAGGGAAAAGCACTCCTTCCAGATATATGATACTCTTGCTTCATCACTACTGACAATTTTTTTTTTTTTTTGTGTATTCTTTCTTGGTTTCTAGATGAGCGCTCCATGGAAGAGGAGGCTGAAAGAAAAATAGGATGGTTCTTGAAACTGTTATTTTTTGGGACTGGAACAGTTGTTGCTTACCAGTTTCTTCCATACATGGGTATGCCCATTAGTTCTATCATCAATTTTCAACTTCCATGTCTTGTTAAAATATGTCTTCATGGTATTTACTTGACAAGATTTGGAAAATTTACTTTTCCAGGAGATAATTTGATGCAACAATCTGTGTCACTTTTGCATGTCAAGGATCCTTTGTTTAAAAGGATGGGAGCATCTAGATTAACCCATTTTGCAATAGATGGTGAGTATAATATATAATTTTTCCTCAAGTGAGTAATTCTTTAGTGAACAGCTTTACAGTTGAGTCAGAAAATCATGTTAGAACTTATCTTTTGTAGATGCAACTGTATATACAGTTGTTTTCAGTCTAACTTTGCTTTTTTACACTATAAAAACATATGGATGGATCTTTTGTTTTTTGAAGTGGATAACATGCTAAACTAGATGCTATTCAATCTTCATGCCACTTTTTGGGGTTTCAAATCACTGAACCTCTAGGTTTACAATCATAAGCTGTGGAACCTTAGCCGTAAAAACCAACGGCCAATATAGAGGAGTGAAGTTTAGCAGTTGTTTTCTGTCTAGATCTTAAATTACAGTTGTGCTTTTCTTCTGATTCGTAGATGAAAGAAGAATGAAGATAGTGGAGATGGGTGGGGCTGAAAAGCTTTTGAATATGCTAGGGGCTGCTGAGGATGACCGAACACGGAAGGAAGCTTTGAAGGCTCTAGTTGCCCTCTCACCTTCAGGTCGACTTTTTGCATTCAGTTGTTTGTTCGTATATATTGGGCCTATTTGGTGCAGCTTTTCTGAAACTGAATGTTGATAAACAGAAGTAGAAGCTAAAAGCACCCCTCACCCATCTTCCAAATAATTAGTTTTTTCCAGTATACTTAATTATTTTTGTCTCATAAGTTGTAAGCATAAGCTACACCAAACAGGCTGATACAGATTCCCAAAATAAAATTAAATTAAAACTCTAAGCAGCCCTATAAGCTGCACCAAACAAGGCCATTGATAAGTTAATGCTAGTACTTCTTAAACCTAGCTTCAACACTTTAAATTTGTGTCCTGTCTGTTCATGTGTAAACATGTAACAATAAAATGAGGTCCTATGTAGGGTGTCGAAAAAGGTCTAGGTCCTTGATTAACCTAATGAACCTAATTATATTTTAACCTCCAAAAGAAACTTAAATTTCCAAAAGAACCCACCCACCTCTTGGAGGAGTGATGGAGACTCACCAGGGTGAACAACTTTGCTTGTTACCTTTTGGAAATATACAACACACAGACAAACATGTACACTTGGGCCAAAGAGGTTCAGGTCCACACACTATTAATCAAAAGGGCCCACTTATTGTGTTTCTCATTGGAGACAACTTTAAGTTGTGTTTGGATCATAGATTTGGGTAGAGATTTGGAAGGAAAAGGGAAATATGAATGAAATATAAACTAAAATTTTTCTTTATTTCTCACATTTTCCTTTCCATTCTAAATCCCTAACTGAACACAACATTAATGTGAGAAACCAAACTGATGCTATTTTTCAGTTTTCTTTTTCTTTTCTTTCTCTTACTTGGCAGATTAATTTGCATTCATCAGGCAAGTATAGGTATGACATTAGTCCTCTGTTATTGCAGATGAAGCAACTAGATTCCTACACCGTGCTGGAGCAATTTCAGTAATTAGGTCTACCCCAAATTCCTCTGAGGACGCGGAAATTGAGAAATACAAGTTGAGCTTGCTGAATAGATTCCAAGATTTGAGATTTGATGTTTCATCTTGAAATGTGATGGAAGGTACGAATAACTCTTTCAACTGTGGGCTTGATAAACCCCATATGATGCAGGGGTCATTATGTTGTAAAGGCCAGTTGGAAGGTATTTGTTCGATGAAATTGAAAGATTTGGAATTTCATGCCTCGAGCAACAGACTTCGTTTCTCAAACTGCAAATTTGTGTGCACATTATTGCATCTGTTTTTGATCCGGTGAATCATGACAGCATTTTCTCCCCCATAAGATTTACTGGATATAAATGGAAGTCATGGTGATAAGATATTCATTCAAAAATCATCTATGCTGGGTATCATTAACATGTTTGTTTCTTTTTATTGTTTTTCCCCTTTTATTTCAGTGAAAATTTTATTGGCTCAATTATTTTCCTTGCATCCCTCTTTTTATTTTATTTATTTATTTATTTTATTTTATTTTTTTGTTTTTTCATGAAAGCAGTTGGGAACTGGCCTTGAGAATCCTTTTTGTGTCCGCATATGGAAACCAACTGATTACTGCTTGTCAAATGGTTATGGTGATAAGGTGATCGTATCTGTTTGTGTATTTTGATTTTGTTTTTTATATTTCCAGAGTGAATACCACTTCCATGTGAAGCTCTTTTTGTTGGAATGTCTTTATGAGAAGAATATAGATGTACCCTACTTGTTTGAAAGAAGATGAAATTGGGACTTTGGATTTGGACCTTTCTTTCTCCAATAAACCAACAAAATTTAGAAGTTTGTTCTACAGTTGCATGTCCTCTTTTAAAATATATATATGTTTCTTATACTCTTGGACTAGAGTTAGAGTGATAATAAGAAAATATGAGCCTATTTTGAGAAGTGGGTTAAAAGTCACTTCTCAACTTTTAACCCACTTTCCTCTATCACAAAAAAAGTCAAAAAACAGCTTTTAACCATCTTTTCAAACATTCCAATATTACTGAAGAAAAGCTAAATTTACTAAAATAATTTTTGTAAACTTCTTTATTCGTCATTTTTTCTTTTCCCCAATAATTTTACAGACAGACTAATCAAAAAATAGTGTGATGTAAGTAGACCAGTCTCTTCAATGATATAGGTCCCAACTGACTAGTGATTAGTTCTTTCTATGTTGGTACAGAGACATTTTTTTTTTATTTTTTTAATATGTAGGATATTTACAAATGAAAAATGTTTGACACCTCAAATTTTTTTTCATAATCTGACTTATAATAATGTAATCATATTTCAAGATGTTATTTCATTATAATTCCAATTAAGAGAATCTTCAACCCTTAATTTTTTTTAATCAAATTATAATTTGACAAAAATTTAAAAAGATGAAATGTTGAAAATTATTGTTTTTTCCATCAAAATTGGTGAAAAGAAAAAAAAAAATTGGGATAAGAATGAAATTCTTTTAAAAATTGATAAAAATTTAATGAAAAAGTTAAATAATTCATATAAAATCAAAAATTTTATTCAAATTTAAAACCAAATTAGATAAAAAAAAATTTAAAGAAAATAATGAAAGTTTGAAAATATTTTGAAACCTTCTTATTATTAAAGACTAGAAATCTATGTATGTATTATATTCATATTATATTTTTAGTTATGAAATTGAAATCAAAAGAAATGTAACTTAAATTATCATATTAATAATAGAAACATCATATTAATTATTGTAAAATATCACGTCACATTTAATAATAAAATTGTATATTTGTCTTAATTATAACTTTTAAATTTGTATATTTTCATAACAAGAAAAGGTATATCATAGTTCTTTGACTATTATATTATTTTCTTCAATTCTTTACACTATCAAAAAAAATATTGAATATAATCTTTTTTTTTTATTCTATTTATATAGTTTTAGATATATGTGAGTGAATTTCATATTTATTTATTAGTGTGAGCTATGTTGTTTTGTCAAATAGTGAGAAAATAAGATAAGAAAAGTGATTATGTATGCATTGCTCTTTAAAAAATAATTTATTTTTAATTTTAAATAGTTTCTCTACAAAGAGGACATTATAGAGGATCCAAATTCGTAAAAGTGTTTGTGTTCATGTCTTTTTTGTTACAATAACATTAGTCTTTTTATTTATTATTTGAGAAGTTTTTTTATTTTTATAAATAAAAAAAATGAACTAATATGAAAATCTTGATTGATAGACTATTTTTGGAAAAAAATAAAATAAAAATATTACTCTTTTTAAGAATTATTTTTTAATTTTCAATCATTGTTTTACTTAAAAAAAAATTAAAAGATACTAAATATTGCGTGTTTTTAAATTTTTTCTTATTTGTCTTCGAAAACATAAAAAAATAAAATATCAAAAATACAGACAATATCAAAAAAAATTTAAATGACACAACTCATAAAATTTCTAGAGTCGCCATAGTTTGTATCCTTAATTTTTCTCACATTTTCCATTGAACTACTTGTACCATCATTAGCAACACTCTCGTTTGGGAAATTAGGTTGGTTTTTTAATTTTTTTGACTTTTTGACTATTTTAATTCTTGCTAAAAAATTCGTTTGGGCTAATTTTTTTTAACTTTTGTAAGAAAAAAAAAATAAAAAAAAAATTATAATTTGAATATAATATTTTATATTATTAACTTTTAATCTATTTTATCGTTTTATAACTAATTTAGCTAAAAAGCTAAATTAGCCAACATCCAAACGAGACCAAGCAAGTGGTGTTTGGGAAGGCAAGTTGGGGCTAATTTAGCCACTAACGGACAAAAAAGGCTAATTTAGCCAAATTGAGACAAAACAGACTGCACATGCTTGGCAATAACCCTTATTGGGGTAAATTTACCAAACTACCCCCACTCTCCCCTCTGATTCTAAGGCCCATCACCTCACCACACACACAACATTTCTAAGGCACACAATATTCGTGAAGCGAAGGAGGCAATTAATGTATACCAGCGGCGACGACATCTGAGGAAGCTTCCCAGAGCCGATCGGCACTTGAGTACGCATCTGCGGCGTCAAAGAAGACTCGCGAACAGAATGGCAAATCGAACGGTTAGGGCACACGTTGGCGGCGTCGAACAAGAAGTCACCGTCTCAAACACCACTGATCTTTAGGTAATGCTTCATGGCCGTTCTGATTTCGTTTCCCTTTTCACATAAAATCCGTCCTCTACTTCCGATCTGCTTGGGTTCATGTGTGAAATCCCTTTCCCTGTTAAATACAAAAAAAAAAAAAAAAAAAAAAATTGAAAAGAAGTGTGGACTCTATTTTTTGAATATCCTGTGGAAAACCCACTGCAGAATGTGAAGTGGATTCTTATGTTTGAGTTCCTAAATCATACATAAATATTTCCATTTTCGGATTGTTTATTCTTCAATTTTTCGGTTTTGTACACTACTCTGCAAAATGGGCCAATAACACCAACCAAGCTTGAGAATAGGGTTTGGAAGAGTAGTCTGTCAAATGTATTGATCTGTTACATTACAGTGCTCTATTTGCTACAACACAGAATTATAGTGCTCTGCTCAAATTTGTCATCCCTTTTCCTTCATTTATTTCCTTTGGTGAGGATGATAATTCAATGCAGATCATGACATTTCCATATCCATGGTCATTATGATTAAATTAAGTTCAGACATTTTGCTTCATCCAACTCAAGTCGATTTGGATCTGTTGTTATGTAAATGTAACAAACGTAAATTGGGCAGATATATATAAATATGTTCTTATATATATATGATCAACCCATGGTAAAAATTAAGAAACAGATACATATGAAGAACCTTAAAAACTTGTTCTTATACATGTGTTGTTCATTTGTCTATTATACATCTGTTAAGATTCTTAAAACAATCTGTTCTTGATTTGAGAAATAAATACATGTACATCTGTGCTTAATAAAGTAATCTGTTCTTCAGTTGTTGTTATACAAATGTAAGGGAAGTAAATTGGTAGAGATATACACACAAATCTATTTGGGGGATAAATGTATGATCAATCTATGATACAAACTGACAAATCGGACATAGAGATGAAGTAGTTTATTCTTTTTGGAACTTCTTGTGTGGGAATTTAAACGTACCCAACAGTTTATGCAAATGTTTATCTATTTTGAAGCCTTTGCACTTACTTGACGCAAATTGATAGGAAACACATGGTGTTCATGGCTTATTAATAATAATAATAATAATAATAATATTATTATTATTATTATTATTATTATTATTATTATTATTATTATTGGTTTGGGGTTGTATATCCCCAATGTGTGCAAGTGCATATGGATAAAAGAACGTGGATGAAGAACATAAAATAGTAAAAAGTCAAAATAGATTTTTAAAACTTAATTAAGAGACGTAAAAAATTAATTTCACAAATTTAATTTGAAAAGAAATTTACCACTGTAATACTTGTGGATGAATAATAATTTTCAAAAATAACTTTTATTAATGGTAACTTACGACATTAGTATTTCTACGTTACCATTTTCATTCATGTAATCGTAATTGATTTACTTTGATCACGAATGTATAATTTGTAACTAATTGATTTTGCCATAACATGAATTCTTAATTTGATAATATAAACACACGGTGTTCATTACTATGTTCCATATATTATATATATATTTTTTTTGGGTTGTATATATCCCATGTGTGCAAGCGCATATGGGTTAATAAATAAGTTTACCACTATACAAAGCTATGGATGAATAATACTTTTACAAAATCAATTTCTTTAATGGAATCAAATTACGACAGTAGATTTATACATAATCATTTTGATTCATGTAAATTTAATTGAATTGTAATTTGATTATGAATTTACAATTTACATCAAATTGGCTTAATTTGATCATGAATTCTTAATTTGATTCATGTAAACACACGGTGTTCATGCATTTTTTATCTGTTAGGTTTGAAAAGGAAATTAGAGATTTACCTTTCTATTAACACTTTGACAATGAAACCATAATTGGTAGGCTGCTTTTCTTTAATATTAAATGAATAAAATAATGAGTTTATACACCCATCATATGAAATTTGTGCATCAGCGTGTTCAGTTCATGTTTAACCTGAACTATGGATATCATAAACTAATTACTGCTATGATTCATTGTTACTTTCGAATGTTTGTCATTCATAGCATGGCTTCATTTACCTCTAGTGCAACTTCCAGTACATGGCCACGTCAAATGTGTGCCTGTGAACATAGTCTCTGTATTGTTAAGATTTCAAGGTCTACCAAAAAATCAGGGCATCCCTACTTTACATGTCCCCGCCCTGTGGTGAGTACCCAATTCATTACTGGTCATAACTACATGAACATTAAGAACCCATTGACTAATAGGTTCATCATTTCCACTCATCAGCCCTGTGTTAGTTGGATTGGTTGGTGCGAAGAAGCAAGGCAAGAGAGCACGGATTATGCGTCACCCAGAGACAAAATTGTCATGCAATTACGGGATGATGTCATATATATTCAACAATCCTTGCGTGTCCTTAAGACCATTGTGTATGTGCTATGCATTGTCGTTGTCATTTTGTTGTTGCGTATGTAACCAACGTTAGGATGTTGTTAGTATGTACAAACACGTTACGAGGTTGTTAGTATGTTGGTAGTATGTTTTAGTATGACTATAATCTTGCTGTGCGTTCCTCCACTACGAAAGGGTAGACGTATTAATGACTCTCATAATTATGTGCACCGCTCACTTCCATGTTTGTTTATGTATGTTTCTAATGTGCAATGGTTATATGATGTGTAATTTAGCATCCTATTTCTCTGTTTATTGTTCATGGGCATAGATTGTGCATCGTGCAACCAATTTAAATTATTCTGCTATGGGCTTATACGTTTGTATGTAACAACCAAATATGTGATGGTAATCTTTTGTAACTGTACATTAGTAATGGCTTCCATACGTACTTCGCCGTATACCCAATCCAAAAGCAAAGGCATTGTCACAGAGAAGTCAAGCAGTCTTGAAGAGACACAGACTCAGTTCAGCCACAAGGCCTCATGGGACAGTGACTCAATCCGAGTTTTCCTGCAATTGATTGCAAATGAGATTACAAAAGGAAATCGACCATTCCTAGTCCTCAGCCAAGCAGGGTACAAGTCGTTGGCCAGGAAATTTGAGAAAAAAACAGGAAGAAAACTTGGCCTCAAACAGTTGAAGAATAAATACATGAGTTTGAAAAAAGAGTGGCAAGCGTAGACAAAGTTGATGGATTCAAGCAAAGGAGTGTCAGGGATAGGGTTTGACTGTGACACCGGTATGTTTCAGGCACCTGAGGAGTGGTGGGACAAGATGGAATCGATAAGCACATATTTCTTGTGTTTCATATTTGTTTGTTACCAATACATTTAACCTTTTTAGTTAACTTCTAATTAATTATATGAAATGTAACGTCTTTCTCTTTCATATATCTCCCTTTGTGCAAATAAACAAGGTGTATGCCAAGTTCAGGAAAAAAACTTTGGAACGTCGTGACTTGATGGAGACAGTCTTCATTGGGGCATCAGCTACTGGTAAGCACCATTGGACCCCGGGAGAGAAACTTCCTGAAGATGCTGATGACTCATCTAATTACGCACGCTTTGGGAGCCCGACCATTTGTCGATTCGATACCGCAGAGTGGGACGTGGATTCAGATTCTTCACTGGAACCTGTTCCGATTGAAAAGGGAAAAAAGAGAAAGACACCATCAACAAGTGTTTCAAAGTCGAAGAAGGCAACGAGTGGAACGTCAGTTATTGCGGAAAGCATGAACAATCTAACAAATGTGGTGCGTACGAAGAATCAGCAGGTTTCGGTAAGGCACTTCACAAGCAACGAATCGCTGTACACTATTTCAGAGTGCATGCATCGCTTGACAACTATTCCATTCCTGATTGGTACGCCGATATTTCATTTCGCCTCAACACTTATGGATAACGCAGGTTACCGGGAGGTGTTGATGTGCCAGCCTAATGACGACCACGTCATAGGGTGGCTTACACAAAAGCAGCTCCAGTGTACTGCATCAGCGCCATTTGCGAACCTGTTTGGGGCTCGCAGGATGTGACTAGCGGTGTTAGGATTATTGAAGATGCCTACCCTTCTCTTGCTTTAGAAAAAATTTAGTTATGTTATTGTTGGCACTATACTAAAACAGGATGGTTGTATTTGCATGTTTTAAACTGTTCCTTGTTGTTTTTTTTTTCTTGCTAGCTATGGTGAACAAAAGTTTTGCATGTTTGTCGTAGACAGAATGAAAGCATGGTTGTGCATTTTTTTGGAAAGGAATAGGATGCTTGTGTTTGAATTAAATGTATGGCAATGAAATGCGTAACAATGGCTTGCATGTGCTGCTTTTGTATTTGTTTATTTTGTTTGGGAAACTGTTATGTTAGTTTGATGTCATTTTTTGTGGTTGTGTTAGTAATGGTCCCCCTGTAAACAATAACCACCAAGTTCAGTATTTGTTTAATTCATATCATTATGCGTTAGTAATGACATTGGTGATGGCATTACTTACATTAAAAACGATGTCGGCATTCTGTAATTGCAAACTGTTATTACATTTGAGTCAATGAATCACGTGCAAACTGATTGAACCAGTGCCACTCTTGTAGGTTTCACATCAACGAAGACGTGATGAATCCCTGGGATGGAAGCAACAATGACGATTTAAGGGTACGAAAAATAGTGCCACTCTTGTAGGTTTCAATTCATATCATTTCTAGAGTGGTACGAAAAACACAGGGCTAAAATGCCATGTCGCACTTCCATATTGACCGGGCATGCATGGATATCCGAACTATATGCGGGCCATATTGGTCGATTTGAGGAAAATGTTTGCATGCCGAAGGAGGTTTTTGCTGCTTTGTACGAGACATTAGTAAATGATTTTGGGTTACAAGTACCGCAACGTCCACATGTGTTTCATCTTCATTTCGTGCGGTTGGAAAGAAAGTATGCATGATAGTCGCATCTTCAATGAGGTACTAACAAATGACAATGTCTCATTTTTACATCCTGAAGAAGGTAACACAGTGCCATGAATTCTTAATTGATGGGGCTACAATTTTTTGTCAAACAGCGTTACTTGAAAATGAAGCACAATGTAGATTTTCGTGTCATAAATTGTTGTACTATTTGCAGGCAAATATTATCTTGTCTTCTGGCTATCCAAACCGAGTAGGTTTACCTAGCACCTTTCAGAGGCAACCGTTACCACCAACAAGAATTCCGACGTACTCAACGGAACATGACGTCAAAAACGCCAAGGGAATTATTTAACAAAGTTCACTCGTCGTTACGCAATGTGGTGGAATGCACTTTCGGTGCCTGGAAAAATCGATGGGGGTTTATTCGAGATATGCCTCAGTATGACTTTGCAAATGTGCAAGTTCAGTTAGTAGGTGCGTCAATGGCATTGCATAATTATATACGGCAAAACACAGGTAATCCAACAGCTGTTCACCTAATCTGCAACGAGGAAGAGGTTATGACAATAGTAAATGCCATACAAGAAGTTGAACATGACGAGGATGGTTTAATGGTTGGGGATGAGGACCCGCATATGGCATTGGTGCGCCTTCGCATACGCGACAAGTTAGTATACTTGCATAATAACAAAACGTTAGGAAATATATAATAGTCCATCTAATTTTCGTAGGATTGTAACATTGGTAACACACGTGGAACAGACTGTATTCAAATATATTATCATATACAATATGTATGTGTTTACACGGGAATATAATCCCTTTTAGTTGGTGACGTGCCTAACTTTGGAAAACTAAAAACAACAGAAAAAGCCTTTTCGGGAAAAAAAAACCAAGGTCAAACAAATAAGAAAAATTAAAAAAAAAACAAATTCAAAATTTATCATGTGTCACATCCGTCAAAAACATAAAAAGTTCAGTTTAAAACAACAAAAAGCCAAGAGAGACATGAAAAATTATCATATGTCACGGCAGTACATTATGATTTTTGACATCAAAAAGTCAAGAGAGACATGAAAAATACGCCTCACCCACAAAAAAACAAATAAAAAAACAAAAACATAATTTATCATTTGCCACATAATTTAAAAATAAATACAACACATGAAAACCCATTTTTAAAAAATAAAAACAAATTAATGTATACCAATAAAAATGAAAATGACAAAAACATAAATTTTAAAAAAAGAACCAAAAAAATACGCCTCACCCACAACAATAAAAAATAAAAAAATAATTTACCATTTTCCACGTAATTTAAAAATAAATTCAACACATGAAAACCCATTTTTCAAAAATAAAAACAAATTAATGTATAACAATAAAAATGAAAATGACACTAACGTAAATTTTAAAAAAAGAACCACAAAAATACGCTTCACCCACAACAATAAAAAATAAAAAAATAAAAACATAATTTACCATTTGCCATGTAATTTAAAAATAAATACAACACATGAAAACCCATTTTTCAAAAATAAAAACAAATTAATGTATATCAATAAAAATGAAAATGAAAAAAATGTAAATTAAAAAAAAAACCACAAAAATACACCTCACCCACAAAAATAGCAAATAAAAAAATAAAAACATAATTTACCATTTGTCACGTAATTTAAAAATAAATACAACACATGAAAACCCATTTTTCAAAAATAAAAACAAATTAATGTATGCCAATAAAAATGAAAATGACAAAAACATAAATTAAAAAAAAAGAACCACAAAAATAACAAATAAAAAAATAATTTACCATTTGCCACGTAATTTAAAAATAAATACAACACATGAAAACCCATTTTTCAAAAATAAAAACAAATTAATGTATACCAATAAAAATGAAAATGACAAAAACGTAAATTTTAAAAAAAGAACCACAAAAATACGTCTCACCCACAACAATAAAAAATAAAAACATAATTTATCATTTGTCACGTAATTTAAAAATAAATACAACACATGAAAACTCATTTTTTAAAAATAAAAACAAATTAATGTATACCAATAAAAATGAAAATGATAAAAACGTAAATTAAACAAAAAGAACCACAAAAATACGCCTCACTCACAAAAATAACAAATAAAAAAATAAAAACATAATTTACCATTTGCCACGTAATTTAAAAATAAATACAACACATGAAAACCTATTTTTCAAAAATAAAAACAAATTAATGTATACCAATAAAAATAAAAATAACAAAAACGTAAATTAAAAAAAATGAACAAATTAATGTATAGAAAAACAAAAAAAAAAAAAAAAAAAAGAGAAAAACATAAATTCCAAAAAAAAAAAAAAAACAACCATAAAAAGATGGCTGATACAAAAACATAAATTTAAAAAAAAAAATGGATAAAAAGAGGCTAGATACCAAAAAAAAAAAAAATGAAGTGAACAATGACGCTGACGTGACCCCACGGCAAGGTCAAGAAATAGCCAAACCACTTGAAGGGCAGTTTGGTAATTTAATACGAAGACACCTTACCAAAAAGTTCAAAAAGTTAAAAAGTCCTTCCCAAATTAAGTTTTTTAGCCCCAGACTAAAATAACTAAAAAAGTCAAAAAACCAACCCACTTCCCCAACGACACCTCAACTTGCTAGTTTACCCCTTCAACGCCATCATAAGCTACCTCCCATTTCCCCATATGACTCCCTATTTGGTTTGTTTTTTAAAAAAAATTTTGGGTAAAATTCTCTACAAACAAATTTTTAAGAGTAATCAAACTAAATAAATTTTTTCAAAAAAAATCTCAAAATTTTGTTTAGTTTCCTACTTTCCAAAATCACTCGCTCTCTCTCATACACATCAAATCAATCACTTTTTTTAAAACTCTTTCCCCAAAACAATTTTCCAAAACCATTTTTGAAAAAACGCAAACCAAACAAGTTTTCGTACTTTTTATCTCAAAAACTACTCTACAAATACAAACCAAACACACCAGTAAGTTAGAAATTTCAAAAATTTTATTAAAATTTTTATCAAATGTTTTATATGAGTATAAGATCTATACCATGTAGATCTCATGTAGGGATCTCTAGTATTTTTTATTTTTAGAGCAATGTTAGAGATCTTAAAATTTTATCAAAATTTTTATCAAATGTCTCACATAAATATTAGATTCACACTATGGGAGTTTTACACCCATGTGACACATTTATTTAGAAATTTTTAAAATTTCTAACATTTTTTATTTTTAGAATAATGTTAGAGACTTTAATTTGCTCCCGAGGAGGTGATGAAAAGAAAGAAAACAAACTTTTCTTGAGGAAGCATATGTTGATGACATGAAGCAGTCTTAAATTATTTGTTATTTCTTATTTTGATCCAATTATTAACTACCGTTAAATTAAATAGCAGTTTTTGAAAATTTCAAAATTTTCACTTTGATCTCTATAAAAATAAATTCTCACTTTGATCCCTCAAAAGAAAATTAATTTTTTCTCATTTTAGTCTTCAAAAAATTTAAGTTTTCTCATTGTCAATCCTAAATCAAAATCCAAACCCAACTCAATCTCAAAACCCACATTCCAAAACCCATTCCTAAATCCACCCAATCATAAGAAATCAATCTCATATCACACAAAAAGAAAAATAAGATGAAATGAGTGAGACATGAAATGTATAGTAAAGGTAGTTTACGATGAAATGTTGTGTTAAAAGAGATTATTTTTGCAAAGAGAAAAAAATAAATGTATAATCAGTTGTGGGGTGAGGAGATGGTTAGTTGTGAGAAGGTGCATAGCAGATGGAAAAGAAGTGTATAAAGTAATAAAAAGAGTGATAAAAAGAGTGAATGCTCAAGTGTTATAAGACAATATTTTGATAAATAGTGAATTACTAACTGTTCCTATAGTTAGGAACTCGTGTTATTTTGGTGTTTGATTTTTTAATTGTGAAATATTTGACTCTAAATTTTAAATCTTATTCCAAAGAAGAATAATTAGAGATATTATTGCTCAATTTCAATAGTAAAGTCGTCAATTTGATAAAATATAAACTAATTTGACAAATATAAATGTTATAAAAATATTTTTGAATTTTTAAAAATAATTTCTACCTGCCAAAGATAAAATTATGTAAAATTAATAAATCTTTTAACATTTATTTATTTATTTATTTTACAAAATTAATTTTTATTATGGGTTTGGATGATGATCATGTAATGGGTAGTTATTAGACTTTTAACGTGTAACCGATATATTTAATATATGAAATGTTTTTAGTTTTAGATTTTTTGATTTAATGGATTAGTTTAATAATGATATCAAAGTTGTTGCTATATTTGACTTTTGAAAAAATAAAAACTAATTTAATGAAAATAAAAACAACCGCACATTACATGATCATCATCCAAACATATAATAAGAATTAATTTGAAAAAAAAAAATAAATGTCTAAAAGATTTATTAATTTTACATAAAAAATTAAAAAATATTTTTTGATATTTATTTTTATCAAATTTGTTTATATTTTATCAAATTGACGACTTTGCTCTTGAAATTAAGTTATAGTATCTTCAATTGTCTTTATTTTGAACAAAATTTAAAATTCAGGGTCAAATATGTCACAATTAAAAAGTCAATAATCAAAGTGACACAAGGTCCAAACTATAAAAATTGTTAATGTAATTCACCCTTCGATAAATGATAGAACAAACTGTGATTAGAAAAACTTTTTTATTTTTATTTTTAGTAGACAATTTTTTTCAAGGGTTAAAGTGAAAATATTTTTCCTTTCAAGAACTAAAAGCGAAAAACACACATCCTTTAGGAAATAAAAACATAAGTTTCTATTTTCATGGATTGTTCAGATATGGGTTCAGGGGTCGAACTGTGTAGGGGCCGGGAGGGGCCCTGCCCCTCTAATTTTTGATGATTTATTATTAATTTTATATTTATGAGTATTTGTAAAATGTATAATATGATAATTTTTTTAATTTAATAAGAATAGCTACATTAACCTTTTATTTCATTTGTATTTTATAATGTCTAGGGAAATGATCTCTAATTATTTTACATTTTAAATAATAACATCAATTTTATCTAAATCTATTTTATTAAAACAATATTAAAAATCAAATGGTATGTACACTTTTTTTTAAGTAATGTTAGAGAATTTAAAATTTCACCCTTAAATTTATTCACAATGACATTGGGTTAGGTCTTAGTTGATTGATTTGTTTTAGACAAATCAATTAACATGTAACATTCAACGTCATTGAGGCCTCGTTTGGCAAGTTAACATTTTAATCAAAAAATTAAAAAGTTACTAAAAAAACTAAAAAACCTATAACTTATACCAAAAAGTTAAAGATTCTATTTTCTCTCTATTTTTTGCACATCTTTTCGTAAAAAGTCAAAAAGTCATCCCAAAACTATTTTTTTTACCTCATATTTTAACTAAAAAGTCAAAAAGTTACTAAGATAGCCTGTTTCCAAACGAGGCATGAGTGTAAATTTAATCATCTTTTACTTTTTATTTAGATTATATTAATCAATAAAGAATAATTCTACTTACACCACAAAATTAACTCCTTACACCATTTTTTTTTATACATTTTCCTTTCTCACCACACTTACCATAATATCAAACCACCCTTATCTTCCCAAACCCTAGCCCCAACTCCCAACTACCACCTTCAACACCACTGTCGTTGCTTTCGGCAGTCAACTTGTAACCCTTTCTTCACCGACGACTATCCTCTCCTCCACGTCCGACCAACACAACTCTACTTTTTTTCTTCATCTTCTTCTAGAAATCTCTTGTTTGCTTTCGCAATAGTGAAGGGAGACGGCACTGGCTCGCAATTGGGATGGGTGAAGCATGAAGAGAGACGAGGGAGAAGAAGAAGAAGAGGGCTGCAACGGGCAATAGACGACGGGCGACAGAATGGTTCACTGTTTAAGGAAAGGGTTAAGAAGAGAAATCGCCGATGAATTTTGGCGCCAGAGAAGGAGAAAGTAACAGAAAAGCTCACCGAAGATGAGAAAGGAGTCACCAGTGCAATTGTATTAATGGTAACCAGAGAAATTGTGGTAAAAGGTGGATGAGAGTCAACGTCTCAAGGATTCTTTTGGTAATTTTGAAAAGGAATAAAAGTGTAACTATAAAAAACGAAAAATTTGCGGTGTGAAGAGACAAAAAAATGGTGTAAGGAGAATTACACATCAATAAAATGTTAAGATTTAATAGTTCAAAACAAGAAAAACTATTTTTTAGATTTATTTAATTTTCTCGTGAAATATTTCTTTAGTGAAATATTTCTTTAGCTTATATAAAAGATTATATTCAATTAATAATGTATCAAGACTAATTTAATATTTTTTTATGCATATACATCCCGAACAAAATTGTTAATTCTGCCGCAAGTTACATGGTATTTTTCTTCTCAAAAGTATAACAATGGTTAAAATTGAGACCAAAGTAGGAAGAGTATGATAGCTTTGGGATCAAACTAACATATAATCTTTCTTTAAAAATCAAAGTGAGAAAATAGTCATACTTAAAAGTTGAAAGAGTAATTTATTTCTTTTTTATTTTATTTTATTTTTTGGTGAAATACAGTTTCTTCATTTTAGCAACGATGAAGAACAACGGAAATAATCATATTGGTCAGAAGCTGGTGTAGTGACTACCTCTACTTTCAAACCTATCATCCTCTCCAGACCAAGAAAAATGGAAGAAAATGAAAAACACAAAGAGAAAAGAAAATTCACTTTTTGCTAATTGAACTGTACACATTAGAGGCTATGGCAATCAAGCTCGTTCCCACGGCCAGCACGATCACCACCACTGCTGTGATCTTATCCCTCCTCGTACATATACCATGAACATCTCTGTCCCCAAAAAAAAAATAATAATAATTAATTAATTTTAAGGCTTACGAACATAGAACCAATTATATTACATAATCAACTTCCGAACAAGCATAACATAGTTTGCAGTTGTAGATGCAAATAGACCTGTCAACAAATTAGAATCCAAGATTGGATTTGTGCAAATTTGAATCCCATCTGGATATGAAATTTGCAAAACCTGACCTGATCTGGATCCAGTTGATTGGTTGGAAGGATAACCTGAATCTGACATCCGAACTGAAAATCCAATTCTATCAGATTATTTATTTATTTATTTATTTATAGTGTCTCAATTTTTCAATCTGCATAAGCACTAACATTACTCTTTCTTACCTATTTGATTTAAAAATGCAAATCATTTTTATTTATTTATAGAAAACATGAATAAATTTGGATTGGAAATTTAATCCCGGCTCATAAGTAACACTAGCTTATGCTTAACACATAAAAGTCGAACAAAAGGAAAAGAGGCTCCTAGTTAAACGTCTCGCCCGGGAGGTGGCAAGTGTTGAGAAAGTTCCAATGCACAAGATCTTGTAACACTTGCCAATGAGGCCCTATGGACTAATATTACACAAGAAATCAATTATAGACACTAATACACTTAGATCCGGCTCCAAGTTGTTCAAAAATATTGGTATTAAGTTTCTCGACCTTTTGATTTAGGATTAGTCAGTTCTATTTTTGGATGGAGAGCAGGTGTGGGATATTATTATTTTACATTTGATCACATATCAGATTTGGGCATATTGGGTTAATCAAATTTCACCTCCTCAAATTCAGACAAAATCCAATCATACCTGTTCGGTGGATGAACATGTAGTTGGTTCTGTGTCTATATCATTTTTGTACCGTAAATGAAACATAGATAAATGTTTTGAGAGAGTACCTTAGAATTATCGCACTTGGGAAGATGAACATGAGGAACATGACAGTGGTAGTCCCCATGAACTGAAAGAAATACCATATGTTCGGAATTGCTATTGCCACCAAGTATATGACTGTGAGCAGAACACAAGTGAGAGATACAAATCTGGGGGTGTCTCTGGCCAACATAGGCTTCCTTGGGAAGAAAAGTTCATCTACATTGGCCCTCAGAGAGAAATTCATCACCGGGAAAACCATCATGAGGTGGATGGCATAGCTGACCCGAACAACGTCGTTGAGCAGCGAACCAATGGCTGATTGAGAATTTTGATCGAAATTGACGAGCATATCGGACATGATTGAGTCCCCGAATAGAAGGTATCCGAAGAAACCTACTGCGAAGTAGATGATGACGCAGAGTAGTAGAGAAATTCTGACCGCTGAGCTCATATCAGAAGGTCTACTGAGCTCTGCTCTCACTGGATGAACTGCAATGCAACTTATAATTATGAGTCATTTATTTATCAAACCCGGGTTTCTTGAAAACATATTTATCAAATGCGTGTTGTTTTGAACATACGTTTTACACCTGGGTTGTTTTCAAATTTGTGTTCTCAAAACACTACTTCAATAATTGAAGTCATATTTTCAAAATGGGAGCCTCTACAATACAACTATAGACTTTGGTTGATTTCATATTTTAGACCTGGGTTGTTTTCAACTTCAACTTATGTTTCAGACCTGGGTTGTTTTTAGAATTGTGTTTTCAAAACACTTCTGGAATATTTTGAAAATACAACTTTAGGCTTTAGGAAAGGCTCCGACTTTCTCTCTAGTTGGAAAGAAATTTGATTTGGTCCAGTTGGACTACTACCCTATTATAGATCTCACTTCAATGATTTGAGTCATTCATCTTGTAATGTAGATCATTCATAAAATTTAAAAAAAAAAAAATCAAATTGATTTGATAATCATAATAACATAAATTGTTCAGATTAGTCTTAAGGAAAACAGACGATTATTTTCAAAACAATACTTGTCATCCATTGTTTTAAAAACAAATATGATGAAATCATATAGCTATAATTATCGGATCAATCTTTTTTTCTTTCTCTTTTTATTTTAGTACAAATATAAATTTACAAAATGAACAGTTCAGATCATTAAAGCTGGATTGTGATAAGACCCACAAGCCCAACTGAACCTAACAAGACTTCTCTCCTCCTGCAGAAAAGCATATTTCTTATGAAATAATCTGTGTTTGGGAAACAAGTAGAAAAACAACCTAGATTGAGAAATAATAAAATAGTCATTTATAAGAACAATAATACTATGCACTCAAAAAAAAGTATGATAAAAGTAATTAAAAAACGCAATGTGTGACTAGATTTGAGATACTAAGGCCAAGTTTGGAAACTTGTAAAAAAGTTAAAAAGTTAAAAAGTTACTCAAAAAGTTAAAAAGTAAACACTATTCACCAAAAGTCAACAATTACTGCTACACAACTCCCAATTCAAATTTTTCCCTACAAATCAATTTTTACAATTTTTTATTACACATTTTTTCATAAAAAGTCAAAAAGTTAACCCAAACATCCATATTTTCAACCTCAATTTTTTAGTCCAAAAAGACAAAAAGTACACTTATTTAGGACACCCCAAACAACCCCTAAATATCAAGTTCAAATATATACCATATATTTCATTTTCTCCAATACTTTTTAAAGGTACATGACTCTTACTTTTCACGGGCGTAGTTTTCTTATGCAATTCTACGACAGCAATAGGGAAAAGATAAATCTAGAAATCGATGTTGGTTTTTATTTTTCTGGCCTAAATAGAAACATCCAAACACAACAAAACTCAGGAAAAAGCACAAAGATTGAGAGACTTACCATTTACATGGCATCCAAAGCCAGTGGCAAATACCGGAATGGTAGTGAAAAGATCAAAGACAGAGACTCCATTGGCAAAGTCTGGTACTAGTCTTGGCCTTTGAGTTTTCCCTTCCCACATTGCATGAAGTGCCATTGCTGAGCATATGGCCACAAACAACACTGCTAGTAGAATGGACACTGCTGAAGCATGCTTTAGGGATTCTGTCACAGGAAAAGCATTAAGAGTGAACTAAAATGAATCGAAAATAACTTCAACACATTATCAAGAAATTATCTGGGAAACCACACACAAGCATGTTTGATAATGTGTTAGAGAAAGAATAAATATACAAAACTATAAACTACTAAAAAAAATATACATATCAGCATGTACATTCTTGTATTTTAATTATGTGTATGCAGACTTTTTTAATGTTTATATATATCACTGTTATTATTTCTAATTTTATTTTAAAATAAAAACTAGAAGCCTATTTTCGTTGTCAAAATTATCACAACAATTTTCAAAAAAATTTAAAAAATGTTGGTGCATAATTCAATGAACATTTCTCGTTGTAATTACACCCCCAAAAAAAATAGTTTTTTAGTAGAGGGTGTGTTGTCAGTCCTTAGAGAGCTCACTAGGTATCCACATCGATGGCTTGAACTACTTATCTAATAAGGTTTTTTGAGCTATGTAAAAATATCATATTAATCGAACAACTATAACCACTTGATCAAATCACATTGTCTTTTAAAAAAAAAAAATAGAGTCCTATTATCAAAATCACATTTGTCGTTTCTATTTTTCAAGACGTGATTTGATCATGTGAGTAATGGTTGTCCAATCAATTTAATTTTTTACATAAATAATTATAGATAATTTTACAAAATAAACGATTTAAATTATCAATATATAAATCTATAATGAACCACAAAATGCTTACCGCAGCCAACCCACCACCTGGAATTATTAAAGATAGGAGAGAATCTCCCTCCTTCGTAAAACTAACAATGTTTATAATTAAACTCAAGGAGTTGACCAGTCTTGAGTTTGACTCACCTCAGGGAATTTTGTCTAATCACTAATTTCAAAATTCTAGGATTAGTTGAGATACGCACAAATTGACAAGGTTTGTAATTAATAGGTCTATGTATACTAACCTATGTTACGTAATAAGAGGAATGGAAACATAACGAAGAGCACAACGACAAGGAGTGCACATGCGCGCGAATTCCACCACTGGATGCCAAACCACTCTTGCAGAATCCCCAAATGCAATGTTCCTTCAGATTGATTCCCACACAGCACATCCCCTAATCATAATAATAATAATAATTAATAACAATGTTCAAAATTCACATAATTGTCAGTACTCACTATCATATCTCAATAATTCATAAATTAATTAGATTATATCTATTCATAACCCATTTCTTGCGAGGCAAAATCTGTCTTCATTCAATTATATACATTATCACCTACCTGATTGGGTCACAGCATGGCAGGCCGGGGCATGTTTCCCATTGATGAAATATTGTATGCAACAATAATGTTTTTTGTACACATAATAATACTTAAAAGGCATCATCCAAATTCATTTTACACAACATTTAAAATAAATTTGAGCCTGCCATTGATTTTTTCTATGCACATATAACATCATTGGTAAGTTCACCTACTAAATCTTGAGGACGGTGCTAAACCTCTACCTCACAAACTTTGCTATATTATGGTGATTTTTGTTAGAAAATTCCATTCCAAGGTAGGCGGCTAATACTAATCTAATAAGTGTAGTCGTCGTCATCTGACCAATAGGCTCGAACACCAAACCGCTCGTGCTCACCATTTCATCTTGCCTAAAAGGCCTTGGCTTTAGTCCCATACCCTTTCCCCTTACTTTATAGGGGTAGGGAATCCACAGGAAGAAGCTAGAAATCACCCGAGGAATGCCTCTATTACAACCTTAGGTTGTGTGGCTACCAAAAATATTTTTGTAAAAATCAATTTAATGCAACTATATAATAAAATAAAACAGAAGTAACTCTTTACAGAAATTCTGCGAAAGTTATAACGGATTGTGACCGAGGCCAATGTTTAAAGACTATGTCTTTAAGATAGAAATTCGCTCTTGCCTTTGGTGCTTGCGATTAATGGACATCTTGGCTCTAAGATACAACGATCACCATACACAGAAATTTTACAACTTTTTGTGTGTACAATACAACAAACCTAGGAAGCACGGATACGGATACGGGATACGGATACGACACGATACGGATACGGCGATACGACAAAATTTGAAAAACTAGGATACGGGTACGGCGGGGATACGTTCGTAAAAAATATTATTTTAACAATTTTTAGTAATGCAATATGCATAAAAATAAAACCTAAAGCAAAAGACAACTTGATAAAGAAGAAAGATTCCTATAAAACTAAAGAGTCTTCAAGATCAATAGCTTCAACTTGTTCCCTTTTATCAGTGAATATCACAAGACCTTAGCTAAAGCCACAAAACCATTCTTAAATAAAAATTTCAGTAAATATACTTTTTTAAGTCATCAATGATAGCCTAAGAAGCATGGATACAGATAAATTAATAAATAAAGAGAGGGATTCCTATTAACCTAAAAGTGCTCAAACATTCATAAAATATCCAAAACTAAAAGCAAAAAAAAATGCAAATTAAGCATCATCCTTATATGCCAACACCAAAAAAAGAATGAGCAGAGAGAAGAAACGTGAGAGAGTAAGAAAGCGAGAGAGAAGTGAGAGAGACAACAATGATACATCAATTTGACAAATTCTATTACTTTAACTCTCACTATATTCCTCTTATCAAAGAACTAAACAAAATATTATAAGTAATATGTAACTTTGAGTATCCGATACTTCAAAACTAAGTATCCGATACTTCAAAATTAATAAAAAATTAATTAAGAAGTATCTGATACGTATCCGCGAGTATCCGAGGAGTATCGGTATCCGATACGGATACGTATCCGATACGGATACGTCACCCTTTTTGAAGTATCCGTGCTTCATAGCAACAAACCAATTTGTGTTATGCAATCACTTTTTTATACTTGGCTTGACATATAATGTATGAATACTAAACTCTCTATCTCTTAAAATGAATGTCATAAAATAAGATGATATTTATAGAAGATTCTTGAGTCACTTCTTTGTAGAGACAGCATGAAGGGTTCCACCATTTCATTCAAATGGAGTCAATTACCATTTACTTCTAAATTTTTTTCCCCCAACAATTTCCTCTATCTCTCACATACATGGCTCTCAACTCTACGAGTATTGTGAGAAAATATAAAGATACCACCTCTTCCCAACAACAGTCTAGATTTTGGCCTAGCCAAACAACTCTAGTTATGTATCACATCAGTGTTATTAAAGGCGCGCCTAGGCATGCGCCTAGGCTCAAGTCTCATCCAAGCCCAAGGTTTACGCCTTGTAATGTTCCAAGCTAGGCGACTTCAATAAGGCGCACCTAGGCCCAAGTCCCAATCAAGCCCAACATTTGCGCCTTGTAGTGTTCTAGGCCAGGCAACTTCAATAAGGCACACAACTGGTCCAAGGCGTAGTAAGGCCCAAGTCTTGAGGGTTTTTTTATTGTTGTTTTAATTGGTTGTGTTTAAAATTTGACCATTGATTTAAGATGATATACCTACAAAAGATCCCTACTCTTCTTACACATGCCAATACATTGGTCATTCAACCATAAATCAATGACAAAAGAAAAATTAACCCTAATTCCTAATCTCAGAAGAACACTTTACTATACTGAATGCCTTCATTACCCAGTCCAACAAATCCAAAAATTCTTCTTCACGTTGTCGTCTTTTTTTTTTTTTTTTTCCCCCTTCTCTTCTTATGTTTGTCTCATTCTCTTCTCTTCTTCTTGCCTACATTATTGTCTTCTCTACTTTTCTCCTCTACGTTGCTATCTTCTTCTTCATATGACTGTGATGATGTTGCCTTCTTCTTCTTCCATCTTCTTATGCTTATTCTCTAGTCTTCTTTTCTTTCTCATCATTCTTCAGACCGA
This sequence comes from Camellia lanceoleosa, assembly GCA_025200525.1. Taxonomy (NCBI): domain Eukaryota; kingdom Viridiplantae; phylum Streptophyta; class Magnoliopsida; order Ericales; family Theaceae; genus Camellia; species Camellia lanceoleosa. Next base: position 38,739,016 of record CM045764.1, read on the forward strand.
TCTATTCCCCCCCCCCCCCTTTCTTATTCTTCTTCTCCCCTCTCATTTTATTCATGTTTTATGTTCAATTTTGAAATATTATTCATTCGTCTATTTTGAAATAGTAGTATTTGTTGATATATATATTTTTAAATGTTTAAAATTTCATTTTGCTTATGTTGAACCTTAAATTATTTATTTCTATTAAATTATATATTTTTTTATGTATAAGGTGCGCCTCACTTTGGTGAAGCCTGCGCCTCGCCTTGCGCCTTGAGCCTAGGCCCTAGGAAACCTTGGCGCCTTGGTGTGCCTATCACCTTTAATAACACTATATCACATCATACATCACCAAGACCGACCTATAGTCTCATAGAAAAGTTATGAAATTAGAAAAATTGTCTAGAAATTTATTCAAATCTTGGTTTGAATTTAATTCTATATAATAAGACCCATATTTAAAATGTATCCCAATTATTCAATATCTTTTATGAATAATTTTCTGGTTCAATTCAATTGGGTAGCTTGATGGTCTCAAATTCAAAGTGGTTTGCTTGTGTGACCTTTTAAGGTAGCTAATTTGTAGTGCGGTGCATTTAACGTTTAATAAACTCAAAACACAAAGATTTACATAATGCCCTTAAAAAAATTTGATTTTATTTATTCGGTAATGCTATGGTACACACCACTCACAAGGTGTATACCATATGCATCCTTACTATGTATTTTTGTGATATATGTTACATATTTTTGTAATAAATGTTACTTTTTTTTGTGTGTGTGCAGAATTACAATAATTTGTGGTTCAGAGATAAAATTACACATTTTTGTAGTAATGTTACGCATTTTATGGTTAGAAAATGTTTGGATTAAAAAAAAAATTACCACAAAAATGCGTAACATTATCACAAAATGTGTAATATCATTTCCGAACCACAAATTATCACAACTCTATCAAAAAATTATGTAATTTTTATCACAAAAATACATAATATACACCAACCACAAAACATATAATAGGTGTATATGATACACACTTTTACAGGTGTGTACCATAGAGTTTCCTTAATTTATTTATAGGTCGTAGATTAAGAGTTTCCTTAATTTTTTGAAGTATGTGTAAAAGTATTTGGTGTAATTTTTGTAGAACATGAATAAAAAAATTACTTAACTAGACATCGATATGATTATTAAGAAATTATGAATCTTATGTTTTTAATTTCTATTATTATATTATTAACTTTCAAATCATATAGATGGAGAAGATTAGTGAGAACATAATAGAAATAAAGTGACAGAATTTTCTATCACTTATTTGGATGTTGAGAGCTAGTGATAAATGACGAGAAAAATAACTTTATTAAAATGTATGTTTTATTTCTCATAAGAATTGATGAAATTTAGTGAAAATTTAAATTTACTTTCTAAATTGTTTTCCTTCAAAAATACCTAAATTAACCATTTAAATACATAACATTAAAAATAAAATAAGACTTAGATAATTTTTATTATTATTTATTATTAATCCGAACACAATAAATAAGAAATCATAATTATTTATATTCTTATCCGATAATAATTTTAGAGAAATTTTATAGTGCACACCCCAAAAGCGTGTATAATATGCAACTTAGTTACGAACTTTTTGGTCTTTGGTTATTATGACCTATTGTTGTGTTAGTTATAAATTAATTATGATATTATTTTGATTATAACTTATGTAATGTTTGATTATGACTCATATTTTTTTAGACACAACTCTCGTAAAATTAAGTTATGACATTTGTGTTAATTAAATTATTAAAGCCGTGGTTTAGCATTATTTTTGGGGTTGAATAATCACAAAAAGACAAAATTGACTACGAAAGCCAATAAAACAAAATATTACTTTTTACCCATAATCATTACACTTTTTCTCTTACAAAAGTCAAAAAAACCCTAATATAAAAACCAAACGAGACTAAAAAAGTCTCAACACAAAAAAATTGACTACATTAGCCAAAGCCAACCGAACCCTAAACTTACAAATATCATAATTTACATATGATATATATTCCTTTTTAAGGTGGATAGGTACACAACATTACCCTAAATTTTATTCTTTATCATTTCACCTAGAGTTCAGTTCTCTTCTAACAATAACCACCTAGTTCAACAAACAGAATCTTTATTCCTAAAAACAAAACAAAAAAATGACAAACAAAGCTTCTGAAATGATGCTTCTTATCTCAATTCAGACATCTTGTCAGATGGTGTACCATTGCATCTGGACTAATCTAAGAAAAACGCTTAAGGACTCAAAAAATTTATTAACAATTTTATGAAATATCTTTGGATGTGAGACCCAAACTTATAAAGGGTTAATATTTATGTAAAGTATAAAACTAACGGATGAGTAAGAATAAAAAATAATAATAATAAAATTAATATTATAATTTGTTCTTAACTTGAGTGGTATGAATTCTCTTGTTTTAAACCCGTGGTCATGGTTCAAACTTTACCCAACTCTTTGGGTAATTTTTCTTTTAATTTTTTTAAAATAAAAAACACTACCATATGACATGAGGAGAGCAAAAGTTTTACTACACCAAGACCTCACTAGTATAGATATTGGTAAATCTCTTGTGTCGCTAGCATCACTCCTAATCTAAACCCAGCAGAGTTTTACCTGATCGTCTGTATTAAAACACAATACCGAACATCAAGGAAAATAAAGTAAAGGGTTGTTTTGGATGTTCTAAGTAAGTGTATTTTTTAATTTTTTTTTTATGAAATATGAGTTGGGTATGGGTTAGGTTTGAAGTGATGTGGTAGAGGGGTGATATGACTTAAATAAGATGATGTGAACTAAATAGGATAATAACTTTTTAATTTTTTTTAGGAATGACAAACAAGCCTTAAATTTGTTGGGATTGGAATTTTAAAAAAATATAATAAATTTTATAATTTTAATATAATTATCCTAATTTTGGTATAATTACACCACCACACATAATCTTAACTTCATTTTCATATTTCACTGAAAGATATATCACTCTTTCTTTATCTTTATATTTTTACATTATTACTGAAAGATATATCACTCTTTCTTTATCTTTATATTTTTACATTATTTGTAGTAGTCCAGATATTTTTAACTTTATTTAAAAATAAAAAAAAAATAAAAACTTTAAAATTGTGAAAGTTATTTTCAAACCTCACAAATTAACCAAACTAGAAATCACAATTGAGAGAAAGTAGAATTCAAAAATGGAAAGTCTCAGTTAGAACACAAAGTTATATGAAATCTTACCGATTATAATCAAATAAATGATGAGTGCACCGAGATTCGTAACCATGACGCAAACTTGCAGAGCAATGGACCCGAATTTGCCGAATGACTCCGCCATGAGACCGCCGTAACTGATCGACTTGCCGGAATTCGTGTACCGCAGAAGAAACTCCACCGTGATCTCCACCAAGAAAGCGACGATTAGGATGAGAACGAAGCCCGGAATTACGCCCAATACCTTGAAAGTTGCCGGAATCGACATGATTCCGGCGCCTATCATGCTCGTGGAAACGTTGAATACGGCCCCGGAAATTGACGCGCCGCCGCTTGAAGATGGATCTTCCGGCGGTGGCTGGAGCTTGGGGAGGAGCGGAGCGGTTGCTCCGCCATCTGAGTTTCCGGGCTTCATCTCCGTCCTCTTCTTCTATTGGAGAACTTTTTGCGGTAGATATTTTTTTTTTTGAACTGATTTTGCGGTAGATATTAGTACTCTCTCTTTCCATATATTCGGGTTATTTGGAATGTTATTTTTTGATTTTTCATAAGGGTAGGGCTTCTGTTCAGTCTGGGATCGGACTGAACCGTGCTATTGAGTTCATGGAGGTTTATTATGGATTCCGTTTTAATAATTTGAACCGTTCAATGTGTAGAACTTGTCGAGTACTATACGTCTGTAAAAAATCACGTTGATCGGATATCGATAGCTATGTGATCAAATCAGTTTCGTATTAAAAAAATTAGATGGTGAACAAATTAACGGTTGACAAAAAAATGATTTGATCATATAGCTATCGATATCCGATTAACATGATTTTTTACAAGCATATAGTACTCGACGAGTTCTACCCGTTGAACGATTCAGATTATCAAAACGGGACTCGTGGCACGCCCCACGGGCCCAACAGCACCGTCCAGTCCGATCCCGAACTGAACAGAAGCCATAACCTTTTTATAAAATATAAGTTGGATTTAAAGTGATGTAGTAGAAAGGTGATGTGTAACAACCCTCGTACTGATTATCGATAAACTGCTGAATTAGCTACTGGTTACTGTTAAATCGAACTGATAATTGAACTAATCGGCATCGACCGATCGATTGAAATCAAACCTAAATTGAATAAGTTTATCTATTAAATTGCATATTGCATTTGTTTGATTGATTGATTATCTGTGTGAGTTTATATGTTTAAACTACTAATTGAAGGCCTTATCGGCGGCCGAATTAGAAACCGTTTAGAGTTTTGGAATCAGTAGAATATTTGTGATTTAATGGTATATTTATCTGAAAATTGATTAGGAATGATTAAACTAGATTAAAATGAGCTAAACACCTAGATTGCCTTAATTACAACTTTGCCCCACTTAGTGGACATTTGTTTATTACTATTAGAGAGCCATATTACACTTGACATAACAATTGATCAGCTCTTCTTGAGGCCACTAACCAACCAAAACATAGAGAGAGTGAGGAAAGAAGGAACTCATCTTGTTCATCTTGTGGATTGCTTGGGAATTGAAGTGTATTTGCATAATTGAGCTTCTAGGCTTAAATTACAAGACTTAGGTAAGGAAATCATCATCCTCTTGTTGTCTTTAAGCTTCATCTTGCATGTATCATGGTTATAGAGAAGTCAAGGCGTGAATTTGCTCATATATGTTGAATTGGAACTCCATTGTTGCATGCATGGCCATTTTGGTGCATTTTGAAGTTGAATTCATGATAGATTGTCCATGCATGTCCATGTTTAAGCTAAAGTCCATGTTTTCATTTTGTTTTCCAACTATTGAGCTCATTAGAGCAAGAGTTGAACCTTGAATTTGGTTAAAAACTCATGCATGTCATATTTACATGTTGTTCTTGAAAATTAGTTTGAAATTGAGTTTAATTAAAACACCCTTGGGCCTTGATTTCTTAAATTGAGCTTTAAAACGTGTTATTCTATGTGTTTGAAAGAGTTTTCCAGAAAATGGGCCCAAGAGGATCGAATTGGGAGCATCAAAGTTGAGTTTGAACTTGGAACACAACCTGCATTTTTCCAGATTTTTTCCGCCGAAGCGGAAGTGCCGCCGGCGGAAATCATGCTCCCAAAGATTTTCTTCGACTTGTTCTGATCCGCCGGCGAGAAACGGCGCCGAGCGAGAAATCGAGCATCCAAAGATCTTGCATCGTTTCATCACCGCCGAAGGAGGAATGTACGCACGAGCGAAATATTGTGTGACACGCCGAAGGAAGTTGACGCCGGCGGGGACCTTGTTTGCTCGTCGCCGAAAGGGAAACTCAAGGCCGGCGAAGGCCTTGTTTCATTGAAAATTCTGGAATTGTTTTCTAAGTGTATTTTCGCATCCTCATTCCATCCTAGGCATCCTTAGGCCTAGTTTAAGACATCTTAATGAGGATTTAGACATAGAACAACACCGAGGAAATTTAGGGATTTAATTATTATCCTTCCCAACTGTGAAACTTAGTGTGTGTTCTATTTGGTTTACTGTTTAGGGTTGGCTCTCGGGGACACGCTCTAGCTGCTATTAGCCCAATCTCTGTGAGTAACAATTGTGTAAAGATATGTTCAAAATGGTTATCTTTTGAATACTGAACTGAATTGTTTATTGAACTGATATTGTTTACTAAATGAATGTATGTCCTGTATTCGAATCAGACAGTGGCATCCTTAGCATTGATCGTTATCACATAGAGCTCGCTTCCTTGTGGAACCATACTGTTTATTGACTGATGGCCATCATTACTGTCGGGTCCGTTAAGGCCCGGTCCTTTTGGATCTACTGTTTATAGGCTAATGGGTGTACCACATATGACTGATTGACTGAAATACTGAAAGACTGAAATACTGTTTAATGAATTGATTTCATTACTGTAAGGACATTCATTCATGACCTCTTTACGCATTATGTTATTCACTGGGCTTTAGCTCACTGTTTATATATATATGTAGGTTCTCGCATGCATCGGAGCTAGAGCGTGGTTGGTCCCCGCTTTGTCAAGCCGCCCTATGTGCCTCACCGCGAGGTTCCGAGTTGCCATGTTATGGCTTGGGGTGTTTGTTATTGTCCCCACCGCTCACATCGCTTTTGTACTATTGTATAGACTGCTTCATCGCTTTCACCGCATCGTTATCGAGGATTAGGTTCTAACCGATCGCTTGTATATGATTGTATAGATGTATATAGACTGCATCTTTCAATCGTATGGATGCATGAAAAATGTTTTGGCATACAGATTTTCACAGCTCAACGGACACTAGTTATTTACTATATTGGCTTCCGCCAGTTCAGACTGCTTAACTGCTTTATCGTTCAAGAAGCCTTGATAATCTCTTGACATCGGCGATTCTGATGCTAAACCCATAGGGCCGGGTTTGGGTCGTGACAGAGTGGTATCAGAGCGATACTTAACCACAAGTTATACCGCACACACGTGTCCAAATGAGCTATAGGGTGTCCTAGAAAGTGATTAGGGCATTTCATAAACTTGAAAAGTGTGTGCTTATGACTGACTGACTATATGGTAAAATGTTAAACTGTTTAATTATACAACTGCTCATCATGATGACTGTTATAACTGCTTATAGTGAAATGGATAACGCAAATACTGCGAATGAAACTGAAGCATCATCCTCTGAGGCCAGAATGGCCAGACTTGAACAAATAATGGGACTGATAATTGAAAGACTAGATCAACAACCAACAACAATTTCACCTCCTCCTCCACCCGTGCAACCTAATGTAATGTACGTAATGTGAATGCTAATGAGGTGGACATTATTGCATTGGCTCAGAAATTCAGCAAGATGAAACCGCCGTCCTTTCAGGGAGGCTTGGAACCGTTAAAGGCTGAAGCTTGGGTTCTTGAGACTGAAAAGTTGTTTGAGGTTTTTCTGTGCTCCGAAGCAAACAAAGTATTGTTAGCTACCTTCACCCTTCAGGAAGAAGCAAGAAGGTGGTGGATGTTGACCATGATGCAAATACTATTGTGACTTGGGCTCGCCAAGGAGTCCTTCTTGAAAAGTATTTTCCCCAAAGGCATCGTGACGTAAAAGTGACTGAGTTTGAACAATGAGACAGGCAAAGTGTCGCTATGAGTATGAGAAGAAATTTACTGAACTTGCTAGGTATGCACCACACATGGTGGACACCGATTATAAGAAGGCCAGGAGGTTTGAAGGCGGCCTCAGTGTTGCTATACAAGACCGAATAAATGTTTTGAAAATGCCAACTTTTGTGGGTGTTCTCGACCGGGCATTGATGGTCGAGACGAATATTGCAGCAGTGAAGCAATCTGAAACACCGACAACTGAGTGGCAAGGTAAAAGACAAGGTTTCAAATTTAAGAAAGGCAAGCATAACCCAGCAACCAAGAAACAGAATACGGGGTCGATGACTAGCCCCAGCCAAGGGAGTGGGTTTACTCCACTCTGCTCCGTATGTGGCAACAAGCACAAAGGGGTTTGCTACCAGATTTCTGGAGCTTGTTTCAGGTGTGGCAAGGTGGGCCACAGAATTAAAGACTGTCCCTCTCGCAAGCAAGAGTAAAGTCAATTGCAAGAAGAAAGATCACCGCAACACCAAAACTGAACCCCAAAGCCATCGGGAAAGAGCCTATAAGGCAGGGCCGAGTGTTCGCCCTAGTACCAAGAGACGTGCAAAACACTGAGACATTGTGTCGTATCCTCTATCTCAGGCTCAAAATGCATATGTGTTGATTGATTCGGGGTCTACACATTCGTATGTATCGCATGCTTTTTCGCGTAAATTGAATAGACCCTTAGAACCCATGAATTACTTGTTAGCCGTATCATCACCTATTGGGGGATCCATGACATGTGCATATATGTATCCTGCTTGTGAGATTATTGTTGGGGATATGCATCTGTTTATTGATTTACTACCGTTGAACATAGATCATTTCGATGTAATATTGGGGATGGATTGGTTACAAAAATATCATGCTACTATCGATTGTGTAACAAAACAAGTTGTTTTCCGTCCACCGGGTTTGCCTGAATTTGTGTTTAATGGGAGTGGAGTAGTACCTCCTCCATATCTGATTTCTTCTGTAAAAGCCGTCAAACTAATTAGAAAGGGGTGTAAAGGATATCTGTGTTCTGGAAGGACTAACATTATCAATGATAATGTTAAAACTGATGTGAATTGCATTCCTATAGTTAGAGAATTCCCAGATGTATTTCCAGATGATCTACCAGGGGATTTGATTGACAGAGAGATTGAATTTACCGTTGATGTAGTTCCGGGTACACAACCAATATCTAAAGCTCCTTACATAATGGCTCCAACTGAACTGAAAGAATTGAAGGTACAATTACAAGAGTTGTTAGATAAGAAGTTTATCAGGCCCAGTACTTCACCGTGGGGCGCACCTGTTTTGTTTGTGAAGAAGAAAGATGGCTCACTGAGACTGTGCATTGATTATCGGGAATTGAACAAGGTAACTGTAAAGAACAAATACCCATTACCGCGTATTGATGATCTGTTTGATCACCATGTGGTGCATGTGTGTTTTCCAAGATTGATCTTAGATCGGGGTATCACCAACTGAAAGTTAAACCAGAAGATGTTGATAAAACTGCTTTCAGAACGAGGTATGGCCACTTTGAATTTTTAGTTATGCCGTTCGGAGTCACGAATGCCCCTGCTGCATTTATGGACCTCATGAACAGAATTTTTAAACCATACCTTGATGATTTCATTGTGGTATTCATTGATGACATATTGATTTATTCTAAGACTAGAGAAGAACATGAACATCACCTAAGACTTGCCCTGCAGGCCTTAAAAGAACAGAAACTGTATGCTAAACTGTCTAAATGTGAATTTTGGCTTGATCATGTGATGTTTTTGGGACATGTTATTAGCAAAGATGAAATCTCTGTTGATCCGCAGAAAATTGAAGCTGTAGTGAACTGGCCTAGACCGACGAATGTAAGTGAAGTCCGAAGCTTTTTGGGACTGGCTGGATATTACAGAAGATTTGTTAAAGATTTTTCCAAAATTGCCTTACCACTGACTCAGTTGACTCAGAAGGGGACACCGTTTGACTGGACTGACCAAAGGGAATCGACATTTCAAGAATTGAAAACCCGACTTGTAACTGCACCGGTCCTTACTCTACCTTCAGGTACGGATGGTTATACTGTTTTTAGTGATGCTTCTCATAAGGGTTTGGGATGTGTTTTAATGCAAAATGGGAGAGTTATTGCTTATGCTTCCCGACAGTTGAGACCACATGAAAAGAACTACCCTACCCATGACTTAGAACTTGCTGCAGTAGTGTTTGCACTGAAAATTTGGCGTCACTATTTGTATGGAGCAACATGTGAAGTGTATACTGACCACAAGAGCCTGAAGTACTTTTTCACTCAGAAAGAACTGAATATGAGACAGCGGAGATGGCTAGAACTGATCAAAGATTATGACCTACAGATTTTGTACCATCCGGGAAAAGCCAATACCGTTGCCGATGCCTTGAGCAGAAAATCGATTGGGAACTTAGCCTGTTTGCTGATGTAGACACCCCATTTTTGACCGTCCTCAAGACTTGGACGTCATCGTTGGAGCACTCGGTGATTATCCATGTTTGTGTTCGTTTGGAGTTCCCGGAGTTCTCGGCTGCGCGCGCCCTGCCTCAGGACCTCCAAACTCGACCGTTTGTGTTTGGTTTTGCACCAAACACTTGTGTTTTGCCTTGGGAGGGCAGAGAATGCCTTTTGAGGCATCCCTACACACCACCGGCTGGGAATGGAGGCCATCGGCTGGCTTCTTTGTCCATCGGCACTTTATTGTGCCGACCGGTACTATTTTGTGCCGACCGGCACTAAATTTTTCCATTTGGCACTCTTTGCCGGCCGAGCACTGTACACTTGCTTTATGAGATATTTTCTCACAGCTGTAAAGCTTGTTGCTCTCCTCCATACACGTGTATGGAGGGATGAGGCTTTGGTTTGCTTAGCTTGTAAGCATTCTTTGCCTATAAGAGAGGAGCTCTTCCTCTTGGTTTAGGGTTAGAGTTTTTTGAGACAAAAAAACCAGAGCTCATATACATATATTTCTGCCATATATCTATATCTCCATCTCTCTCCTCTTGTGTGTGTGATTTTAGGCCAAAAAGTGTAGTTTTACCTCACTTTTGCTCCTTTACACACACCTTTACACCTTAGCTCGAGATTGAGAGGCTTGGAGGCTTGTTTTGAGTGATCTTAGACTGGTTTTGATCATTTGAGGAGGGCCGGACCACCTGTTCTTCATTGGATCTTCAAGGGTGAGCTTCTCACTTTAGTTTCCCCATTCTTGCAACCACTTTCTACCCTCTTTACTTTGTGTTTTTGACTTTGTGTTTAACATAAAAAACTCTTGTTTTTACTTGTTCTTGAACCTTCATTAAGGTCATTTTATGGTTTGAGTAAAGCCTCATCCTATTAGCATGCTTAACTTGTCTTTATCCCATGATTTGGCATCATATTAGACCCTATTTCAGTCCATTAGTCATGTTTGTATGTTGGCATATGTGGCTTAGTTCATGCTTTAAGGGTGTGCTCTTGTATGCTTTAAAGTAGGCCTTTGCATGCTTACATGTTTAGTGCATTTTCGGGGATGCCATGAGGAGGGGATTTGGGCTCATTTTGCATGCTAGAAATCTGTTCTTGCTTGCTTAGTATATACCATGTTTGGTCTTGTTAATGGTAGCAAGGTGTGCTCATTTTGGTGCCTTAAACTTGGCCTTATTTGGTTCGCATATTGGCATGCTCATTGGTCACTACTTTAGGCTTGTTTTGCTACTTTTTTTTGGGGTTTTGAAGGTCACTCATTGTAGTTAAACCCATGGCATGCTTGCTTTATGATTGTTGCAGTTTGATTAACTAAGTGTTGCGAAAGGTTGGCCCTATTGTTTGACTTATCCATGTTAGCATTGCATGTTGCATCTTGTATGATTGGCATTGCATACTTAATATGATAGTCGCATTATTAGATTGCATCATTGAACCATGTTGCATACATGCATTTCATTACTTGGTTTGGGGTGTCAAACCAAATGTGGGAAGTGAGGCGTGTTTGCACTTCAAGTGGCAAAACATACCTCCATTCCCCAAGTCACCAAGGCCTTTGACTTAAGGATGATAAGATTTTGGTTCCATTTGTTTGTTTGCATGCATTTTTACATTGAAAATGCAACCTTGGTTCTTAGGCTATCATGCACCAAAGTGCACAATTGATAGCCTTAGAACCAAGAGCCATGCTTCCTTGAGTCTCTTTCATGATAGGGAACACTGGCCATGCATAAATATGTCCAAAAAAACCAATACCATGCACTTTCATTGCTTCTTTGTCAACTGTCTCTCGCAGAATTTAGTGCCGACCAAGACTCTATATAGTCGACCGGCACTTTATTTTTGGCCGATAAACACCATCATCAGCCGGTGGTCAATGGGAGGAGCCGGTGATCAATTCTTCCAGCCGGTGGGTTATTTCAGATCACCTGGGAGGCATTCTGAAACTTCGGGAATTTTTGGAGGCGAGGTAAGAAAATGTAACCAAAGAAGGGCGCTGCAGGGTTCCGGGCAAGTCGGATCGAGCATCCATCATTCGCACATCCCAAGGCAGGGCTGAGGCCCCATTGCATTTATTTATTCATTCGCTTTAATTTTAGTAATTAGAATGTGTAATAATTTATTTATTATTATTTATTCGGCCTGTATTATTATTTTGATCCCTCCGGACGAGGGCAAAAATGTAATAAGTGTGCGTGAGTGGGTGTATGTCTTCCAACCCCCACTTCTTTCTATCCCTTTTATTTACCCGCTTTCGATGGTAGATTAGGGCACGTTTAATTTTGGCATACCTTATGCTATGCATGTGTGCATTCATGCATTTGTTTACATGCATCGGGCTCGGTACATCATACAAACTGCATTGTATTTCAATTCTAAATTGAATACGTGTTATTTGTAGCATTCCATATGCCATGTTTAGGGTTAGCCGAGCCTACTCTAGATTGCATCCTTGCCTGTGCTGCATTAGCCACTCTAACATGAACTAGGTCATGCATGTTTGCTAACTAGTTTCTTGTTTTGGCACGGAGTACGATGTAAGTATTTTACGCTTTAGCATATCGCATGCGTGTGAATGTTAACATGACAGTATGCTTGCCATGCGGCTAATTGCTTACATGTGATAAACTGCTTGAAATGCCTGTGGGTGGAGGTTAGATTGCCTGAGTTGGAACAACTCATTAAAAATCCGTATTTTAGCCTACTTGCGAGTAGCAAAACCTAACACGTTTTTCAAGACAAAACGGATATGCAATGTTTATTTCCAAATTAGGCAATCTAGTCTATACTTGTTTGCTGCGCGCATAACATAGTAATTCTAGGTTAATAATTGGAACAAGAGCATGTAAAGTTTTCAAAAACGGATATCACGGTTAGTAGAGGCCGGTCTTCGGACCAAGCGAAAAGTGCTCATAGTGACCTTCCCGATCGTACCCAAGCTCTCGAGCCAAGATCACTTTGGTGATGACGACATGTATTTCGACCGAGTCGTGGTTTCCTAAATTCCCCTTTTTAAATTATTTAGGTGGCGACTCTGTAATCTGGCAAAGCAGTCCATGTTTGGCACTACTTTCAAAAAATCTGTTTTCTCAAACGATTTGCCGAATTTGGACTCTTTGGTTCAGATTTAGAACCGACACAAAAAGGGAGTCCGAATCAGAGAGCGAAGCCCACGGCTTCTACTACCGACCGATGTATGAGTTGCTTTGTGACCTTGAGAAGTCTGAGATCGAAATTGTTTTGAAAGAACAAGGTGGAACCTTAGCTGCTATTTCTGCTCAATCAGCATTGATTGAAGAAATTAAAGAAAAACAACAACTGGATGATTTCTTGAAAAAGGTTATTGAAGAAAGAGATTCTAAGCCGAGACCGGGGTTCAAATTTGACAACAATGTATTGAAATTTCAAGAAAGACTGTGTGTACCAAATGACACTGAATTGAAAAGGAGAGTTCTGCAGGAAGGCAACAGTTCGAAGTTTTCGATTCACCCAGGGAACACAAAGATGTACCAAGATCTGAAACAAAATTTCTGGTGGCCAGGAATGAAGAAGGAAATTGCCGACTTTGTGTCTAAGTGTCTTCATTGCCAACAAGTCAAAGCGGAACATCAATGACCCGCAGGCTTACTGCAACCCTTTCCCATACCAGAGTGGAAATGGGAGCATATCACGATGGATTTCATCGTTGGATTACCTCGCTCCAGGAAAGGTATGGACTCTATTTGGGTTATTGTTGATAGATTGACTAAATCTGCACACTTCCTACCTGTCAAGACAATTTATAATGCAGACAAATTGGCTGTTATCTATATTGACGAAATTGTGAGATTGCATGGAGTGCCTGTATCTATTGTTTCTGACAGGGATTCGAAGTTTACATCAAGGTTCTGGCAGAGCCTCTGATCGCATTGGGTACTTGAATTGAAATTTGAGTAGTGCATATCATCCTCGCACGGATGGATGTGAAGGACCATCCAGACCTTAGAGGATCTACTGAGAATGTGTGTCCTAGATTTTCAGGGGAATTGGGAAAGTCATTTGCCGTTGGCTGAATTCGCCTACAACAATAGCTACCATTCGAGTATTGGAATGGTGCCTTTCGAGGCATTGTATGGCAGAAAATGTAGATCTCCAATTTGCTGGGCAGAAGTTGGAGATGGGCCTTTGCTTGGGCCCGAGATTGTGTATGAAACGACTGAAAAGATAAAACTAATACAGCAAAGACTAAAAACTGCACAGAGTAGACAGAAGAGTTATGCAGATGTCAGAAGACGGGACAGAGAATATGAAGTGGGTGATCACGTTTTTGTGAAAGTGACACCAATGAAAGGCCAGACTCGTTTTGGAGTCAAAGGCAAGTTAGCACCAAGATATGTCGAACCGTATCATATTATTGAGAAAATCAATCCGGTGGCGTATCAGGTTGCACTCCCTCCTGAAATGGAGCATATGCATAACGTTTTCCACATTTCGATGTTGAGAGACTATCTCCGGGATCCTTTCCATGTGATTGAGCCTACTCGGATAGTGCTTAGTGATGACTACACTTACGAGGAACGGCCTATACAAATTGTGAACAGACGGATCAAGAAACTAAGGAACAAGGAGATCCCACTAGTGAAAGTTGATTGGCAGAACCACGGTGGTGTCTATGCCACTTGGGAAAGGGAAGATGACATGGCTAGGCGATATCCTGATTTGTTTCCACTGAATCCTGTTTTCTTCCAAACTGAAGGTAACTCGAGTTTAGAGGACTAAACTCCTTATAAGGAGGGGAGACTGTAACAACCCTCGTACTGATTATCGATAAACTGCTGAATTAGCTACTGGTTACTGTTAAATCGAACTGATAATGACTGATAATTGAACTAACCGAAGTACTGACTGGACTGATTGAAATCGAAACTGAAATTGAATAAGTTTATCTATTAAATTGCATATTGCATTTGTTTGATTGATTGATTATCTGTGTGAGTTTATATGTTTAAACTACTAATTGAAGGCCTTATCGGCGGCCGAATTAGAAACCGTTTAGAGTTTTGGAATCAGTAGAATATTTGTGATTTAATGGTATATTTATCTGAAAATTGATTGGGAATGATTAAACTAGATTAAAATGAGCTAAACACCTAGATTGCCTTAATTACAACTTTGCCCCACTTAGTGGACATTTGTTTATTACTATTAGAGAGCCATATTACACTTAACATAACAATTGATCAGCTCTTCTTGAGGCCACTAACCGACCAAAACATAGAGAGAGTGAGGAAAGAAGGAACTCATCTTGTTCATCTTGTGGATTGCTTGGGAATTGAAGTGTATTTGCATAATTGAGCTTCTAGGCTTAAATTACAAGACTTAGGTAAGGAAATCATCATCCTCTTGTTGTCTTTAAGCTTCATCTTGCATGTATCATGGTTATAGAGAAGTCAAGGCATGAATTTGCTCATATATGTTGAATTGGAACTCCATTGTTGCATGCATGGCCATTTTGGTGCATTTTGAAGTTGAATTCATGATAGATTGTCCATGCATGTCCATGTTTAAGCTAAAGTCCATGTTTTCATTTTGTTTTCCAACTATTGAGCTCATTAGAGCAAGAGTTGAACCTTGAATTTGGTTAAAAACTCATGCATGTCATATTTACATGTTGTTCTTGAAAATTAGTTTGAAATTGAGTTTAATTAAAACACCCTTGGGCCTTGATTTCTTAAATTGAGCTTTAAAACGTGTTATTCTATGTGTTTGAAAGAGTTTTCCAGAAAATGGGCCTAAGAGGATCGAATTGGGAGCATCAAAGTTGAGTTTTGAACTTGGAACACAACCTGCATTTTTCCAGATTTCTGTCTTCCGCTCGAGCGGGGGAAGTGCCGCTCGAGCGGGGAAATCATGCTCCCAGCATTTTCTTCGACTTGTTTACAGTCCGCTCGAGCGGAGAAACGTGCGCTCGAGCGGAGAAATCGAGCATCCAGCATCTTGCACTGTTCATCAGTCCGCTCGAGCGGAGGAATGTACGCTCGAGCGGAATATTGTGTGACACGCTCGAGCGGGGAAGTTGACGCCGGCGGGACCCTTGTTTACTGTCTGCCGAAAGGAAACTCAAGGCCGAGCGGAGGCCTTGTTTCATTGAAAATTCTGGAATTGTTTTCTAAGTGTATTTTTGCATCCTCATTCCATCCTAGGCATCCTTAGGCCTAGTTTAAGACATCTTAATGAGGATTTAGACATAGAACCACACCGAGGAAATTTAGGGATTTAATTATCATCCTTCCCAACTGTGAAACTTAGTGTGTGTTCTATTTGGTTTACTGTTTAGGGTTGGCTCTCGGGGACACGCTCTAGCTGCTATTAGCCCAATCTCTGTGAGTAACAATTGTGTAAAGATATGTTCAAAATGGTTATCTTTTGAATACTGAACTGAATTGTTTATTGAACTGATATTGTTTACTGAATGAATGTATGTCCTCAGATTCTGTATCAGACAGGCATCCTTAGCATTGACTGTTATCAATTCTGAGCTCTGTCGGTTCCTTTGTGGAACCATATCATTTATTGACCGATGGCCATCATTCTTGTCGGGTCCATTAAGGCAGGTCCTTTTGGACCTCTCATTTATAGGCTAATGGGTGTACCATATATGACCGATTGATCAAATCTTGAAATCTTTGTTTAATGAATTGATTTCATTATCAGAAGGACATTCATTCATAACCTCTTTACGCATTATGTTATTCAGGGCTTTAGCTCACCGTTTATATATATATGTAGGTTCTCGCCTGCATCGGAGCTAGGAGCGTGGGTTGGTCCCCAGTTTTGTCAAGCCAGCCTATGTGCCTCACTGCGAGGTTCCGAGTTGCCATGTTATGGCTTGGGGTGTTTGTTATTGTCCCCACCTGTCTCCACACTGTTTTGTACTATTGTATAGACTGTCTACTGTTTCACTGTACCGTTATCGAGGGATTAGGTTCTCAAACTGACTGTTTGTGTATGATTGTATAGACTGTATATAGACTGTACTGTTCTGAACTGTATGGATGCATGAAAAATGTTTTGGCATACAGATTTTCACAGCTCAACGGACACTAGTTATTTACTATATTGGCTTCCGCCAGTTCTCAGACTCTGCTTAACTGCTTTTTCTTTATTGAGACCTTGATAATCTCGGATTCTTGGCGATTCTGATGCTAAACCCATAGGACCGGGTTTGGGTCGTGACATGATGTGACTTAAATAAGATAATGTGACTTAAATAGGATAGTGACTTTTTGACTTTTTGACTTTTTTAAGGGATGTATACTAGCCTGTCACCGAGCTACACACGGAATAATTATTGATATTTATATTTGTTTTAGATTTTTTTTAATATATAAATTATATTTTTTAAGATTTAATAATCTTATCACTAACTATAGTGTATGGGAGAAATTAAAAAAAATACTGTAATAATTATGTACAGGTTATATCTATAATTATTTGGATGAGGGGATTTTAAATGCTGATTAGGGAATTTTGACCAAATCAATAAATGCAGACATGTGAAAAGACATGTAGATTGGAAAAAGTTAATAAATGTTGACTATGAAACTTTGACCAAATCAATAAATAATGAGATTTTTTTTAAAATAAAAAATTTTAAAAATTCAAATTGGGATTTTAGAACTCCCACAAAACTTGGGGTGTCACACCCTCAAAATAATAACATTAAAACCCATCAATTTAGGCATGAATTGATACAAGGAATAAATATCATTCTATTCATTAGAGTATTCCATTACAAAAGTATTACATGTTAACAATAAAAGCAAATGCCCTACGGGCTTACAGCTTTCCAAGTTAACACTTGGTTACAAAAGAGAGTGCTAACTCTATTACACATTAAGCCCTTGGCTTGAATCTACATGTAATACATCAAAAGAAAATAGACACAAAAGTCTGTCCGCCTCTAGCCTCCCAAGCTATGTCCTTGGAGGTGGCATGCTACCTGTACCTGAAAATGATGTTCCCATATAGGGTGAGCCACAGCCCAGTAGAAATACACTAAACCAACTATGAGCAATGACTAAAAGATTAGCAGTTTGATAGATGGTCAACACTTTTACATTCTTTCATAACACTTTACCGTTTCATGACATTCAAATCTATGTTACCTTTCATTTTCCATTTCCTTTCAATTCTCAATTCATAACTATGGCTCAGAATCTGACCAAAACAATCTATATGAGACAGTAACTCATATTAAACATTTTCCCATTTCACAATAGATAAGCATACTAGCTATATCAACACATCAACAGATAAACATATAAGCTATATCAACACATCGACAGATAAGTATAAGAACTATATCACACCACCAAAGATAAGCATATGAGCTGTATCTACACTTCTCTAGACAAGCATAAGAGCTGTATCTACACTTCTCAAAGATAAGCATATGAGCTGTATCTACGGAGTCCATCCCCTATCTCCTCCCAAACAATATCCGGTTTAGAGGTCCATCCCATATCTTCCCCTAAACCGTGGAGTACATCCCCTATCTCCTCCAACACAACACAATGCATATAAACAATTATTATACACATCAATCAATACATAAAATTAATGTATTCTATCAACCATCATACTCTATGACACATTCCATTGATTAGTTTTCGTTTTCCTAATCATCATGCATTGTCTACAACAATCAAGACTATCCTCCACCGATAGCCCAAATCAGTTATTTCTAAACAGGAAATAAATGCACAAAATAGATAATATATCAACATTTCAATTAGGTGAGCGATAAATAATCCAACTACACCCTTTAATCCCATACATTCCCAATCTCAACATTTCCAATTCAATTCCTCATTTCTCACAATTAATTATACAAATTAATTAATCAATGTAATTAGGGCATTTTCCATAATTAACATTTCAACCCTAAGGTTCCATTTTCATCAATGTTTCAAGATTAATTCCATTTCTCCATGCCAAACATGCATATAGGTTTAATATATTTAAAACCTCAATTTTTGTAAAATTACACAAAGGCCCAAACTTTCTCAGAATTACCCAACAACCCCCAATATATCAAAATGCTAAAATTTAAAGACAAAACTCATAAAGAGTAGTAGGATATCCCTACCTCAAGCCAAGAAGACGAAGCAAGCCAAAAATCCATATTTTCGATTTTCACCAGTCAAAATGTTACTACCGCCAAGAGACCCAACATATAATTGTAATATTTTGATCTGAGTTGGTACCTCTGGACTTTAAGATCATTTCTAAATAGTCAAATTCGGTAAAAACACAGCCTCATTAATCCTATTCTCTTTGCACAACCCATCCAAAGCAATTGATGCCGTAACCAACACCAGATGTACCAGAAAAGTTTTTATCTAATGGGCCACCATGCAGATATCTTAGAGAGATTACCATTACACAAATTCCACGTGTAGCAAGTGCTATTGGCAAAGAACCACAAACATCAACTAGAATTCAATCCATCTGCCTAACTTTCGACTTCTCTTCTCTCATTTGAAAATAAATATGAGAGAGGCGAAACCAACTCATCCCAAGGATCCTATACAAGGTATCATCGGTTCGCGAATTTATACTTAGCTTCCGATGCGCCATCTCTGCATAAATTGAGCATTCTCTACCACCCTCGGTTGTACATCACCTGCAATATACTTGCTCTTCTCAATGGATGGATAGTGGGCATCGAAAGACAGGATCCACAAGACCGGGAGGAGCCACAAAGATGGAAAGAGCCCCAACCAAGAGGCTTCTGCTCTTCCTATGTTCCTTGGCTCTACTTCCAAACGGTTCATGGACTCAGAAAATTTGGAGGTCCAAGACAATGAAGCACTACCAGTTTTCTCTTGTCCCTTCCATTGGAATCAATATAAAACACCTTGACTGTAACCACATTTGCTGTTAATTACTACCATGCATACAAGGGAAATCCTCCTCCAACGAAGCTTCAGCCAACAAACCATTCAAATGGGAATCCAGCTTCTTCAGGATTGAGTTCTGGAATTTCAAGTATCCATCTTTGACCGTGTCTTTCTCTGTAACACCAACTGCTAGTATATCTCCTTTCCATTCTACCAAATCAATCGATTTCGCAGAGAAAGAGATCCAGAAACAGAAGTCAATTATCTATGGATTTTAGCCTAAGAGAATGAACAAGATAGAGAGAGAAGAAACTCTAGAAGAATCACAGTTTGATATGTGTCAAGGAGCAGAAGGCATACAACTATGGCTGTCTCTTTCTCTCTCTCTACCATAATGCACAACACTTGAGCCCCCACCCCACGCCGCTCTTTTTTTATTAACTGTGTGCCTTCCCTTTTTTTCTCAAGAAGCATCTCCCTCATATTAGAAAATAGTTGACAGCCCCATAGTCCACTAGTTCCTTCATTATCATCCACCAAAGAGATATACTTTACATTCTCTTTAATTATTCTCTTCCACCGAAAGCAAGCACTCGATACATACTTATAGTGTATAAAAAAAATATATATCATTTGACACCTATCAAACACCAGAAAATATTCCTTTATTTTTATTTTATTTTATTATATATATATATATATATATTTGAATCATTACATGGGGGTTATAAACTTTTTTTCCTTAATATATACTAGCATATCACCCGTGCTATGCACGGATTATGTTTACAATTATCTATACTAGCATATCACCTGTGCTATGCACGGGATTAAATTTATAAAAAAAAAAAATCATTCATAGTTATGTCAAACATATTTTTAAATTGTTAGGATAAAATATATGTAATTTTAAAAGAAAATATTGACATTGTATAATTAAATTAATAAAAATAAGAATCTATTACATTTGTTCGAAATTCATTGAATAAGTAAAATAAAAAATAACTAAAATCTAAATTGTTGTGGGCCTTCCATCAGCATTCTTGCATTGTCAACATGATAGTTCGTATTATAATTAATGAACAATACATATATTATGTATTTATAAAATGTTATAAAGTGAAAATGCTATACTTACATTTTTTTTTTTTTTTTTCTGAAAGGTATAGACATTCTTCAGACTAATCTATATTTAAAACAAAGGTCACATACGGTGCACAATCTAGTTGACGTGGCATTGTTGGTAAAGGTATGATAAATGCATAGGCACGGTCTTGGCATGACGCAATATAATCTTTAATCATTCTAACACCATTATCCTATAAAATTTTGGAATTATAACTTTGTGTTTGAAAAAGTAAGAATAAGTTATTTATAATAAATTTTATAATTTCCTACCTTTGATCTCATATTCTTCAAATATGATGGTTGACATCGCAAAATAAACTCTGCCCATTTATCTTGAACAGTGAGATTTATTGAACCAGTACTGTCTTTGACCACAAGGTTAACATTGTATCTTATCAACCAAAAAAAAAAAAGGACGCTTGTAAAAAGGAAATATTGTACCTAATAAAAAATTAAAACACTTATTTAGTTTGAATTATTATTGTACATAGCAATTATTTACCTAAAGAAAATTACCTTGTTAAAATATCAATATCATCATGTAAGCAGTGACGACAAACAATGTGACCATAATGATATTCAACTTTTTGATAGCAATTTTTGCACAAATCAATCCAAAGGTTGTCAACATCAATTTGTTTGATGTACCCAAGTATTCGAAAATATGAGACCTACAAAATATTTGAAAAAACATAAATTAATCTCTCTATAAACAAATTATATACATATCGTTTAATTTTCATTAATTGGGATGATAACAATTCTTACCTTTGGCATGAGTGCAAAATTACGTATTCGAATTCTTTTGGCATTTGATATTATCAATGACTGTGAAATTGAGAATCCATTTTTTCGATTCCAATATACCAACTTTTGAACTAATTACAATCACATTTTTCTCTTTGTGAGTGTTTATGTTTATGTTTATCTAATTTCGATCATATTAAAAAATCAAATTATAATTTTTTTTTGGTTAGACCAAATAAAAATCACAAAAGAAGATAACTTCAATCATACAAATCACAAATATTTTTATACTATCTAACTACAGAAAATAAAAAGATTAAATCACATTAAAAAAAGAACCATTGAACAAACTACAATTACATCACATTTTTCCCATAATAAAAAAATAAATGAAAAAAATAACCATTAAACTAACTACAATACAATCACATTAAAAAAAGAAAAAAAAAGAGCCATTGAACTAACTACAATCACATTTTCTCTTTGTGAGTGTTTATGTTTATCTGACTTCACAAATATTTGTGATTTGCATGATTTCATTTTTTAACTGCAATCACATCACATTTTTTTTTTCATAATAAAAATAAATAAATAAAAAAAAAGGAAACATTAAACTAACTGCAATCACATTAAAAAAAAAATCGTTGAACAAACTACAATCACATCACATTTTTTTCATAATAAAAATAAATAAATGAAAAAAAAAACCATTAAACTAATTACAATCATATTAAAAAAAAAGAACCGTTGAACTAACAACAATCACATTTTTCTCTTTGTGAGTGTTTATGTTTATCTAACTCAAGTCATATTAAAAAATCAAATTATAATTTTTTTTTGGCTAGACCAAATACAAATAAAAGAAGGAGATAACTTCAATCAGAAAAATCACAAATATTTTTATGCTATCTAACTATAATCATATTTTTTTCATAATAAAAAAATTAATTATAAAGAAGAACCATTAAAACAGTAAATAAAATGATTAAATCACATTTAAAAAAAGATCCATTGAAATAGTAAATAAAAAGAATATTTAGAACCATTGAACAAATTAGAATCACGTTTTTTTTTTATGAGTATTTATGTTTATCTAACTTCAATCATATTAAAAAATCAAATTATAAACAAAAGGAGATAACTTTAATTATACAAATCACAATTTTTTTAAGGAATTGGTTATGGTGTGCAACTTACACCTTACACCTTTGTAACACGTCCGCAGGGGACCACCTCGCGCTACAGTTCGGACTCTTCTTTTTTATTTGTTGCGGTTCTAAATCTTGAACCAAAGAGTCCAACTCTGGCAAATCGTTTTGAAGAAAAACAGATTTTTTGAAAAGAAGTGCCAAACATGGACTGCTTTGCCAGATTACAGAGTCGCCACCTAAATATTTTTAAATGGAAAATTTAGGAAACCCTGACTCGGTGCCAAAGGCCACGTGTCCGTCATCACCAAAGTGACTTGGCTCGGGAGCTTGGGTACGATCGGGGAAGGTCAGCTATGAGCACCCCCTTTCGCCCGGTCCGAAGACCGGCCTCTACTAACCGTGATATCCGTTTTTGAAAACTTTATGCGTTCTTATTCCGATTATTAGCCTAGAATTTACTACGTGATGCGCACAACACGAAAGTATAGACTAGATTGCCTAATTTGGAAATAAACATTGCATATCCGTTTTGTCTCGAAAAACGTGTTAGTTTTTGCTACTCGCAAGTAGGCTAAAATTCGGATTTCAACGGGTTGTTCCAACTCAGGCAATCCAACCTCCACCCACAGGCATTCAAACAGTTTATCATGTAAGCACTTAGCCGCATGGCAAGCATACTGTCATGGTAAACATTCACACGCATGCGATATGCTAAAGCCATAAAAACTTACATCGTACTCGTACAAAACAAGAAACTAGTTAGCAAACATGCATGACCTAGTTCATGTTAAGTGGCCGACACATACAGAGTGTAATCTAAACAGTTCGGCTAACCCTAAACATGGCACATGAGATGCAACAACTATCACGTATTCAATTTGGAATTGAAAGTACGATGCGGTTTGCATGATGTGCCGAGCCCGATGTATGTAAACAAATGCATGAATGCACGCATGCATTGCATAAGGTATGCTAAAATAAACATGCCCTAGTCCATTACCATAAGCAGGTAAATAAAAGGGTTAGAAAGAAATGGGAGTTGGAAGACATACATCCACTCACGCACACTTATTACAATTTTGCCCTCGCTCGGAGGGACCAAAATAATAATAAAGTCCAACGAATAAATGAATCAATTATTACAAATTCTAATTACTAAAATTAAAGCAAAATAAATGCAATGGGGGGCCTCAGCCCTGCCTTGGGATGCGTGAATGATGGATACTCGATCCGACTTGCCCGGAAAACCCGTGCATCACCGCTGTTCTGCTTTCAACGCCTCTACCTCTCCAAAAATTCCCAAAGTTTCAGAATACCTCCCAAATGATCTGAAATACCCCACCGGCTGGGGGAAGAGCTCATCGTCTGCTTGTATTGGCCATCGGTCGCCAGGTGGTTATCGGCACAAACAAAGTGCCGATCGGCATTATATCGCCGGTCGCGTAAAGTTCCGCAGAGGACGGTTGAAGAAGAACAAAAATAGCAGTGCAAGGCATGGTTTTTGGGCATATGTAAGCATGGCCGTGGCCTCCTATCATACTTGGGGACTCAAGGAGGCATGACTCTTGGTTCTAGGGCCATCAATGATGCATTTGATGCATGATAACCTAAGGAACCAAAATTGCATGTTTTAATTGAAATGCATGCAACACAAAAGATGAAATCCAAAACCTTATCATGTGTTAGTCAAAGGTCTTGGTGACTTGAGGATGGAGACAAGTTTCACCACTCAAAGTGTGAACTCCTCTCGATCCTCATGCTTGGCTTGACAATCCCCAAGCCAAACCATGAAATGCAAGTATGCAACATGGCTCAAATGCAATGCAACCTATCATGTTAAGCATGCAAAGAGCTAAAGTATGCAAGGTACAAATGTCATGCAACATGGACCAATTAAGCATGGAACTAGCATACACTCAAGGCTTCATTAATCAAACATGCAACAACCGAGATACAAGCATGCAATAATGGACTTAGTTTACAGAGGGCAGCCCTCAAACTCCCTAAAACAAAGGGCAAAACATGCCACAAACCAAGAGCAAGATGCTACACAAGCATGCAAGCCATAAGGCTTAAGGCTAAGGCACAAAGTGGGGCATTGAACCACCACTTAACAAGACCAAACATGGCACATGTTAGGCAACCAAAACAGGTTTTTATCATGCAAAATGGCACCCAATTCCCTCATGGCACCCCCAAAATGCATTAAACATGGAAGCATGCACAATGCTCTCTTGAAGACATAAAAGACCAACAAGTCAAAACATGGATAGGATGATAAAACGAAGGTATTTGGACATGGAATGGGGACTGAAATACCACCTACAATGATGCCAAATCATGAGGATGATGCAAGCTAAACATGTTAGAGTTCCATACAAGCAAAGTTTACAAGCCAATAGGCAAAACAACCATACTAAGCATGCCAAACATGGCCAAAACAAAGGGCTCACACCCCTTCACATGGCAAAGAGATGCTAAAACCTCCATGAAACCAAGCTAAAACATGCAAGAGTCAAAGCTTAAAAGCATGGCATGTCTCTAAGCATAAAAGGGCATTTCAAAGCAAGCACAAGATACATTCTAAGGGCCATCAATCCACCAAAAAACAGAGGTTAGATGTGACCTAAAACACCCTAAAAAGTTCTCAAATGAAGGAAAATACAAACATTCATGCATGCTATGCTATGAGCCCAAAACAAAGGCAAGTAAAGGACCAAGGGAGAGGGTGTCCCTCCCTATATGAGACTCAAAAATCATTCTCACCATCGAAACCCACCGGTTTTCAAGTGGTGAGAAGGCCAAAGAACACCAAACAAAGAGGGCTTAAGCAAAGGCACCAAAAGTGGCCATATAAGGCCTAATAGGATGGATCTTTGCTCAAACCAAAAAAGGACCTTAATGAAGGTTCAAGAACAAGTAAAAACAAGACTTTTTTATCTTAAACACAAACTCAAAAACACAAAGTAAAGAGGGTAGAAAAAGGTTGCAAGAATGGGGAATATAAAACAAGATTCTTACCCTTGATGCTACCTTCGAAAACAGAGGTTGCAGCCACTCTCTAATGCTCAAAACCAGTCCAAAACCAACACAAACAACCTCCTAAGTCTCTCAATCTCGAGCTAAGGTGTAATGGTGTGTGTAAAGGAGCAAAAATGAGGTAAAACTACACTTTTTGGCCTAAAAACACACACACAAGAGGAGAGAGAGGGAGGTATAGATATATATGGATGTATATCAGAGATATATGTATAATGCTCTGGTTTTGGCTCTCAAAAGGCTAACCCTTGAGCCAAGAGGAAGAGCTCTCCTCTTATAGGCAAGGAATGCTTAGCCACTAAGCAAGCCAAGGGCTCATCCCTCCATACACGTGTATGGAGGGGAGCAAAACACTTTACAGCTGTGAGAAAATATCTCAAAAAGCAAGTGTACAGTGCTCGGCCGGCAAAGAGTACCAAATGGCAAAATTTAGTGCCGGTCGGCACAAAATAGTGCCGGTCGGCACAATAAAGTGCCGATGGACAAACCGGCCAGTCGGTGGCCTCCAGCCCCAGCCGGTGGTGTGTAGGGATGCCCCAAAAGGCATTCCCTACCCTCCCAAGGCAAAACACAAGCGTTTGGTGTAAAGCCAAACACAAACGGTCGAGTTTGGAGGTCCTGAGGCAAGGCGCGTGCAGCCGAGAACTCCGGGAACTCCAAACGAACATAAACAGGGATAATCACCGAGTGTTCCAACGGTGACGTCCAAGTCTTGAGGACGGTCAAAAATGGGGTGTCTACAACCTTATACCTTACACTTACACCTTACACTTACACCTTTTGTGAAAAATTAAACCTTACACTTATACCTTTTTTGAGGTTGCACACCATATGCAACCCACTTACACCTTACACCTTACACTTACACCTTACACTTACACCTTATACTTATACTTACACCTTACACTTACACCTTTTGTGTAAGTGGCACATGGTGTGCACTTGCATACTTAAGAAAACTCCTTTTTTTAATGCTATCTAACTACATTCACATTTTTCTCATAATAAAAAAATAATTGAAAAAAAAAACCATTGAACTAACTATAATAATCATGTTAAAAAAAAAAAGAGCCATTGAACAAACTACAATCACATCAAATATTTCCCATAATAAAATAAATAAATGAAAAAAAAGAAGGGAGCTTTTTTAGTAAATCCATTATTTAAGAGTGTTGTTCCATAAAACCCATAGTGTTTTATAATATTCCATTAGATCCATTTCATACAGAAAGACCAAAACATCCCTGAACAAAACACGCGCCTTTCTCTTTGAAACTCATAACCGCTCTCTTACCCTCTATTCTTGCGCAGAAATCACGCACAGATTCACTGTCGAAACCCATATTCCACATCGCCTCAACTCCCACAAAACCGAATTCCTTCCATCGTAGCATCGGCCAAGATCATCTCATTGATCTTCTCCTTCGCCCCTACGCCGAAAGCCCGCTTCGCTCCATTGTCACATCGTGAACATCTTCTACGCCCTTCATACGCCTAATACTATATACGCCTTCATCGCATTGTCCCTTCGTCTCAACATCTTTTTTTCGAAATGGGCACAAAACGAAGCATTCTACTCATTCGTATTTAAACCCTAATCTCGCTTATCAACAACCATTATTCGAACTTGGACAAATATCCCTTTTCAGATGCATAATATATAGGAGTCCATATTGTTCATACCCTAACATTTATTCTGAACCCCTCCATGATAATCCTTAATTTTATTGATCTTTGCAGTAAAAAACATTACAGTTGCATTACATTGTGTTCACAATTGTGAACATTCCAAAATGTTTTTGTTGTAACTTCACCTATGTTTCACAGATGTGGATGTTCACATCTGAACCAGTGATGTGAATGTTCACATTCACTCATTACATACTACTGTGAATGTTCACAACACTGCCAGTTCACCTATGTTTCACAGATGTGAATGTTCACATCTGAACCAGTGATGTGAATGTTCACATTCACTCATTACATAGTGAATGTTCAAAATAGTTCTGCAGATGTGAATGTTCACAACACTGCCACTTCACCTATGTTTCACAGATATGGATGTTCACATCTGAACCAGTGATGTGAATGTTCACATGCACTCATAATCTACTACTGTGAATGTTCACAACACTGCCAGTTCACCTATGTTTCATAGAAGTTCACATTCACTCATTACATATTACTGTGAATGTTCACAACACTGCCAGTTCACCTATGTTTCACAGATGTAGGAGTCCATATTGTTCATACCCTAACATTTATTCTGAACCCCTCCATGATAATCCTTAATTTTATTGATCTTTGCAGTAAAAAACATTACAGTTGCATTACATTGTGTTCGCAACTATGAACATTCCAAAATGTTTTTGTTTTAGTAGATGTTATTGCAATATGTGAACATTCACATTGATTGAAAATGGTTTGATAATCAAATTATTGCAGATTTTATATGGTTGTTGTTCAATGGTGTGAACATTCACACGGTTTCAAAATATATATATATATATATATATGAACATTCACATTGCCTGCAAATTTTAGGAGATTGAAACATTATTGGTCCTTTTGTTATTGGCTGTGAACATTCACATTGCCTCAACATTCACATTTTTGGTCCTTTTGTTATTGGCTGTTGTTCTAGACTGTGAACAATCACATTGCCTCAACATTTTAGTACAATCAGATATTGTTGGTGATTTTGGTCTAGGCTGTGAACATTCACATTGACTGAACATTTTAGTAGATTTTAGGACAATCAGATATTATTGTTGTTGTTATTCTACGCTGTGAACATTCACATGGATTGCAAAACATTAGGCCAATCAACATGATGAGAATGTTCACAACCATACACAAACTCTGGGCATTCACACCCACGCACACAACTGTGAACATGCACATCAGTGGAAAAGCAGTGAATGTTCACATCTGTTCCACTACGCTAATCATATGAGCGTGGACTTAATTTTTTAAAACTGCTCTATTTTGCAGATG
Organism: Camellia lanceoleosa; assembly: GCA_025200525.1. NCBI lineage: Eukaryota > Viridiplantae > Streptophyta > Magnoliopsida > Ericales > Theaceae > Camellia > Camellia lanceoleosa. The sequence goes on from CM045764.1 coordinate 38,767,790, forward strand.
TTGCACACAAGAAAACAGCAAAGAGGAAGAGAGATGAGTACCATGTGAATGAAGAAACCCCAAAAACAAATCCTAGCACCAATGTGGACATGAGAAATGTGAACTACAGATCTAATATGACCGGACTGGTCAAATTCATGAAAACCACCAAGTTCACACAAGCACAGCTGCGGTGCCTTCAACAAACACCTTTTTGGAATTTGCTTGATGCATTAAGAAACAATGAGATTGACCTGGACAAATGCATGAAGTATGATGACGTCATTGTGCATATACTACAAATGTACAAAGCTTCAAAGGATGCGTTCTACATTGAGGAGAAGAAGATGAGCATACACAACAGCGATATCAAGCTGATTTTCGGTGTGGACTGTGGTAGCAAGCCGATGGACATATCGTACGGTGCTAAACCAAGGACTGGCATTGTAAACAAAATATGCAAAAATGTCAGCCGGTTGACTTCAAAATGGATACGCACACTTTTGACAGAGGCGTTGAAAGGCAAAAAGAAAGCTGACAACGAAGAAGTTGCCCGACTAGTGTGCATGTATGCTTGCCATAAGCTTTTTTTCACAACAAGTGGAGAGACGATAGGATGGGGCTACTACACACATACGGTTCCATTGGAAACCATGCGAGAATATGATTGGGCCAAACAAATTAGAACAACGTTGACATCGTCTATTTCCCAAAATGACAAAAATCCAGCAAAAGTAACCGGCTGTGTCATGTTATTGATGGTAAGTACCCATGTTGTCAAATAATAACATTCACATGTCCTTCAGTGTTGTGCATCTAAGCCAACTGTGAACATTCATATATGTACCATTGATGTGAATGTCCATAGGCAATTACCTTTGACAGATGTGAATGACCACATCTGAATCACTGATGTGAATGTTCACATTCACTCATACTATACTGCTGTGAATGTTCACAACACTGCCAGTTCACCTATGTTTCACAGATGTGAATGTTCACATCTGAACCAGTGATGTGAATGTTCACATTCACTCATTACATACTACTGTGAATGTTCACATCTACTCACATCCACTCATGACATTACTATGCAATTCCTAAATAACACTGTGTTTGTTGTTTTACTGAAGTATTGGTTGTGTGAGCACACAACCATCCTACAACCTCACAAACCCAATGCTTTTCCACGCTGTGTGAAGTGGGATCTGACTGCTTTACAGAAGAAGATGAGAACCACCTCTTTAGCAGATTTGGATTTTAATGAGGTAGGGCCTTCAACTGCTGATCAAAACATTCACATTATAACACCACCCAAATATATACGTTACCTAACCTGTTTTTTTCATTGTCAGGTAAATGCCGGCGAACTCTTTGCAATCCTAACAGAAATACAAAACTTCAAGCATAAAACGTTGAAGGTGGAGCCTGAAATTTCTGAACCAGGCACAACATCTCCCAACCCCTTTGACATCAAGGATGAACAACACAATGGCAGCAACTCCAACTTTTCTGGGGATGGGGTTGAGCAACAGGACAGTGATGAGGACATTCACATTCCATTTAGCAGCCAAGATTATGACACAGCTATTGTAATACCAAACACAAACCAACCTGATCTGATTGACATGCTTATCAAAGAAAATCTAAGGCTGGGCGTCATAAGGCAATGGGAAGCGACGTACAAACACCTTCAATTTTCATGGGAGTTAAGGGCAAGAGTCATAGCTGATCTTGAACATAAATTGCTCAACCAGTCCAGCCCACCCAACATAAATACCGAAATACAGAAGTGCATGCAGCAGAAGGATGAAGAAATCAAACGCTTAACGCAGCTGGTCATCGACTTGGAATGCGATAAAACAATCCTTCAAGATCTTTACGATGACCAGTCAGTCCACATTGTCACACAGGCTGTGGCAGAAAAGCAACCCCCTAGCCCCATGCAACACAATATCAGCCCACCTTCTAGGGTCAAGCGTATAAAGGAAAAAGATCGCAAAGAACATCGCTTGCCTGAATTCCAGTACCCAGACTTACCGGGCCAAAAGCAACCACATCTAGTCGAAATGGTTGAAGATGTGGAGAAACACCCACCAGCGAAGCAGCTAAAAAAATTATCCTTGACCAACAAGTTCAAAGTGTGGAGCAAGATGTCCAAACAAGACAAACAAAAGGTCCAAGCTTTACAAAAAAGTGGAGGCGATGAGTAAGTGACTCTGCAAACATCTAACGTTAACATTCACATTCCGTAATTGTCTATAATCATCACTGTGTTCAATTTTCTGGGTTTGTTCAGATCTGTGCAATGTAAATATTCACATTGGTTTGTTTATAATGCACAGGCTGCTGGTGTGGAAAGGAGATTCAAAGGCTACACATGTGTATTTTGATGACATTGTCAACCTTATCAAGGAGGAATCAATACACAGCAATGTATGCCAGTACAAACATAATTAGCTCTTCATGCATATGCACACACAGACACAGACACACTCACAGCCACAAATCTATATAATATGACCCCATGTTTGTGCAGCTCATAGATGCATATGCTGAACTGTTGCATGAACAACAAGAGGTGGTCAACCCAGCTTCGGATGAAGCGGCATTCATCTTCACAAGCATGTGCTTGGTAATCTATCATTCCATTATTTGTAATGTGAATGTGGAACTTCACAGTCCATTACTTATTTGTACTGCGAATGTGAAACTTCACAGACCATTAATTATTTGTCCAATGTGTACAGAAAGTGATACGAGAGTACCATCCTCGCAAAAGGAGTAAACACATTGATGCACATGTCAAGAACTACCAAGGAGAGAGATACCTACTATTCCCATTGCATCATGAGTACCATCGACGATAGTTGTGTATGATGCTAAAGACAATTTGTGGAGGCATTACAACTCATTGCCCAAGAACGAGAATACATGACCCGTGATATCGACCAAGCACGTGAAGTTGTAAGTGGCTATTTTTGAACACAAATATATCACGTGAATGTCCAAAACAGTTCCATAGATGTGAATCTTCGGAACACTGCCACTTCACGTATGTTTCACGATGTGAATGTTTACATCTCGAACCAGGATGTAATGTTCACATGCACTCATAATCTACTATCGTGAATGTTCACAACACCGCCACTTCACCTACGTTTCACGATGTGAATGTTCACATCTGAACCAGTGATGTGAATGTTCACATTCACTCATTACTACTGTGAATGTTCACATCTACATGACTGTACACACACTAATGTTTGTTGGTGCCTAATTTGAAATACCATACACAGAGGAAGTACATTGAGCATGTTGTGAGCGTTATTGGCGAGTCATCACCCCTACACACTAAGCTAGCAGGCCAAAATCCAGCACAACCAATCAACAGTGTGGATGTCTGTCCTCAGCAACGCGCCGACTCGTAATCCTCAATACATTTTTTAACAAACCCTCCATAACAATTATGCAAATATTCATGTCAACTGCTAATCAAAACCATTTATTTTTTACAGAGTGGACTGTGGACCTGCGGTATGTTACATCATGCGGGCGCACATATTCCATGAAGAAGTTGTGGGCAGCCTCACTAGTTCAGAATGGTGTGGACTACGAGATTTGTTAGTGCATAGTTTTTTGAATCATAAGAAATCAGAGCTTCATTAAAACCTATAGGTGGGGGGTGTCCACCTACAAACTAAGCAAGACTCGATATGAATGTTAATATGGAATGCGTTAACATTTTGACACAACAACGGATTGTAAAACATTGATACAACATCTATTAATGGGAAAAAGCCAGCTGGGAATTTTGAACTACTTTTGGTGTTGTTATGCTTTACAGATGTGAATGATGTGAATGTTCACATTCACTTACGATATCCATACTGCTGTGTTGTTATGAGTGTAATTCATGCGAATGTTTGAACCTGAGTGTTCTATAATACACATACTTTGTGCAGGAGTGTACACTTGGTCTACATGACATTATTACGGATCACTTACACATGTGTGAACATTCACATCTGTTCTTGCTCATAACAGTTGTATATGTCATTCATGTCTGCCATATGTGAACATTCAATTATGACATTCATATGCACTAACAGATGTGAATGTTCACAGTTGCAACACTGCTCTGAATGTACATAGTCACTTATCACATTCGTAATGCTGTGTTGTGATGAGCATAATTCTTGCACTAATGTCTGCCAAATGTGAACATTCACTTATGATATTCATATGCACTGATGTTTGAAAGATGTGAATGTTCACAGTTGCAACACTGATGTGAATGTTCATACTAACTTATGCTAACAGCTTATATTCATGTCAACATTGACAACATGAAGGTAAAGAAGTTCAACCCATGTGCAAGTTTTGACATAATATGATTCGTTTACGTAAATGTGAATATTCACATCATAACTTCTGATTATGTGAATGGCAACAACGATGTCATGAATATTTAGATCTTATGAGTGGATGATGTAAATGTTTACATTGATGTAAACACTAATGTCATCTACTTCAATACTGTCAACAGTAACAACAATGTGAACATTCCCAGCACAGAAATGTTTGAAAGATCAACAATGTGAACATTCACATAATGTGATTATATTACACCAGTGTTAAATCATGCATTCATCCAAAACACAACCTACATAAATGTCAAATTGGTACCTTAAAAAATTGAAAATAAAACACAAATCAAATACTAATGCATTATAATGTTTGCCAACGCAACGTAATCTTATTGCAACCTAATGTTTGCCAACCCAACACAATCTTATTTCAAAAATGAATATAAGAATCCAATGTAAAATACAATGTTGAAATGAAAAAAAGGTACATCCTATATTGGCGCTGTGCATGACTTCCGATTATGACTCCCCAACTTATCATATCTCCCGCACCTTATTTGCTTCAGTTTCTCACCCCTTGATGGGATCCTATTTTTCTTCGGCCTTCCGGGTGGTCTTTTCACAGTTGGCGGGTATATAGTGAAGTCCGTGGGGTCAAAAGACAGCTTCTCCACTGATGGTATAGGGAATATGGCTCCCGAATAGGCTGCACGATATGTCTCCACATGAAAGTAATGTTCCACACAATCATTGAGATTGTAGCGGCTCTTCTGAATGGCAATAACAGCATGGTCACATGGGAATCCGTTGATTTTCCATTTGAAGCAAGAACATGTACGCCTCGAAACATCAACTGTAACAGATGGTATCGAATGAACTTCAAACACATCCTCATTGGCTTTGCTAACTTGCCAAGCCCTGCTGTCATTGAACGAATCCATAAGCCTTGTTTCAAATGTCGGACAAATAATCTCGTTCCATCTGTTCGCTTGGTCACGCCTTGCAGACATTTGCCGCATCAACCGAAAGTAATTGTGTCCACCATTTGAGTGATAGGAAGATTACGTGCTTCTTTAATCCAGTTATTGAATGACTCCGCCGCATTGGATGTCATCTCCCCATAACGCATGCCCCTGCACAATATCACAAACATTGTACAATACGAAATTTAATAGGTCTGACCATTAACGTTAACCGATGTGAACATTCATAGTACTGACATTAGAATACAGTGATGTGAACATTCACATCAGGGTATAATAATGTGACTGTTTACATCTGCTACTAGTTTATAATAATGTGAATGTTCACATCATATGATTATTATGTTGTCAACTTAAACGATGGACAATATGTGAGTGTTAACAACAACAACAAAATATGACACGTGTCAACATTCAAATCTGTAATACATTGCACGTCTATTTGACAACTTAACAGATGTGAACATTCACATCAGTCATCATTAGCAGATGTGAACATTCACATCATTTACATTGAACATGAAACACAATTCGAAGATTGTTACCATTCTAAATCGAAAATTCACATCGCTACCATTATAAAATTCACAAAGATGTTAGGAAACTATTATTACCTGAAGTATGAATTTACCCAATGCTCAGGTGCCAAGTCCTTGAAAAAATTATGAACTCGTTGTTTACCCTCCTCTTTTAATTTTGCAAGCTTTTCATGGAACCCTACCACAGTTGGCTCGTACGCACAGTCACCCAAACTACTTACTAGGTGATCCCTGAATCCATTATCAATTCCTTTCTTCCGGTCTCTTAAATTGCTCTTTAAGTGTTGTAAGCAGTAACCGTGATGAGCCGATGGGAACACCTTTGGCATAGCTTCTAACAGACCAAGATTACGATCCGAAATGAAAGTAATATGGCGTTTACCATCAACAACCTTCCCAAGTTCATGCAACAACCACGACCAATTCGTCGTGGTCTCTGAATCAACAATCGCAAAGGCAACAGGAAACAAACCTACAACACAACACTAATACACAACTGTTCACAATATTCCAAAGTGCATAGAAAACAGTATAAACGAAACAGGTCATGTGAATGTCCATATCTACATTGCCCTATTTACTATTGTGATTTTTGGATTCAAGTTCGTAAACATGAACAATGTGAACATTCACATTAACGACCATTAATAATTCATTGTTGATTGTTGAGTCACTGACAATATTAACATTCACAGTACTGTTCATTAATGGATCAACTAACATTAGTATACACTAATGTGAATATTCACATCAGTGTGTAAATAATGTGAATGTTCACATCACTGTCATTAGCATACACAGATGTAAACCTTCACATCAGTGCATACTAATGTCAATCTTCACATTACTTATAATTTACCAATCACTCTTTTGTCCAGACAATGCTGCTCACAGTGAATATTGACATGAATAGACAGCTAAAAAAAAATACTAACCATTGTTTCCGTCTTTCGCCGTTGCCGCAAGTAGCTGACCTTTGTACTTTCCTTTGAGGAATGTTCCATCCAGGAATAATAAAGGCCGGCAAGCATTGAACCTAGAAATACACGCAGCGAATGACATAAAGAAGCGACAAAACCGTTAACTACTCGCATCATAGTCAATATTGACATAACTCCCTGAATTGTACCGCATCACAGCATCCGAATACCACCGCAGCTGGTCAAATGATAATGAGTGCTCTCCATGAATAGCAGCCTTTGCTTTCTCCACACCCAACCATACGACATGGTAACTAACATCTAGCCCATAATCCCTCTTTAAAATAGTCACCACATCACACGGCCGAGTCAACGGCTTGTCCCTCACAATTTCGGATATGGTACTCGACACCAAATCCGAACTAACTCGCGGATTCTTCGATGTTCGGACATCCGTACCACAAGTATGCACGTCACTAAAACTCTTGATGTAGAAAAAATCATTTGCTCGTTGTGCTCTACAATGTATAGCCCACAAGCAGCCCCTCTCCTCCCGCATCGCGCACACAGCAGTAACTCTTGTTGTCTCGTTCTTCACGTATGTAAACTGAAACCCACATTGGATGGCATACTTACACAAAACGTCACGAAATTCTTGTGCACCTCCAATAAACCGTTGTCCCACATGCGTAATACCATTTGCCCAAGGGGCTGACAACAACACCTTCTCTTTATGGTGGCAAAATCTCCGTAGTGCATCAACTTCTTCCTCAACCCCCACACGCACCAATCCCAAACTACTTGACTGACCAATATCACTTTTCAACTCAACCACAACTTCTACATATTGTACCCCCATTGATTTAGCAAGCAATAACATGTTCTGAAATTCTTCCTCATTCTCCAAATCACACCTATTAATCCCAGGTAATTTACAAAACAATGAAATGGAACCAGCAGACAACTCCCCCCATTTTTCACACAAACAGTCCACCAAACGCGAATAACACAATGCGCGGGCAGCATTTATTACAGTGGTACTGCAACCATATATACACACTAACATCATGAAGCTATCCATCTCCTGTAAAAAGAAAACAATACAACAATTAACAATAATCCAAACCGATATGAATAATCCAAACCGATATCAACATCAACAATGTGAACATTCACATTAACGACCAATAATAATTCATTGTTGATTGTTGAGTCACTGACAATGTTAACATTCACAGTACTGTTCATTAATGGATCAACTAACATTAGTATACACTAAAGTCAATATTCACATCAGTGTGTAATAATGTGAATGTTCACATGACTGTCATTAGCATACACAGATGTAAACCTTCACATCAGTGCATACTAATGTCATTCTTCACATTACTTATAATTTACCAATCACTCTTTTGTCCAGACAATGCTGCTCACAGAAATTAAATAAAACATCTACATCCACATGCTTCACGTAATACTAACATGATGTAAACATTCACATTCTTCAATATACTCTGAATTACATCACTCACACAGGGCCTCATTATACATACATCAAAGTAAAAGGAATATTATAACATTCAACATATATCTGAATGACCTCCCCTCCAATGACCACGTATGATGGATGTAATTGAAAAAACAGAGCATCCAAAAATATCAATCCAAGAACAAAGGATCTGATCCATCATACAAATCAAAACAAAAATTGAACATCTATTCATAACTACAATGATACTAACCTTAATCATCCAATCTAACAGTCGTCCAAAACTCAAAAAAAACTGCTTCGATGCAGTTATACTCCAGAAAATGACAGAACCGAACACCTTCAACTTCGTCCTCTTCACTTGAAAATCGCCATACCAGACTAGAACAGCAACAATCAAACCCTAGGACATCAACGCCTCAGAACGATAGAACGACAGCATGCAAGGTAGAAACGTAACGATTTGAATTAGAAATATAGAAACTGCCAAAACTGAATACCGAAATCACAGGAAGCTCTGTTACGTATTAACACAGTCTCTCTATATATATATAAGGGCATAATAGTCCCGTATAAATATGAAATTTAAAAACTGGACTTTATGGAATAAGAAAAAACCTATATGAGACTCATTGGGATATAATTTTTCTTTGTGGACTAATTGGGATAAAATATCTCTAAATGGGATTTATCAATAAATTTTCCAAAAAAGAACTATTAAACTAACTACAATCACATTTTAAAAAAAAAAGAATCATTCAACTAATTATAATCACATTTTTCTCTTTGTGATGGTTTGTATTTATCTAACTTCAATCATATTAAAAAATCAAATTATAATTTTTTATTCGCTAGACAAATCACAAATATTTTTATGAGCTATCTTACAATCACATCACATTTTTTCCATAATAAAATAAATAAATGAAAAAACAGAACTATTAAACTAAGTAAAATCACATTAAAAAAAAAAATCATTCAACTAATTATAATCACATTTTTCTCTTTGTGAGGGTTTATATTTATCTAACTTCAATCATATTAAAAAATCAAAAATAAAATTAAAATAGTAAATAAAAAGATTAAATAACATTTAAAAAAAATATTGAACTAACTACAACAATCATATTAAAAAAAAGAGCCATTGAACAAACTACAATCACATCATATTTTTCCCATAAAAAAATAAATTAATGAAAAAAAAGAACTATTAAACTAACTACAATCACATTAAAAAAAAAGAATCATTTAACTAATTATAATCAAAATTTTCTCTTTGTGAGGGTTTATATTTATCTAACTTTAATAATATTAAAAAATCAAAAATAAAATTAAAATAGTAAAAAAAAAATTAAATAACATTAAAAAAACCATTGAACTAATTTTTGATTAACTACAATATTAAAACAGTAAACAAAATAAAAAAAATTAAGAAGGAGAAAAAAAAATTAGTATTTATAATCACATTTTTCTCTTTGTGAGAGTTTGTATTTATCTAACTTCAATCATATTAAAAAATCAAATTATAATTTTTTATTCGCTAGACAAATCACAAATATTTTTATGCGCTAATAGTTCTTCTTTTTTTTTTTTTATCTAACTTTAATCATATTAAAAAATCAAAAATAAAATTAAAATAGTAAATAAAAAGATTAAATAACATTAAAAAAAACCATTGAACTAATTTTTGATTAGCTACAATATTAAAACAGTAAATAAAAGAAAAAGTTAAGAAGGAGAAAAAAAATAGTATTTATATCGCTAGACAAATCACAAATATTTTTATGCGCTAATAGTTCTTTTTTTTTATCTAACTTTAATCATATTAAAAAATCAAAAATAAAAATAAAATAGTAAATGAAAAGATTAAATAACATTAAAAAAAACCACTGAACTAATTTTGATTAACTACAATATTAAAATAGTAAACAAAAGAAAAAGTTAAGAAGGAGAAAAAAAAAATAGTATTTATAATCACATTTTTCTCTTTGTGAGGGTTTGTATTTATCTAACTTCAATCATATTAAAAAATCAAATTATAATTTTTTTATTCGTTAGACAAATCACAAATATTTTTATGCGCTATCTTACAATCACATCACATTTTTCCCATAATAAAATAAATAAATGAAAAAAAAAGAACTATTAAACAAACTACAATCACATTAAAAAAAAAAAATCATTCAACTAATTATGATCACATTTTTCTTTTTGTGAGGGTTTATATTTATCTAACTTCAATCATATTAAAAAATCAAAAATAAAATTAAAATAGTAAATAAAAAGATTAAATAACATTAAAAAAAAAATTGAACTAACTACAACAATTATATTTAAAAAAAGAGTCATTGAACAAACTACAATCACATTAAGAAGGAGGAAAAAAAAATAGTATTTATAATCACATTTTCTCTTTGTGAGGATTTATATTTATCTAACTTCAATCATATTAAAAAATCAAATTATAATTTTTTATTCGCTAGACAAATCACAAATATTTTTATGCGCTATCTTACATCAAATTATAATTTTTTATTCACTAGACAAATCACAAATATTTTTATGCGCTATCTTACAATCACATCACATTTTTCCCATAATAAAATAAATAAATGAAAAAAAAAACTATTAAACAAACTACAATCACATTAAAAAAAAAAAATCATTCAACTAATTATAATCACATTTTTCTCTTTGCGAGGGTTTATGCGCTATCTTACAATCACATCACATTTTTCCTATAATAAAATAAATAAATGAAAAAAAAGAACTATTAAACAAACTACAATCACATTTAAAAAAAAAATCATTCAACTAATTATAATCACATTTTTCTCTTTGTCAGGGTTTATATTTATCTAATTTCAATCATATTAAAAAATCAAAAATAAAATTAAAATAGTAAATAAAAAGATTAAATAACATTAAAAAAAAACCATTGAATTAACTACAACAATCATATTAAAAATATAATCACATTTTTCTCTTTGTGAGGGTTTATATTTATCTAACTTCAATCATATTAAAAAATCAAAAATAAAATTAAAATAGTAAATAAAAAGATTAAATAACACTAAAAAAAATCATTGAACTAACTACAACAATCATATTAAAAAAAGAGCCATTGAACAAACTATAATCACATCACATTTTTCTCATAATAAAATCTATATATTAAGGAAAATGGTCTTTTAAAACCCAAGGCTTGTGGAAACTCCAACATATCAATCCCAATTTCCTGATTTTTTAATATTTAAAAAAAAAAAATTAACTTGGTGATTGGTGATTGGTTCAAAGATTGTAATAATTACACTATTGATTACAATAAATACTTAATTTATAATAATTACACTTATTAAATGAATAACGCAATAAATGAAATCCTAATTTCCTTACTTTTTGCATCCCCAAGAGACCCATGTAATTATTGTGTAAATGCCTCTTAAATAAATAAATAAACACTTATTAAATTCTTTCAAACTCCTCGGTCAAACCCCATGTATTTAATTTATATATTAAAAAAAATAAAAACAAATATAAATATCTATAATTATCCCGTGCATAGCACGGGTGATAGGCTAGTAAATAAATAAAGAAAAGGAACTATTAAACTAACTACAATCACATTAAAAAAAAGAATCATTCAACTAATTATAATCACATTTTTCTCTTTATGAGGGTTTATATTTATCTAACTTTAATCATATTAAAATATCAAAAATAAAATTAAAATAGTAAATAAAAAGATTAAATTTAAAAAAAAAACATTGAAAACTAACTACAACAATGATATTAAAAAAAGAGCCATTGAATAAACTACAATCACATCACATTTTTCCCATAATAAAATAAATAAATAAATAAGAAGAACTATTAAACTAACTACAATCACATTAAAAAAAAGAATCATTCAACTAATTATAATCACATTTTTCTCTTTGTGAGGGTTTATATTTATCTAACTTTAATCATATTAAAAAATCAAAAAAAAAATTAAAATAGTAAATAAAAAGATTAAATTAAAAAAAAAACCATCGAACTAATTTTTGATTAACTACAAATTAAAACAGTAAAGAAAAGAAAATGTTAAGAAAGAGAAAAAAAGAGAAAACAAAAATAACACTTACTGTTTGTATACGTGGTTACTGAAGTTGAAAGTGTAGAAGTGAGAACTAAAGAAGGAGAAAGCAAAAATGAGACTTACTGTTTACAATAGATATGTGAAAAGTTAAGGAAAATATGTGTATTAGAGAAGTTATAAAGATTCACTGTTTAATAAGAGACTCATTGTTTAGAAAAATGAGACTCACTGTTTAATAAGTGTTTATTTATTTATTTTCAAAAAAACAAAACAAAAAAAGTAAGAGAGAAAAAAATTAAGAGCCATTGACCCATTGATTACATGGGTCTCTTGGGGAAGCAAAAGTGGTGGCGTGTAAATACGTGTATTAGAGAAGTTATAAAGTTTTGAAAGAATTTAATAAGTGTTTATTCATTTTTTTTCAAAAAACAAAACAAAAAAATTAGGAGAGAAAAAAATTAAGAGCCATTGACCCATTGATTACATGGGTTTCTTGGAGAAGCAAAAGTGGTGGCGTGTAAATACCTGGGGGCTTTTCATTTATTGCTTTATTCTGGTCGGTGGTGCTTTAATTTATCAATAGTGTAATTATAATCTTTGAACCCATCACTTAATAAATGTTGAGGTTAATTTTTTAAATAAAAACAACAAAAAATCAGAAAATTAGGATTAGCATATTGGAGCTCCCACAGGCCTTGGGGGTTAGAAACCCCCTTTTGCTTAATATATAGTAGTATAGATAGATATGTGAATTGCGATTTTTAAATGTCTTCTTTTTTTTCATTTTTTATATTATATTAAAGTTTATTATTTTGATAATAATCATATGTGTTAGACTTTTCAAGTAATTAAATATCTTTTTTTTATTATTATATTATATTAAAGTTTAATATTTTGATAATAATCATATGTATTGAATTTTTTAATTTTTTTTTATGCTTGTTCTTAATGCATTAAAGTGTTATTATGAGGGATAATAATCATATGTGTTGAGACTTTTCAAAGAATTCATGTGTGTTGGATTTCAAAGAATTTTTTTTTATACTTGTTCTTAATGCATTAAAGTGTTATTATGAGGGTAAAATTTGGGAGTTGGGAGAAGTTAATAAATACTAAGGTTTTTTTTGTTTTTTTAAATCAAAAAATCAAGAAATTTAGATTGGGAGATTAGAGCTCCCACAAGATTTGGAGTTAAAAACCCCATTTTGCTTAATATATAGTATAGATAGATAGATAGATAGATATAAATAGATAGATATAGATATTTATATATGTTTTAGATATATGTTGAAACTTTTTAAGGAATTCATGTGTTGGATTTCAAAGATTTTTTTTTACCCGTGCTATGCATGGATTGTTTTTACATCTATATATGTGAATTGTGATTTTAATTTTTTTTTTAATGTCTTCTTTTTTTCCTTTTTTATATTATATTAAAGTTTAATATTTTAATAATAATCATATGTGTTGAACTTTTCAAGAAATTAAATGTTTTTTTTATTATATTATATTAAAATTTAATATTTTGATAATAATCATATGTGTTGGATTTTTCAACAAATTTTTTTTATGCTTTTTCTTAATGCATTAAAATGTTATTATGAGGGATAATAATCATATGTGTTGGGACTTTTCAAGAAATTCATATGTGTTGGATTTCAAAGAATTTTTTTTATGCTTGTTTTAAATGCATTAAAGTGTTATTATGATGGTAAGACTTGGGAGTTGAGAGAAGTAAATTAATGCTAAATTTATTTTTTTTTAAATCAAAAAATCAGGAAATTTAGATTGATAGATTGGAGCTTCCACAAGACTTGGGGTTAAAAACCTCTTTTTGCTTAATATATAATACTAGCCTATCACCCGTGCTATGCACGGGATAATTATAGATATTTATATTTGTTTTAATTTTTTTTAATATATAAATTATGTTTTTTAAGATTTTTTATAAAAATAATTTAATAATCTTGTCACTAACCATAGTGTACAGAAGAAATTAAAAAGGCTACTACAGTAACTATGCACATGCTATATCTATAATTATTTGTATGATGGGATTTTAAATGCTAATCAGGGATTTTGACCAAATCCATAAATGTAGGCATATGGATTGAAAAAAGTTAATAAATGCTGATCAGGAGATTTTGACCAAATCAATAAATGCTGAGTTTTTTTTTTAAATCAAAAATTTAGAAAATTAAGATTGAGAGATTGGAGCTCTCACAAGGCTTAGGGTTTAGAAACCCCATTTTCCTTAATATATTTACAATTATCTATATATGTGAATTGCGATTTTTAAATGTCTTTTTTTTTTTAAATGTCTTCTTTTTTTTCTTTTTTCTATTATATTAAAGTTTAATATTTTGATAATAATCATATGTGTTGGACTTTTCAAAGAATTAAATGTCTTCTTTTTTTTATTATATTATATTAAAATTTAATATTTTGATAATAATCATATGTGTTGGATTTTTCAAGAAATTTTTTTATGCTTATTCTTAATGCATTAAAGTGTTATTATAAGGGATAATAATCATATGTGTTGGAACTTTTTATAAAGGATAATAATCATATTAATGCATTAAAGTGTTATTATATGGAATAATAATCATATGTGTTAAGACTTTTTAAGAAATTCATATGTGTTAGATTTCAAAAAATTTTTTTTATACTTGTTCTTAATGCATTAAAGTGTTATTATGAGGGTAAGACTTGGGGGTTGGGAGAAGTTAATAAATGCTAAGTTTTTTTTTTTTTTTAAATCAAAAAATCAGGAAATTTAGATTGAGATATTGGAGCTCCCACAAGGCTCGGGGTTAAAAATCCAATTTTGCTTAATATATAGTATAGATAGATAGATGCTAGCCTATTACCCGTGCTATGCACGGAATAATTATAGATATTTTAGATTTTTTTTAGATTTTTTTAAAGATTTTTTATAAAAATAATTTAACAATCTTATCACCAACCATAGTGTATGGGAGAAGTTAAAAGGGTACTGCAGTAACTATATATGAATTGTATCTATAATTATTTGTATGATAAGATTTTAAATGTTGATTAAGGGATTTTAACCAAATCAATAAATGCAGGCATGTGGAAAAACATGTGAATTGAAAAAATTTAATAAATGCTGATCAGGAAATTTTGACCAAATCAATAAATGCTGAGATTTTTTTTTTAAATAAAAAATAAAAAATATAGAAAATTCAGATTTGGATATTGAAACTCTCACAGGCCTTAAGGGTTAAAAACATCGTTTTGCTTAATATATAGTACTAGCCTATCACCCGTGCTATGCACGAGATAATTATAAATATTTATATTTATTTAAAAAAAAATTAATATATGAATTATGTTTTTTAAGATTTTTATAAAAATAATTTAACAATTTTATCACTAATCATAGTGTATAAGAAAAGTTGAAAAAGGTACTGCAGTAACTATGCACGAGTTGTATCTATAATTATCTTTATGAGGGGATTTTAAATGCTGATTAGAGAATTCTAACCAAATCAATAAATGCAGGCATGTGAAAGACACGTGGATTGAAAAAAGATAATAAATGCTGATCAGGGGATATATATGTGAATTGTGATTTTTAAATGTCTTTTTTTTTAAATGTCTTCTTTTTTTTTCCATCTTTTTTATATTATATTAAAGTTTAATATTTTGAAAATAATCGTATGTGTTAGACTTTTCAATGAATTAAATGTCTTGTATTTTTTTATATTATATTAAAGTTTAATATTTTGATAATAATCATATGTGTTGTACTTTTTAAAGAATTTTTTTTATAGTTGTTCTTAATACATAAAAGTGTTATTATGAGAGATAATAATCATATATATTAGGACTTTTCAAAGAATTCATATGTGTTAAACTTTTTAAGGAATTTTTTTTATACTTATTCTTAATACATTAAAGTATTATTATAAGAGTAAGGCTCGGGGGTTGTGAGAAATTAATAAATGTTAAGATTTTTTTTTTTTAAATCAAAAAAATCAAGAAATTTAGATTGGGATAATGGAACTCCCACAAAACTTGTAGATTAGAGATAGATATAAATAAATAGATAGATATAAATATTTATATTTGTTTTAAATTTTTTTTAATATACAAATTATTTATTTTGGAAAAGGTACTGCAGTAATTAAGAGAGAAGTCAAAAAGTCTAGTGGGTTAAGAGAAGTTAATGAATGCTGAGGTTAATTTTTTTTTAAAAAAAATAAAAAATTAGAAAATTAGAATTGGCATATTTGAGCTCCCACAGGCCTTAGGGGTTAGAAACCCCTTTTTGCTTAATATATAGATAGATAGATGGATAGATAGATAAACAAATAGATAGATAGATAGATAGATATAAATAGATAGATATAGATATTTATATATGTTTTAGATATATGTTGAAACTTTTTAAGGAATTCACAAGTGTTGGATTTTATAGCGATCCCGGGTTTACCCCTTGTTGTGCAGTGATCCGGACGCGTGTCCGTGGGTGTTGGTAGTTGAGTATTATATCGTTTACATCCTTTCCTATCTTGTATTTGAGTTATAGGATGTGTTGGGCCAGTTGGAGGCAGGTTGGTTGAACTTAGAACCAAAGATAAGCTGCCCAAGTTTTGGCCTTCTTTCAGCGGATATTAGGGCGCTCGAGCGGAGATGTTTAACTGTCAGACGCCGAAAGGGGATCGAGCGCTGAGCGAGAAATCACCTCCCGATGGTTTCGCCGCTCTGCAGATTTCCTGGAGGGTTGCATCCACGGCCGGAGCGGGTATTCGAGCGCTCGAGCGGGGGACTTTGGTGGTGCGCTCGAGCGGAGGTTTTAGCGCTCGAGCGGGGTACTTTTTGGCTTGTCCGCTCGAGCGGGTAACAGAGCGCTCGCGCGGCGGACTGGGTTTAAGCTTCGGGATTTGACACTTTATAATCACCTTTCACCTTTCTTTCTCTCCTACTTTCCAAAAACACCATTCTTGAGCCTCTCACTCTAGAACTCTACCTTCTCTCTTGGTATTGATCTAGTAGGAGTGATTTGCTCACCTTTGGCCTTTACAATAGTTGCGTGGATCGTCGAGGGCTTCGTTTTAATCGGAGAAATTGTGGATTTGGAGCACTTTGGTTTCGGGTCATCATCTCTATTTGAGTTCTTCTTTGAGGTAGGGATTCTCCTTGTTCTCTTTTCAATACTCCTACTATAGATAGACATGTGGGTATTTTTGTATTGCATGAAAACTACATCATGTTGGAATTTTATATAAATTCATGAGGTTGAACTATGGGTTGGTTGTTGGTTTTAGATCTTTGATTATTAGATGTGCTTTGGGCTAATTGGGTGGTTAATTGGCGAGTTGTTGTTGTAAGGAGAGAAAGCCCGAATATTTATTGATTTAATAATTTATTAGAGGAGTTTGACCTTAGGGTAAATACTTGGGTATTTTGGGTTTTAAAGGAAACCATTGTTGGCTATTGTAGATGATTGAGGCTTATGTTCAATAATGAGGAAGAGGGAGGAAAACCCTAGTATAGTGATTATGATTTAATTTGTATAATTAAAGTGGAATGGCTTTGAAAGGAATGTAGTTGATTAAAATGAGTTAGGGCTTATTGTCCTTGAACTTGATTTTGTGAAAAATAAAAGGAAGCGGGATTGGTTTTGTGGAATGGAAATGGTACTTTGAAATAAGTATGAATGTTGGACTGTTGTATCTTATACTACTATGATGGTATTAATGTTAAGCCTATAATTTCATGATAATTGAGTAAGTTTATAGATGTATAATATACTTGCATCTAGAGGTTTGTCCTTGGTCATCGGTGGAGGATGATACGGTTGTATTGAATTGTTGTGTACGCTTTACACGTATGTGTTCATCTATTTTAACACATTGCTGTTACCTTGGTAGTTTATGTATATGCATTATACATGTTGGATATGCCTTGTGTGCATGGTGGTTGTTGGCGTTATATATGCGCTTATAATCGAGGTACTCATACCTTCCAGCTAGCGCCTGGAGAACTGTATGCGCTTATAATCTGAGGTGCCACACCCTTCCAGCTAGCGCCTGGTAAAATGGTATGTTGCTGTGAAAAGTGCAGTGTGGCTTACTATGCATATAGCTAGTAGAGCGAAGTTGATAGTAGTTAGTGCAGTATATCCTTGGCTTACTGAGCGCATAGCTAGTAGAGCAAGGTGGAATTATTGTAGTTTTGTTGTAACTGAAAATATCATGGATTTGATTGGTTACAGTTCGGAGGACCGAGTTACTCCATTGATTGATAGTATACATGTTGGTGGGTTGTAATTTATGTTTTTACAAAGTTATGCATGTATGGTTATGATAATATTGGGAATGAATCAAAATGTCATTTTTGCCTTTTGGAAAATGTGAAGGAGATCGAATGTTTTAAAAATAAACATGTTTAAAAAGGATACGTCTGTCGTATGTATGGGAAACGGATGAGAGTATCGGGCTTAGTGATGATTTTCCTAAGTAGTTGTTGATATTATGAAAGAATGGGAATGGGGATTAATGAGAGGAATATGGAAAGATGAATCGCTTGTAGCGTTGAATGAAACGGTTCTTTTCAAAAGAAGGGTTCATACATATATATTTTTGTATAAACTGTCACATTACTATTCTAGTACGAGAATGAGTGTGCATGATCATAGCTATCTGTATTGTTGTTATTGTTGAGGATCATGTTGAGATCCCTACTGGACTATATGTTCATCCCACGTTGTTGAAATCTTTTTCAGGTATTTAGCAGGATGTGCTACAAGATTTGGATCTTTTAATTGCTGGCCCCCGGGCCTCTTTGTTGTTGGCGGAATGCCATATCTGTAAAAGGGTTACACCATTCATTTGATTATTCAATGTTGCAAGCCCAAGGGCAATTTCTTGAGTATGTCCATGTAATATTTACTTTGCATAATGAATGAGTATTGTTAATCACTCCTACGGATTGAATGTATGAGTTTATTTCGCATGTTATCTCCGAAAGTGAATTAAGTTAATGAATTTGGTAATGACTTGAGTAATAAAAAGTGGGGCGTGACAACTTGGTATCAGAGCTTACCGGGTTTGAATACCTTGAGCTCGTGGGAAGTGGTTTTTACCACAGTGGGTTTACTACGTGCAGTGAGGACGTTGCATATAGATACCATGGGAATTAAGACTTATGTGTTGCATTTATGTGAGCATGGGATTCAGTCTCCTGGATAGTATTCATAGCCGGTGAACTTGCTTTGAGGTCCTTTTGGAAACACGCCTGATCAACGTGGTTTCTGATAGGAATTCCTTGAGAGTTCCGGGATGAGTGGCTATCTTTGTGGACTTGATTCGATTATGTGTTTACTTGTTTGGATGTTTATATGCAGTAGAAATGTAAATTTTGAAACTAAGTGTGTCTTGTGACTTAACAGTAGTGGAGTGTGCCTCGGCGAAGGCTATTGTGTTTACGCTAAGTGTAATTTACCTTGTGCCTTATAGGATGTCTACACGAGGGAGTAGAGGACGATTGAGTAGTGGGAACGCCGGGAGAGGCACAACAGTTCCTTTAGCACCTGCCATTGCAGCATCGGCTGTCGGCGAGGATGTCGCACGTGAGATTGTGAGAGCAGTGCAAGATGCCCTAGCTCGCACTGAGGGTGGCAGCGGGCATGCTCTCAAACTTACTAAGGAGTTCTTTCGCTCCGGTCCACCTGAGTTTGTGGGGGAGGCTAAACCGTTGGAGGCAGAGAGTTGGTTGGAACAGATTACCAAGACTCTTGATATGCTCAGAGTCGAAGATGAGGAGTTGAGGGTTTCTTTAGCGACTTTTCAGTTGAAGAGTGATGCGAGTTATTGGTGGAAGAATGCTAAGACTAATGTGGGTGGCACGTGGGTTGCTTTTACCGAGGCCTTTTGGGCCAAGTATTTCTCCTTACGCTTCGGGAAAGGTTGAGAGGAACAGCTTTTGGAGTTGCGTCGAGGATGACACTCTGTGCCTGATTTGAGATGCGGTTTGATAGTTTGTCGAGGTTTGCTCCAGAGTTGGTGACAGAGGAGGCGTCGTTGTTTTGAGTTCGCAGCGTTGTGTTTCGATATTCGGGAGAAGGTAGCTGGATCCTTGTGGAAGGATTACTATACTTTAGTTGAGGCAGCGGCCCATGTGGAGGCCCTGATTGCTAGTGGTGATGGGGTTAAGAAGGAGACCATCTCGGTCAGTCTTGTAGTTCCTAAACATTCTAGGCTCAGTAAGGGGTGGAGGCGGAAACAAGCTCAATCGGGAGCTGGTTCCTTTTCTTCGCCAGGGGTTTTGGATCCTTCTGTTGGGGGTTCTGGGGAGGCGCAGGTTTCAGACCAGTTTTAGAGAAAAGGGTCTGGTGGTTGTTTTGTTTGTGGCCAGCTGGGCCATGGTAGACGTTCTTGTCCTCTGCGTGCTAATTCTTCGGGGGTATTAAAACCTAGTCAGACTCAGTCGTACTCGGTACGAAAGCAGGCGGGCCGAGCCGAGGAGCCTCGCAAGGGCGACTTAGTAGTTAGCCCTCTGAGTGTTACCCCGAGAGGGACTTTTTGTAATGTTGGCGGTGGAGTATCACGCGTTTATTGATTTTGTTGTTGACCGGTGTACTCTTTGGATCTTTGAGGCACCATGTTTATGTATTGCATATCCATGCATAGTATTGTTTGTTTAATCCTCGTGTATTGGGGAGGATGTGTGGAAATTTGAACTCTCTATTTTATTTTGAGAAGTTGTTAATGGGGCCAATGATCCTAGTATTGTTGCTTGCTTAGTATTGTGTATTGAGTTAGTCTTGTGACCCGTGGGCCTTGTTCATTTTAGAGATTATGGGTTGAGAACGGGAATCCGTGGGTGGATGTGATTGATGTGATGGTTTCGAGAGTTGTGCGGTATTAGCAAGGTTATGTGAGGTTATATCTCGGGTTAGCGGGAATGGTACATATCTTTGGTTTGTGTTTTGGGCTTGCTAGTAGGTGAGTCTGGGGTGACCCTAACGGTTGTATAGGGGTAGTGTTTGTTTTGTGATTGGTCATCAATTGTGGGATATGGTTTGTGAGTGGATGCAGGCAGCATTCCTTGGTGGAAGAACAGTTTGTGTTCTAGAGTAACAAGAATAGCGTTGGTCGAATTATCCCTCTTGATTGGGTAGTTGTAGTTGCGGTAGACCATGTGTGTTGATTAGGGAGATCGAAGCTAATCGAACATGTTGTGCTATTGAATCTGTTGACTGATAGAATACATTAATTTATGTATTGTTTGATTGTGTATAGAACCTATGTGTTTATATGCATTGCTTGGGAGGGAGGAGATAGGGGATGAACTCCGTAGATAGAGCATGTATGCTTATCTAGAAATGTATTGACAGAGCATATATGCTTATCAATTGAAGTGTTGCTTGTTTGATTTGATGTAGCACTGTACTTATTTCTATTAATCATCATTATAGAAATGTTACGCTTCGTGTCGGTTTTGGTATCACTGTATGAGTGATGGTTGTTGCTAGTAGTATGTTGAAAAGTTATGGAAAACAAAATTTTTCTTAATGTTTGGGCCACCTAAGGGTGTTGCTGAGAAATTGATTTAAATCAAGGGTTTTGGAAAGTTCCAAATGAAAATATATTTTTTTTTTTTTTTTTTGCAAATAAACTGTGGATGATTTTGTGTTTTGGATAACACCGTGTTTGTGAAAAATGTTTACAAAATTGTCATGAGTTTCTCATGGAAAGTGAAGGATTTATTTTGGAAAGTTAGCATTGAAAATTTGACTATCTTTGAGAAATGTCGCTGAACAAGAAAATGTTTTCTTATTGTTTACTCATAAGGTTTACTTTGATTAGTTTTTGGGAATCTTGTTGTTGAGTAGTGGCTTAGCTTGAAGCGCTAGTCGGATGTTGGTTATTGTTCGTGAAAGGTTTGGTTTGTTGAGATTTTCGCACCTAAGTATTGTTGTTTGGAACGTATTCCCTTAGTGGGTCTCTTCTTGGGTAAGAGTGGCCTCGATGGTTGTAGTGAGGGCGGTTTCACCCTAGTGTTGGGGGTGTTGGTGTTGTGTTATCAGTTGGCCTTGTGTTTTGATCGCACTTTAATTTCGGGGACGAAATTCTTTAAGGGAGGTTATAGCGATCCGGGTTTACCCTTGTTGTCTTGATGATCCGGACGACGCGTGTCCGTGGGTGTTGGTAGTTGAGTATTATATCGTTTACATCCTTTCCTATCTTGTATTTGAGTTATAGGATGTGTTGGGCGATTGGAGGCGAGTTGGTTGAACTTAGAACCAAAGATAAGCTGCCAAGTTTTGGCCTTTTTGCGCCGAGCGGATATTAGGCGCCGAGCGGAGATGTTTTTGACGCTCGGCGAGATCGAGCGCTGAGCGAGAAATCACCCTCCCAGAGTTTCGTCTGCAGATTTTACGAAGGTTGCATCAGCCGAGCGGGTATTCGAGCGCCGGCGGGACTTTGGTGGTGCGCGCGGGGGGAGGTTTTAGCGCCGGGGGGGGGTCCTTTTTGGCTTGCCCGCAGGAGGGGATAACAGAGCGCCGGAGCGGAGGACTGGGTTTAAGTTCCGGGTTTTGACATTTTAAAATCACTTTTCACTTTTCTTTCTCTCCTACTTTCCAAAAACACCATTCTTGAGCCTCTCACTCTAGAACTCTACCTTCTCTCTTGGTATTGATCTAGTAGGAGTGATTTGCTCACCTTTGGCCTTTACAATAGTTGCGTGGATCGTCGAGGGCTTCGTTTTAATCGGAGAAATTGTGGATTTGGAGCACTTTGGTTTCGCGTCATCATCTCTATTTGAGTTCTTCTTTGAGGTAGGGATTCTCCTTGTTCTCTTTTCAATACTCCTACTATAGATAGACATGTGGGTATTTTTGTATTGCATGAAAACTACATCATGTTGGAATTTTATATAAATTCATGAGGTTGAACTATGGGTTGGTTGTTGGTTTTAGATCTTTGATTATTAGATGTGCTTTGGGCTAATTGGGTGGTTAATTGGCGAGTTGTTGTTGAAAGGAGAGGAAACCCTAATATTTATTGATTTAATAATTTAATAGAGGGTTTGATCTTAGGGTAAATACTTGGGTATTTTGGGTTTTAAAGGAAACCATTGTTGGCTATTGTAGATGATTGAGGCTTATGTTCAATAATGAGGAAGAGGAGGAAAACCCTAGTATAGTGATTATGATTTAATTTGTATAATTAAAGTGGAATGGCTTTGAAAGGAATGTAGTTGATTAAAATGAGTTAGGGCTTATTGTCCTTGAACTTGATTTTGTGAAAAATAAAAGGAAGCGGGATTGGTTTTGTGGAATGGAAATGGTACTTTGAAATAAGTATGAATGTTGGACTGTTGTATCTTATACTACTATGATGGTATTAATGTTAAGCAGATAATTTCATGATAATTGAGTAAGTTTATAGATGTATAATATACTTGCATCTAGAGGTTTGTCCTTGGTCATCGGTGGAGGATGATACGGTTGTATTGAATTGTTGTGTACGCTTTACACGTATGTGTTCATCTATTTTAACACATTGTCACATTACCTTGGTAGTTTATGTATATGCATTATCCATGTTGGATATGCCTTGTGTGCATGGTGGTTGTTGGGGTTATATGCACCGCTTATAAACAGAGGTACTGCCGTTACCTTCCACTAAGCGCTGGAGAACGTATGCGCTTATAATCCGAGGTGCCACACCCTTCCAACTAGCGCTGGTAAAATGGTATGTTCTTTGTGAAAAGTGCAAGGTGGCTTACTATGCATATAGCTAGTAGAGCGAAGTTGATAGTAGTTAGTGCAAGATATCCTTGGCTTCTTGGCGCATAGCTAGTAGAGCAAGGTGGAATTATTGTAGTTTTGTTGTAACCGAAAATATCATGGATTTGATTGGTTACATTGAGGACCGAGTTACTCCATTGATTGATAGTATACATGTTGGTGGGTTGTAATTTAAGTTTTTACAAAGTTATGCATGTATGGTTATGATAATATTGGGAATGAATCAAAATGTCATTTTTGCCTTTTGGAAAATGTGAAGGAGATCGAATGTTTTAAAATAAACATGTTTAAAAAGGATACGTCTGTCGTATGTATGGGAAACGGATGAGAGTATCGGGCTTAGTGATGATTTTCCTAAGTAGTTGTTGATATTATGAAAGAATGGGAATGGGGATTAATGAGAGGAATATGGAAAGATGAATCGCTTGTAGCGTTGAATGAAACGGTTCTTTTCAAAAGAAGGGTTCATACATATATATTTTTGTATAAACTGTCACATTACTATTCTAGTACGAGAATGAGTGTGCATGATCATAGCTATCTGTATTGTTGTTATTGTTGAGGATCATGTTGAGATCCCTACTGGACTATATGTTCATCCCACGTTGTTGAAATCTTTTTCAGGTATTTAGCAGGATGTGCTACAAGATTTGGATCTTTTAATTGCTGGCCACGGGGCCTCTTTGTTGTTGGCGGAATGCCATATCTGTAAAAGGGTTACACCCTTCATTTGATTATTCAATGTTGCAAGCCCAAGGGCAATTTCTTGAGTATGTCCATGTAATATTTACTTTGCATACGAATGAGAGTATTGTTAATCACTCCTACGGATTGAATGTATGAGTTTATTTCCGCATGTTATCTCTGAAAGTGAATTAAGTTAATGAATTTGGTAATGACTTCGAGTAATAAAAAGTGGGGCGTGACAGATTTTAAAGATTTTTTTTATGTTTGTTCTTAATGCATTAAAGTGTTATTATGAGGGTAAGATATGGGGGTTGTGAGAAGTTAATAAATGCTAAGTTTTTTTTTTTTTAAATCAAAAAATTAAGAAATTTAGATTGGGAGATTGAAGCTCCCACAAGACTTGGGGTTAAAAACCCCCTTTTGCTTAATATATAGTACTAGCATATCACCCGTGCTATGCACGGATTGTATTTACAGTTATCTATATATGTGAATTGTGATTTTTAAATGTCTTTTTTTTTTTTAAATGTCTTCTCTTTTCTTTTTCTTTTTTTTCATTTTATCTTATATGAAAGTTTAATATTTTGATAATAATCATATGTGTTAGACTTTCCAAAGAATTAAATGTCTTCTTTTTTTATATTATATTAAAGTTTAATATTTTGATAATAATCATGTGTTGGACTTTCCAAAAAATTAAATATCTTCTTTTTTTATATTATATTAAAGTTTAATATTTTGATAATAATTATATATGTTGAACCTTTTAAGGAATTTTTTTTATACTTGTTCTTAATGCATTAAAGTATTATTATGAGGGATAATAATCATATGTGTTGAGACTTTTCAAAGAATTCATATGTGTTGGACTTTTCAAGAAATTTTTTTATGCTTGTTCTTAATGCATTAATGTGTTATTATGAGGATAAGGTTTGGGGGTTGGAAGAAGTTAATAAATACTAAGGTTTTATTTTTTTTTTAAAAAAAATCAAAAAATCAAAAAAATTAGATAGGAATATTGGAGCTCCCCACAAAACTTGTGGGCTAGAGATAGATATAAATAAATAGATAGATATAGATATAGCTATTTATATTTGTTTTAATTTTTTTTAATATACAAATTATTTGTTTTAGAAAAGGTGCTGCAATAATTATCAGAGAAGTCAAAAAGTCTTGTGGGTTATAAATAGACATAGATAAAGATTTTATTTTATTTTTAAATGTCTTCTCTTTTTTTTTTTCTTTTTTATCTTATATTAAAGTTTAATATTTTGATAATAATCATATGTGTTAGACTTTTCAAGGAATTAAATGTCTTCTTTTTTTTTATTATATTAAAGTTTAATATTTTGATAATAATCATATGTGTTGGACTTTCCAAGAAATTAAATATCTTCTTTTTTTTTTATTATATTAAAGTTTAATATTTTGATAATAATCATATGTGTTGAACTTTTTAAGGAATTTTTTTTATGTGTGTTTTTAATGTATTAAAGTGTTATTATGAGGGATAATAATCATATGTGTTGAAACTTTTCAAAGAATTCATATGTGTTGGACTTTTCAAGGAATTTTTTTATGCTTGTTCTTAATGCATTAATGTGTTATTATGAGAGTAAGGCTTAGGGGTTGGAAAAAGTTAATAAATACTAAAGTTTTATTTTAAAAAAAAAATCAAAAAATCAGAAAATTTAGATAGGGATATTGGAGCTCCCACAAAACTTGTGGGTTAGAGATAGATATAAATAAATAGATAGATATAGATATAGATATTTATATTTTTTTTAATTTTTTTTTAATATGCAAATTATTTGTTTTGGAAAAGATACTGCAATAATTATCAGAAAAGTCAAAAAGTCTTGTAGGTTATAGATAGACATAGATAAAGATATTTATATTGGTTTTAAATTTTTTTTAATATACAAATTATTTGTTTTGAAAAAGGTACTGCAGTAATTATGAGAGAAGTCAACAAGTCTTGTGCGTTGAGAGAAGTTAATAAATGCTGAGATTAATTTTTTTTTAAAAAAACAAAAAATTAGAAAATTAGGATTGACATATTGAAGCTCTCACAGGCCTTGGGGTTAAAAACTCTCTTTTGCTTAATATATAGTACTAGCTTATCACCCGTGCTATGCACGGGATAATTATAAATATCTATATTTGTTTTAGATTTTTTTTAACATATACACTATGGTTTTTAAGATTTTTTATAAAAATAATTTGACAATCTAATCACTAACCATAGTGTATGGGAGAAGTTGAAAAGAGTACTGTAGTAACTATACACGAATTGTATCTATAATTATTTGTATGAGGAGATTTTAAATGTTGATCAAGGGATTTTGACCAAATCAATAAATGCATGCATGTGGAAAGACATGTGGATTGAACAAAGTTAATAAATGCTGATCAAGGGATAGATATTTATATTTGTTTTAGATTTTTTTTAATATATAAATTATGTTTTTAAAGATTTTTTATAAAAATAATTTAACAATCTTATCACTAACCACAGTGTATGGGAGAAGTTGAAAAATGTACTGCAGTAACTATACACGGATTGTATCTATAATTATTTGTATGATGGGGATTTTAAATGCTGATCAAGGGATTTTAACCAAATCAATAAATGCAGACATGTGGAAAAACATGTGAATTGAAAAAAGTTAATAAATGCTGATCAGGGGATTTTGACTAAATCAATAAATGTTGAGTTTTTTTTTTTTAAATAAAAAATTTAGAAAATTCAGATTGGGATACTGGAGCTCTTACAGGCCTTGGAGGTTAAAAACCCCCTTTTGTTTAATATATAGTATAGATATAGATAGATAGATGGGATAATTATAGATATTTATTTTTGTTTTAGATCTTTTTAATATATAAATTATGTTTTTTAAGATTTTTTATAAAAATAATTTAACAATTTTATCACTAACCATAGTGTATGAGAGAAGTTAAAAAGGGTACTGCAATAACTATGCACAAATTGTATCTATAATTATTTGTATGAGGTGATTTTAAATGCTGATTAAGGGATTTTAACCAAATCAATAAATGCAGGCATGTGGAAAGACATGTGGATTGAAATAAGTTAATAAATGCTGATCAGGGAATTTTAACAAAATCAATAAATGCTGAGTTTTTTTTTTTTAAATAAAAAATTAAAAAAATTCAAATTGGGATATTGGAGCTCCTACAGGCCTTGGGGTTTAAAAACCTCATTTTGCTTAATATACAGTATAGATAGATAGATTTTTTTAAAGATTTTTTATAAAAATAATTTAACAATCTTATCACTAACCATAGTGTGTCGTTTTGGGAAGTTTTAAAAAAAGCCATGTTTTTTATCCAAGGCCAAAAAAGCTAGCAGCCAAAAACGTTGTGAATTTCCATTTGGGGAGAGCAAAAACGCAAGTGTTAAAATTACAAATTGGGGCTTATGATAAAAAAGTAAAAAAATAAATTTCTTATGTTGGGTAAGGATATTTTGGTCATTTTAATTTGATTTGACACCATAAACAAATATTAAACCAAAAAGTCAAAAGCCAGCTTTTTACCAACTTCCCAAATCATTTTTCAGAAAGCTAAAAAGCTTGGTAAAAAGCCAAAAGCCAGCTTTTTACCAACTTCCCAAAACACTCCAGTGTATAGGAGAAGTTGTAAAGGGTACTGCACCAACTATGCACAGATTGTATCTATAATTATTTGTATGAGGGGATTTTAAATGCTGATAAAGGGATGTTGACCAAATCAATAATGATAAAGCATGTAGAGAGACATGTATATTGGAAAAAGTTAATAAATGTTGATTAGAAAATTTTGACCAAATCAATAAATACTGAGATTTTTTTTTTTAAAATCAAAAAATTACGAAATTAGAATTAAGAGATTGGAGCTCTCACAAAACTTGGGGGTTAAAAACCCCCTTTTGCTTAATTTGCCTCTATTTAAATAACCATAGCACAATAAAGCTACGGAGGCGTTAGGTCTCTCCATAGTGAGCTAATATGCCCCTTCTGTCTTTGAGGCTTCGTTGGAAATGCTAAAGACTCTATTGGAAATTTCAGACTTAAATTTAATTAGGATAAATTATAAATACATTTCAGAATATTTATTTAAAATATAAATTGTCGTTTATAATTTATAAAATTATAAATATTTTTTTTGTTAGAATTTTTTATTTAACAGAATTAATTTTTAAAAAAATTATAATTACTCTCCTACACAATAATAAAATTACTTAAATTATAAATTAAAACATATTTTTAACATCATTAAAAATTGTTAATTAACTTGATAATATATTAATAAAATGGATGATTTGTTACAAAATTAAAAACTTCTAGAGTGAAATATAATTTTCAAAACTATGTGAGGCGATTTATATTTTAATCAAATATCAAAAAAATGTATTTATAATTTACCCATTTAAAATTAAATTTATTCACTCCTTGAGACTTCGATTAAACCACGGTGCTTCGTTCACACTCCTTGAGACTTGGATTGAACCATGGTCCTTCATTCACATGTTGGAACTTCTAGTGCAGCACCGCCTTGTCCTTTGTGCTTCGTTGTGTTTACAATTTTTTTAGTTGGAAAATTTTAAATATATATAAAATTTATAAAAAAAAAATTGATAAAAATAATACGGAAATATCATTATTATAATGATATTTTGTTTTCTAGTGAAAAGTTTATAATAAATCAAATTGTTATGTATGAAAATTATAAATAAAACACTCTTTTTAGATGGAGAGATTTGGTTAATAGTATGACTTATCTTTTTTTATTTTTTCATGTTAATATATCTTTTAATTTTTTACCTTTTCTCCATTTGTTTATATTCAATTCTCTGCTAAATTAAGTAGAAAATGAACTAACTAAATAAGGGTATTTTAGTAATTTAATCATTACATTTAATAGTGATAATCACTTACATTTGAAAAGATAAAAGGGGTGCAGTGTGATTTCAATAGTATTCAGGGGATTTAAAAGTTTACTTATTAAAAAATTGGAGACAGACAAAAACATGAAAAATAAAAAGGAAATCTATTAGAAAATCATCGATTAATAAATAAAAATTTGTTCTCTATTTTCATTTCCATGTTGCTCATTCTAAACAATGTATTTAAAAAATTATCTTTTCTATTTTTAATTAATAAAATAGAAAATCTTATTATTTAAATTAGATATACCGTTTAGAATTGATTTTTGACAACGTGACTCGGTAAATTAACAACATTATTACAAATTTAGATTTGTAAACTTAGAATTTATTTAGAAAAAGATATTGACAATTTAAATTCATTTTATTCATAAACTCCCTAATATAAGAATACATATTCAGAATAAATTATAGATTGATAAGGGTGGGTGCATAATATTTTTATAAATTAATAACCAAAAAAATGAGGTACGGACAAAGAAGCTGCTACGGCGTAAAAAATGATAACAGAAACATACAAATGCTCTACCAAACAAATCAAACCATATATGTATATTACATATGAACCAATAAATATTAAACAAATATGTTATTAAATAATGTTTTTAACATAAACATGTACATAATCACTCTCATATCATTCCTCTCTGGAACTAACTAAAAAAAAGAATAAAAAATCCTTCATCACATTCCAACAAATAATCCCAAATAATTCCACATATATATGTATGTTTGTATTAAGAATCGGACATGAGCACGAGAAGAGACAAAACAATCGAAGAGAAGACGATAGATCGACAATGAGTAAGCAAATCCAGCGTCCATTGACGGTGACGGTGCTGGAGCCATTTCGAAGTCTTGCGACGATCCAATAACAGAGAAGATAGCGATGACCAAGAAAACTGTCAAAGCCTTGAATGAGCTCAATTGGGCCATTGTAGATCAGAGAGAGAGAGGGAGAGAGAGTGTTTCTCTATGGAGATTGAATTTGAAACAGAAGAGTTAGTAGCAGTAGTGATGCTTGTAATAGGATGGAAGATAGTGAAGCAAGAGGGAGATATATATAGGAGAGGGATTTTCAAAGCAGGGTTTAGATTTTTGAAAAGACTCAAATTAAATGATGGAGTGGAGTTTTTTTTTTATTTGGAAAAAAAATTAAAAATTAAGATTTGAATATCGAAGTTAGTAGGATTTAGATTTTCAAAATAGGGTTTAGGTTTTCAAAAAGGCTCAAATTAAATGATGGATGGAGGTTTGTTTTTTTTTTAAAAAAAATCAAAAAATCAGGAAATTTAGATTGGGAAATTGGAGCTCCCACAAGGCTTGGGGTTAAAAATCCCCTTTTGCTTAATATATAGTATAGATAGATATAGATATATAGTATAGATTATAAATACAACTCGTGCATAGTTACTGTAGCACCATTTTCAACTTCTCACATACACTATGGTTAGTAATAAGATTGTTAAATTATTTTTATAAAAAATCTAAAACAAATATAAATATCTATAAATATCACGTGCATAGCCCGGGTGATAGGTTAGTCTATACTATACTATATATTAAGCAAAATGGGGTTTTTAACCCCAAGCCTTGTGGGAGCTCCAATCTCCCAATCTAAATTTCCTGATTTTTTGATTTAAAAAAAAAAAAATCTTAGCATTTATTAACTTCTCCCAACCTCCAAGTCTTACCCTCATAATAATACTTTAATGCATTAAAAACAAGCATAAAAAAAAAATTCTTTAAAATCCAACACATGAATTTTTTGAAAAGTCCCAACACATATAATTATTATCAAAATATTAAATTTTAATATAATATAATAAAAAAAAGAAGACATTTAATTCCTTGAAAAGTTCAACACATATGATTATTATCAAAATATTAAACTTTAATATAATATAAAAAAGGAAAAAAAAGAAGACATTTAAAAATAAAAATAAAAAAGACATTTAAAATGTATTTCTTAATGCTTTAAAGTGTTATTATGAGGGTAAAACTTGGGGGTTGGGAGAAATTAATAAATGCTAAGTTTTTTTTTTTTTAAAAAAAAAATCAAAAAATCAAAAAATTTAGATTGGGAGATTGGAGCTCCCACAAGGCTTGGGGTTAAAAACCACTTTTTTCTTAATATATAGTACTAGTGATAACCCGTGCTACGCACGGTATGTAAAAAAATTAATAATATATTTTTATATAAAATAATATAAATAGTTTGTATGCAAATTATGAAAATAAAAAAAAAAGATTGAAATTTACAATTTAAATCTCATAATTTTATCACAATTTATTTATTATTTTTTAATTTGTCACAAATTTAATCATGTAACTTTTAAATTTCTTATCTAGAATTACAAACTTAGGTGAGTTCAACCCAAATAACTTGAGTCGAGCTTAAAATTTTTTAAAGATTGAACTATATAATTTTTAATTAAGTGAGGACCTATGCAGAAATTTAAAAATTCAAATTAAATTTGAATAGACTTGGGCAGAAATACCAAATAACCTGAGCAACCAAAATAAAATTATATATAAATATATAAATTATTTGCTAATTTATTTTTTTAAATGATAAATAAAATTAATTAAAAATTTAATATTAATGAATAAAAGAAAAAGCAATAGATTTCCAATAGAATTTTTCTTGCAAATATTTTAAAAAATACACATTTTAGAAAGGGATCATCAAATAAAGGGTTGTTTGGGAAGTGACATATTAGCTCACTTTTTATTTATTTTTATTTTATTTTTTTATCTTTTTTGAATCGCATCATATATTTACTTTTTTATACATTTTTTCATAAAAAGGAAAAAAAATATAATAATTATGTTTTTTGAGTCACATCACATCTCTATTTATTTGTACATATTTTCGTAAAAAGTAAAAAAGTATACTTATTTGGCACTTCCCAAATTACCACTAAGTTGATATTAAAAAAAATTAACTTTTTATAATAAATATTTTTTTTGAAATTATTTTTAATTTAAAAATTATAATAAAATATTAAATATAATAAAAAAAATTCTTACAAAATAAAAGTATTTGAATAAAAAAAAGGTAAGAAGAACATTTAATATGGTATTTTCATTTAATCTGAAAATAATTATAGATGAATAATAAATTATCACCTATAATCCTTTTACTTTTTATTTTTTTTAAATAAATAAAACAGTTTAATGACCTATCACTTTTAACAAAAAAAAAAATTATTATTTCTTTCTAATTTATTTTAGCAAAACTAACTTTTTTATCAATTTGAACAAAAAATATCTTTGTTCTTTATTTTAATTTCTTTAGTTGACAATTGAAATTAAAAAAACAAAAAAACAAAAACAAAACAAAATCCACCATGTTTGGTAAGTACTAAAAAAGTTTTGTTTTGTTCTTTTGTTAAAAAAAAAAATTATATTAAAAATACTATTGTTCAAGTCTTTATAGTTTAGAAGGATATAATTTGAACACATATATTTAAAACAAATTATATTTTGACTAATAATATTATGACACATCTGAATATTGATCTCATTCTAATTGTAGTAATATAATTTGAAGAAGAATTTATATTTGAAATTTTATTTTCTAATTTAACAAATTATATTTCTATTCAGGTATTTTTTTTTTTCAACTTATTTAAGATGGAGTTGTGGGTATAGATTCCCAAACTACCACTAAGTTGATATGAAAAAATTAACTTTTTATAATGGCATAAATAATTTAAATATTGTTTTTGAAATTATTTTTAATTTAAAAATTACAATAAAATATTAAATATAATAAAAAAAATTCTCACAAAATAAAATATTTGAATAAAAAAAAGGTAAGAAGAACATTTAATATGGTATTTTCATTTAATCTGAAAATAATTCTAGATGAATAATAAATTATCACCTATAACCCTCTTACTTTTTATTTTTTTTTAATAAATAAAACAGTTTAACGAACCATCACTTTTAATAAAAAAAAAAATTATCATTTCTTTCTAATTTATTTTAGCAAGACTAACTTTTTTTCAATTTGAACCAAAAATATCTTTGTTCTTTATTTTAATTTCTTTAATTGACAATTGAAATTTAAAAAAAACAAAACAAAACAAAACAAAACAAAATCCTCCATGTTTGGTAAGTACTAAAAAAGTTATGTTTTGTTCTTTTGTTAAAAAAAATTATATTAAAAATATTATTGTTCAAGTCTTTATAGTTTAGAAGGATATAATTTGAACACATATATTTAAAACAAATTATATTTTGACTAATAATATTATGACACATGTGAATATTGATCTCATTCTAATTGTAGTAATATATAATTTGAAGAAGAATTTATATTTGAAATTTTATTTTATAATTTAACAAATTATATTTCTATTCGGGTATTTTTTTTTTTCAACTTATTTAAGATGGAGTTGTGGGTATCTATATATTTTGTTTTTAATTATTATTATTTAGGTAAGTTATGATGTGAGTTAGATATGTGATAGACATGTGAGTTTTATTGATATAAAGTTTATTGAGGTAAACTCTAAAGATTTTTTTTTTAGAGAAAGCGATTATGAAATATTTTCGTTATTAAATAAATAAATCAATCAATAGTTTTTTTTTAATCTATTTTGTAAATTAAAAAATCAATAATTTTAGAAAATTTATTAATTTGTCCCATTAAGTATACATAAAGATATTACTAAATTTAGATGTTGTTATATCTTTTTAAGATCTATAGCTAAACTCTTATCTTCTTTATTTTTTTGTGTATCCATAGTGTATGAATGAAATTGAAAAATGTGCTGTAATAATTATGAAAGAAGTCAAAAGGGTTTGTGGATTTAGAGAAGTCAATAAATGCTGAGGTTGGGTTGGGAGAGGTCAATAAATACTGAGTTTTTTTTTTAAAAAAAAATCAAAAAATTAAGAAATTAGGATTGAGAGATTGGAGCTCCCACAGGCCTTGGGGGTTAAAACCCCCTTTTGCTTAATATATAGTATAGAAGTATAGATAGATAGATAATAAAATATTAAAAAATTAGGAAATTAGGATTGACATGTTGGAGCTTCCACAAGGTTTGGGTTTTAAAAGACCCTTTTGCTTAATATATAGACTAGCATATCACCCGTGCTATGCACGGATTGTGTTTATAATCTATACTATATATTAAGCAAAAGGGAGTTTTTAACCTCAAGCCTTGTGGGAGCTCCAATCTCCCAATCTAAATTTTCTGATTTTTTTTATTTAAAAAAAAAAAAACTTAGCATTTATTAAGTTCATCCAATCCCCAAGTCTTACCCTCATAATAACACTTTAATGCATTAAAAACAACTATAAAAAAATTCTTTAAAATCCAACACATATGAATTTTTTGAAAAGTCTCAACACATATAATTATTATCCCTCATAATATCACTTTAATGCATTAAGAATAAGCATAAAAAAAAAAATTTCTTGAAAAGTCCAACACGTATGATTATTATCAAAATATTAAACTTTAATATAATATAATAAAAAAAAGACATTTAATTCTTTAAAAAATCTAACACATATGATTATTATCAAAATATTAAATTTTAATATAATATAATAAAAAAAGACATTTAATTCTTTAAAAAATCTAACACATATGATTATTATCAAAATATTAAACTTTAATATAATATAAAAAAGGAAAAAAAAGAAGACATTTAAAAAAAAAAAAAGAAGACATTTAAAAATCGCAATTCACATATATAGATAATTGTAAACACAATTATCTAAGGAAAATAGAATTTTTAACCTACAAGCCTTGTGGGAGCTCTAATATTCTAATCTAAATTTTCTAATTTTTTTATTTTAAAAAAAAAATTCAGCGTTTGTTAATTTCTTTCAATCCCCATGCCTTTTGGGAGATTTAGTCAAAACCCCCTCATAATTAAACTTTAATGCATTAAAGATCAGCATAAACAAAATTTCTTGAAAATTTCAACACATCTATATATCTATATTATATTATCTATATCTATATCTATATCTATATCTACATCTATCTATCTATATGTATATCTATACTATATATTAAGTAAAATGGGGTTTTTAACCCCAAGACCTGTGGGAGTTTCAATATTTCAATCTAAATTTTTTAAATTTTTTATTAAAAAAAAACTCAGCATTTATTAATTTGGTCAAAATTCCCTGATCAGTATTTATTAACTTTTTTCAATCCACATGTCTTTTCACATGCCTGCATTTATTAATTTGGTCAAAATCCCCTGATCAGCATTTAATCCCCTCATACAAATAATTATAGATACAATCTGTGTATAGTTACTGCAATACCCTTTTCAACTTCTCTCATACACTATGGTTATTATTTTTATAAAAAATCTTAAAAAACATAATTTATATATTAAAAAAAAATCTAAAACAAATATAAATATTTATAATTATCCCGTGTATAGCACGGGTGATATGCTAGTTATCTATATATGTGAATTGTGATTTTTAAATATATATATATTTTTTAAATGTCTTTTTTTTTTCTTTTTTATATTATA
This sequence comes from Camellia lanceoleosa, assembly GCA_025200525.1. NCBI lineage: Eukaryota > Viridiplantae > Streptophyta > Magnoliopsida > Ericales > Theaceae > Camellia > Camellia lanceoleosa. The sequence goes on from CM045764.1 coordinate 38,804,099, forward strand.
TTAAAGTTTAATATTTTAATAATAATCATATGTGATGGACTTCTCAAGAAATTAAATGTCTTTTTTTTTTAATTATATTATATTAAAATTTAATATTTTGATAATAATTATATGTGTTGGACTTTTTAAGAAATTTTTTTTATGCTTGTTCTTAATGCATTAAAGTGTTATTATGAGAGATAATAATCATATGTGTTGGGACTTTTCAAAAAATTCATATGTGTTGGATTTTAAAGAATTTTTTTTATGGTTGTTCTTAATACATTAAAGTGTTATTATGATGGTAAGACTTGGGAGTTGGGAGAAGTTAATAAATGCTAAGATTTTTTTTTTAAATTAAAAAATCAGGAAATTTAGATTGGGAGATTGGAGCTCCCACAAGGCTTCGGGTTAAAACCTCCCTTTTGCATAATATATAGTATAGATAGATAGATAGATAATATAGATATATATATAGATGGGAATTTTTTTTTAAGGTTATGATATTAATTTTATAAGGTAAATTATATATAATAGTTTTTAAAAATGATACCGAGCTCTAAATCTGGATCTTTAATTTGAGCTCTAGTGATGTGGCAAAATAAAAATTAAAAAAAAAAAGCACAAACTTCACGTTATTGGTGGGGCCAGTTTATTAGAGCTCCTTTAAAGCTCTATATTTAGAGGTTCCAATATTTTTTCAATATTTTTATAATAGTTAAGATCTCTTAATATTTTCACACCAACTTAAAAAAATTTTAGCCGATATAGAAAATTTTCTCTTATATGATCACAGAGAAATTTTGAAATTTTGAAATTTTGAAATTTTTTTAATATATTTATAGTGAAATTTCATTAAAAGATCTTAGCTAATAAAAAAAAATATCTTAGACCTCTCCTACTATACAAAATTTGAGAGGAATATTTCACTAACTTTTTTCATTTATATTGAAAAATTATAAGTCAGTTGTAGATTTTAAAAATAATTACATATTCATGAAAAAAATTTATAATTTAAATAATTAAAATTTATAAATTTTATGAATTTGAATTTTTTTTGGGTATAATTTATTTTTTGATTTTTTTTTAGTTATTATAAAAAAAATATATATGTAAAAAATAGAGATGTGATATAATAAAAATAAGCTAATAAATAAATAAGTAATTTATTTGGAGCGTCCTGAAATCAATCCTTATAACTGAATCTATTTATTTATTTATTTATTATTTTTATTGTGTTGGTTTTTTTAGCTTTCGAAGGTTAATAATGTAATTTTAAATGTGCCAGTAACGATCAAGCAGTCCTTACAGAATATTAATTGCCAATAAATTATCAGACGATTGTGTTTTAGTTCTTTCAACCTCAATGAAAATGACTTTTACTGGTGGCTTGTTTTAGGAGAATTTAGTAAATAATAATGAGTGAAGAATAATTTCAGAGTTTCATTAAGTAAAATAAAAAACTTACAATGATCTGACCCAGCCTCGTAGAGGTTTACAGCAAGCTATTTGAAACTACTCATATGAATGAAATGCAGTACAGGAATTTGAAGTACAAAAATGTAAAGAACTATAAAAACTGGAAGAGAAAACAAAATAAATAAAACTGATTTTTTGATCTGAGTCTAGATCCTTTACAATGTAGCCATGAATGGCTTTTTATAGGCAAATTTTTGTAGGAAAAAACTTCAAACAATAACTATCTAAAATTACCAACTCTTCCATCTTCATTCTCACAATGCCACATATGCCTCCATGTCTTTATAACTTTCTTTAACCTCCAATTCATGCTCCATGTTCTCTACTTTGTCCTTCATGTTCTTCTACATTATGTCCCATGATTCTCCACATTCTCCATCATTTTTTCACATATGTTTAATGATTCATAATTTTTCATAACCTCCAAATGAGTAGGAGAATGCCACGTGTCCGGCAATTATATAAATAATAAAAATTGCAGATTTATGGTACCAACATTACCCTATGCAGCCCTTAAAAATGATGTTTACTTGAATTTTTTGAAGGGCCGAACCAAGCACATGATTAATCTAAGCAGCAAAATGCTTTGAATAATATCAACAAAGTGCTTTGAATGATATAACAGCACCAATAAAAGTGCTTCAAATGAGCATGAAATTATGAATAAATGTCGCAAATTATATATATACACCATGAAGGGATATTATTGCAGAAAAGTTTCGAAGGATAACCTCATATTTTCAAGGCAAAGCCAATGATTCACTTTAATAAACTGTTACACATGCTAAATAACCAGCTTTGAAGGTGATATAGAGGACCAAAATTATCTTTCGAAGGTCGAAAGTGCCGACAAAGGACAAATTACATCTTTGAAAATACTCAGCAAAGCTTCAAAGTTTTACAACCACTACTATATTTTTTTTTTCTACGAAGATGTTGTTGATACAAGATGGAGTGCTTCGAAGCTTACAAAATTATGATAACAGGGCTTTCGAAGCAACTTTTGGCCAACATTGAAGGTTCACAACCACCAATATTATTTCTTTAAAGCTGTTGTTGATGCAAGCGGAGTGCTTCAAAGCTTACAAAATTATAGCAAAAGGGCTTTCGAAGTATACTTTTGGCCAATATTGTGGTTATTCAAATTTTGTATGTTCTGGTTCACACATAATTAATGAAAATATTAATTTTATACTTCAAACCAATTATTAATTCTCTAAAGACACCAAAATTGTTGTTCTTTGAACCAACTTTTGTAGAATACTAATTACATTTTCATGTAACAAATGGCTATAAAAATATTTACCAGCAAAGCCACTAATTATCATGCAAAAATAGGCATTATTTGACAATTAATTAATTGTCATTTTACATATATTTGAAAGGAGGTACACATTTCGAAAGCCTTCTCGTTCCATGTTACATTTCGAAGGTGTTTATTAATGACAAAACCACCCTTCAAAAGTTATATATGTTACTAAAGGATCAAAGTCGTCTTTCGAGAGTGCTCATGACATCCCTTCGAACCAAATCCAAAGAGTTGGATTAACAACCCTCACATGTTCTTAATAACATGCGTCGAAGTGTCTTGGGACATGCTTCGAAAGTAACCATAAAAACCAAATGGTGATGGTTTTATGGATTAACTAATAACCATATTTTTTGCCCAATATATTGCAATAACGAAATATTATTTGTTAGCCATTCCATCAAAGTCAACGTTTGATGTGATCCACAAATCCAAAATGGATTTTGAACAACAAAAATCATGGTATAGTGTGACCATGAAAATTCATATTTTTTGACACTTTGAAAAATGTCAAAATTTTGAATTCATGAACAATGGCTTGTTCATTCTTCTTGACCATGTTTGGTTTAAAAGAATGACTTTTGCCAAATTGATTTTCATAATTATTTGAAAAAGTGGGTTGTTTTTCCATATTAGCCATTAATGGCTTATGAAAATCCTTTATAGGTATGTTATTTTCATGACTTGACTCTTTAAAAATTAGTTTTTGGACCCCTCGAGCCATGCATGGAACATTACTCTTAGACAAATTTGGCTAAAGAACATGCTCTTTCGTTCTGTTAATTTCATAATTTGGCTCTTTAAAAATGGGCTCTTGAACCCTCTGAGTCATTGATGAAATCAACTATTTGCTTTTGCTATTTTCAACCATGGAAACATTTTGAAAAAATTCACAAATGTCAGCCATTAACGCCTCAGTTAAAGACTTGGTAGTGAAAGTTGACAACTCATCATTCTATTGGCAAATTTTCATATCAAGTTGATGAATTTCTTCAATTAAATGGTGTCTTTTTTCTTTTACCAAATAATATTGTAAAGGATGAAAATTTATTTTATCAAAAAAATGGATTTCTTCTTGAAGATCCAAAATTTTTCTTTCATGCCAATATATTTCATTTTGACAAATTTGAATAGCAAATTCAAGGTGCTCATTTCCTCCTTGTCGTCTACGTCTAGCCATTATAATAGTTCCACTGGGCGTGCAAAAAATATATGTTAGCTTTTTTGGCTTTCGAAGGTTAATAATGTAATTTTAAGCGTGCTAGTAAGGATCAATCAGTCCTTACAGAATATTAATTGTCAACCAATTATCAGACGATTATGTTTTAGTTATTTCAGCCTCAATGAAGAGAACTTTTATTGGTGGCTTGTTTTAGGAGAATTTAGTAAATAATAATGAGTGAAGAATAATTTCAGAGTTTCATTAAGTAAAATAAAAAACTTACAATGATCTGACCTAGCCTTGTAGAGATTTACAGCAACAAGCTATTTGAAACTACTCCTATGAATGAAGTGCAGTACAGGAATTTGAAGTACAAAAATGTAAAGAACTGTAAAAACTAGAAGGAAAAACAAAGTAAATAAAACTAGTTTTTTTATATGAGTCTGGATTCTTTACAATGTAGCCATGAATGGCTTTTTATAGGCAAATATTTGTAGGAAAAAACTTCTAACAATAGCCACCTAAAACTACACACTCTTCCATCTTCATTCCCACAATGCCACTTATGCCTCCATGTCTTCATAACTTCCTTTAACCTCCAATTCATGCTCCATGTTCTCCATTTTGTCCTCCATGTTCTTCTACGTTATGCCCCATGATCCTCCACATTCTCCATCTTTTTTTCACATATGTTTAGTGATTCACAATTTCTCATAATCTCCAAATGAGTAGAAGAATGCCACGTGTACTGCAATTATATAAATAATAAAAATTACAGATTTATGGTGTCAACATATTGTAATTGTTCTCTTAGCATATATTTAGGGTAAAGTTTCTTTTTAGTCTTAATCTAGATTGGAGAGGAATGTCCGGACTTATAGGATTTATTACGAGTTTCATTTTAATTCAAACCGTTTATTTTATTAGACACTGCATGTATATAATTCATCAAAAAATGAAGTCAATTTAAAATTCCTAATCTTTTCATTTTATTAAATTTGTAACCAAAAAAATAGATAGTTTATTTTTAAAATACATTAACAATTAATTGGTTTCGATACAAATTCTATAATATAAACGGATTGTGAATATTGAATCAACTTAATTTTTTTTTGAATGATATAAATATAAAATCCAATAAAATAAATAATCCAAATCGTTGAAACAAAATTTATAATAAATTCTATAAATCCAAATAACACTCTTCAGTTTAGAGTGGGACTAGAGAAGCTAGTCCCATTTATTTACATGAGAAAATCGAAGTCCAGAGAATTTTCACAGTAGACTCACGTGTGTAGGTCAACGTGTAGATCATTTTCCTTTGGGCCTGTTTCTTTGGAGGGAAAAAAAATAATAGACTCCAAATATTTTAATAAAATTTTACCAAACACTTACTTGAATGAATTTGAATTCCACACTTGTATGAATATTGTGTCAAAAATTTGATAAAAATATATGTATTCCTAAAATTGTTCTTTTGAGAAATAACGATTGGAATTGGATTAATAATAATATGAAACAACAAATATCATGTTGGTTTACAAAATAAAGTATTGAATTCATAGCCCGTTAGGACTTTAAAAGGCCTCACATATAGGTGGATGAGTAATGTTAGAAAATTTAAAAGCTTTATCAATTTTTTTTATCAAATGTCACATATGGGTGTTAGACCCATATGGTGTGGGTTCTATGTGAGATATTTAGTAAAAATTTGATAAAACTTTTAGAATCTCTAATATTTTTCTAAGTGAATTAGCAACATCCTCCGAAACTTGGTATTCAGAATAAGTCCATTGGTATTATAATAAGAAGGACCATTTTGTCCTGATATTATAATTAGAAAGCCATGCCATAAAGGTATTTGTGAAATTTTATATAATGGTGAATTATACTAACAGTCCCTATAGTTTAGGGTTCGTGTCACTTTAGTCTCTGACTTTTCAATTGTGACACATTTTGACCTTAAATTTTGAATTTTGTTTTAAATAAGGACAATTGAAAATACCATTGCTCAATTTTAAGGACAAAGTTGTCAATTCGATAAAACATAAACTAATTTAAAAAAATAAATGTCAAAAAAATATTTTTAAATTTTAAAAATATTGTATACCCACCAAAGATAAAATTATGTAAAATTGATAAATTTTTTAGACATTTATTCATTTATTTTTTTACCAAATTAATTTTTATTATGTGTTTGGATGATAATTATGTAATGGGTGATTATTAGGCTTTTAATGTGTAATCGATATCTTTAATATATGAAATGTTTTTAGTTTTGGATTTTTTGATTTAATAGATTGGTTTAATAATGATATCAAAATTGTCACCATATTTGACTTTTAAAAAAATAGAAAATAATTTAATGAAAATAAAACAACCACTAATTATATGATAATCATCCAAACATAAAATAAAAATTAATTTGATAAAATAAATAAATAAATAAATGTCTAAAAGATTTATCAATTTTACATAATTTTATCTTTAGTGGGTAAAAATAATTTTTTAAAATTCAAAAATATATTTTGACATTTATTTTTGTCAAATTAATTTATAATTTATCAAATTGACGACTTTATTCATGAAATTGAGCAATGGATCTTCAATTGTCCTTATTTGGGACAAGATTTAAAATTTAGAGTCAAATGCGTCACAATTGAAAAGTTAAAGACCAAAGTGACATAAGGCCCAAATTATAGAGACCATTAGTGTAATTTGCCATTTATATAATCAATCACATTAGTGATTGCTACTTTGGTGGTCATCAAATAAACATAATTTTTCATCAAACAAACAAACAAAATAAATTTTATATAATTTTTGTTTATATATATTTTCAATTTAATATCATACACTAAATAATTTCTTCATTCAATCCCACTATGCTCATAATCTCACCCAACCTAACTCTAAAAACAAGTAAGACCTTTGTCTCTTACATTTGTGTATCATTGTGAAATTTTTATGTATTCTTAACACAACTATATTTACATGTAAGGGTGTAAATTTGACCCAGCCCATTGTCGGGACGTGCAGACTCCAGTCAAAATTCAAGTTGGGCCACAGGCGAAAAAATTAGGCTCAAGCCCAGAGGTATTCGGGCGGGCTAGCAGGCTAAGCCTCGGCCTCAGTCTTGGGACAGGCCTAGAATTGGGCTCGGGCTTGGGGCGAGCCTATTCTAGCCCTGACCATTTTTCTATTTTTTTCGGCCAAAATTTTATTTTTTTTAACCAAAAATGATGCTATTCGGGCCTAGCAGGCCGGGTTTTGAAACAAACGACCTAGGCAGGTCTCGGGTTGGGCTCGAGTGGGCTTTCGGTGGACTGCGAGCCGATGAGTCAAATTTACACCCCTATTTACACGGTGCAGTATGAGCCACTGGGCCAATACAAGGTTTGTTTGTTTGTTTTTTTTTTTAATAAATTTAATTGGTTTGTTATTTTATAAAAAAAATTTATATAGATTATTCATGATTTTTTTTATTTATTAATTCGATAGTCACAATTACGTAATTGTATCAACTATTATTTTGAAAAAATGAATGGTCAATTTTTAAAATAATATTTTATATTAAGTTTTTGAAAGATAAATGTGATTAATCTTATAATTATGATTATCAAATTATTTTAATTTTTTATAAATGATCTATGCACAAGAACTTGTGGTGTGAACAAATTAAATCATTAAATGAGTGCACAGTCTACCTTGAAGGGAAGCCTAACTCTTTGCGTAAAAATAAATAAGTAAATAAATAAAATTTAAATTATAAGAGTTAAAAGTGCAAACTTGGGCGTAACATACGTGGTTAGAATTTTTAGAGAAAAGTTTGAAGTTGAACTTGTGAATGTCAAATGTCAGATTTGTGCTAATGTAATTTATTAACACATGAACATCCTACTTGGGGAAAGAAAAAGTGTAAAGCTGTACTGCGTTGAGTTGAATAGAGTAATTTATTATTGAAGTTTGGCTTAGTAATTTAATAAAGGGTGAATTAGACTAAATTTGATTCATAATCTTTTAATTATAATATATTTAATCTTAATTTTTAATCTCGTTTCAATTAAGGATAATTGAAAATACAATTTCCTTTGCAAACAAAAAATACTCTATTTTCAAAGTCGAAATCGTCGATTTAATAAAATATAAGCCAGTTTTACAAAAATAAATATCAAAAGGGTATTTTTGAATGATAAATGCTATATATCTCAAATATTTTACCAAATATTCTACCAAACCTCTCACATGGGATGGGATTCACACAAATCCACATGTGTGTGGGTTCTATACCCATGTGAGAGGTTTGGTAGAATATTTGGGTTCCTAACATAACTCTTTTTGAATTTTTAAAATTTATTTCTGCCCATCAAAGATAAAATTATATAAAAATGATAAATCTTTTATAGCTTTTTATTTTTTATCAAATTAATTTTTAATATGTGTTTTGAATTTTTTGATTTAATGGATTTGTTTAATAATAATATCAAAATTGTCGCCATATTTGACTTGAGTTTTTGAGATTATTTTTATAAATTTTTTTTAAAAAAAAAATAAAAACTAATTTAATGAAAATAAATAAATAAAATATTTATTTAAAAAAATTATTTCTACCCTACCAAAAGATAAAATTATATAAAAGTGATAGGAGTTTTTTTTTGTTTTTTTTTACCAATTTAATTTTTAGTTTCTTATAAAAAATTCTAAAAATAGATTCTAATAACAAAACCAAACAAAACTTTATAACCACGAAGTGCCAACATTATTCATTAAAAAAAAAAAAGTTATTACATTTCAAACAATAAACAAGTTAACTAACACAATATAAGTTGCATGACGACTTTACCCTTGAATGGAGAATTTTCCATTCATAAAGAAAACGATATGTTTAATTATCCTTATTTAGAATGAGATTCAAAATTCATAATTAAATGTATCACAATTGAAAGGTCAAAGATCAAACTGACACAAGTCTCAAATTATAGAAACTATTAGTGTAATTTGTCCTTTAATGAATGGGAAATTCTAGTTACACCACCAATTTAACTCCTTACACCCTTAAAGTATAAACTTTTTTTAATTTTATATTTTTATAATTACTTTATTATCGTCATCCCTAACATTGCCCGCCCCTCTCTCTCTCTCTCTCTCTCTCTCTCTCTCTCCTCATTGCCATTGTCGTTAGCCATCATTATTTTAGCATTGTTTCTCCAAATCCGAAGATGAGTATTTATTGTTGTTCATGTAGGCTAATTAAACGGAACAAATAGATTAAAAATTGATCAATTAAATTATATAACATGAACCATGATTAACAGAAATACATATGGAATCGAAATAAGGAAAACAAGAGATGAAACCAAATTCTGTGTGATACCACAATGTCCTTAAAACAAATTAGCTGCCTCATCGTGGGTGCTGGAGGAATGTCGACTTCTGTCTCTCAAGATAAGATGGTTTAGACTGGCTAACGCAGAAACACTTTCTGTTAGCTTTGGTGAACCAACAATGGCAACACTCTCTCACACAGGAAGAATATATTATAGATGGCGACTAACAAGACTATAATATGAAAGCAAAAATTCTGTACAAATCCAAGGGAGATGGGTCTCCTTTTATATACTATAGGAGAGAGAGGAGGAGCCTCCAGCCATGAAGGCTAGCAACTAATGCCCATAAAGGCTAGCAACTAATGCCCATGAAGGCTGGCAACTGACGGTCATTACTCCTGCAAAATTGCTGGAGTAATGGACCAAAACTGATGGGAAAAATATTTGATATTTATTTTTTGTATACACAAGTGTGTACATCTGCAATAGACTTGGTCTAAAAAAATTAGATTGGTGGACCACCTGACCCATTCCAGCAAGCCTCAAACCTCAACCCTTAAGCTTAAGCCCAAATCCAAGCCTAAGTCCCAAGATCCACGGACCCCGGACCCGGACCAGGCTAGGTCCGGGTGGACAGGCGGTGCGCGCGCTTGTGGCAATTTTGCCATAACCAACTTGGACCATAATCTTGGCCCAAGCCCATCCTTGATGCATTTATGGCTCCCTTCCTTCGGAAAATTTAGATGCTCCAAAGGGCTCATCATTTCTCATAATCTTGAGGTTTAAATAACTATCAAAGCTTTCCTCTACAATCAATGTGGGATTGGTAGTTATACACAATTTCCAAAACCTCATTTATGAGGCCATCTTTATGAGACAATTTCTCATTCAATTCTCTATGGTTTTTGGTCATTCTTTTTATGGTGTAAAGACGTGTTATAAAGAATCTAAACCCATTTAATCCCCCCTCAACCAATGGTTGGGATCTACTTTAATTTCACATTAAAGCCACCAAAAAATCATTGTTTCCAACGATCCCCCACATGAATAAAATTGACCGCATAAAGAAAACGAACAACATTTACAACAAAGACTCAAAGAGAGAGAACACAGACTAACCCTGTATCAGAAAATGTGGTTGTTGGCCTTGAATCTTTCGTAGTGAAAGCTTATCAGATTTATTGGCTGACTAGTGAACGTGATGTCTTAAACTGTTCTGCCGTTTATGTAAACTGAGACAATAGACCTCACACAAGAATGAGTCTAACCATTATTGTTGTTCTCACCTGTGTGTCCAGTACGACCCTAGAACACCAGCCTGGTTCAGTGAGTGGCTTTAAAGAATTCGGCCTTCCCAATTCTTAAAGAAGTGGCCCCACTTCGCACTCACATAAGTGACCTATATAAGGTATCTCATTATACCACGGTTGATTATTCAAATCACTTAAGTCATTAAAGGCATTAGCTTAACCTTCCAACTCCATAGGGTATCACTATACAAAGGAATGGGCTAAAGGATTTACCGCTTCAGTGACTCACCCGTTACTCGAAATTAGGTTGTCGCTTTGAACTTAGATCTTGGGATCTCCAGTCAACTAAGTTGGGTTTTCCATTCTGGTAACATTACTAAAGGCCTTAACCCCATTCCACTTGATGACGTTTCTACTAACTCTCGAGTTATCTCTTTGGTTAATGAATCTGCAATGTTGTCCTTAGACTTTACATAGTCTAGAGAGATTGTAGCTTGACTTTTCGCTCTCCTTTTGGAAGACAAATAAACCCTATAGTATCGGACTCCCCGCGGTTCTGAATCTGATCTCACAAGTGTAATGTGAAATAGATAAACACCAAAGAGTCCAAATCTGGAAAATCTTTCGAAAAATCGATTTTGAATCAAATTGTCAAAAATTGACTACTTTGCTAAATACAAAGTCGCCACCTAAATATTTTTGAGAAATTTAGGAAACCCATGACTCATGCCAAATGCCACGTGTCCGTCATCACCAAGATTGTCTCGGCTCGGGAACTTAGGTACGAGAGGGGAAGGTCATGAATTGAGCACCCCCGCTCACCTGATCAAAGATCGGCTTCTACTAATCATGACGTGATTTTTATTTACATTATATATTTTTGTTCCGATTATTAGGCTAACTTACTATGTGATGCGCACACACACAAGTATAGACTAACTTGCAAAAATTTAAACACTTAATTTCATGTTTGTTTTGAAAAGAGTTTGTAATTGTGCCACTCGAAAAAGTGGGCTTAAATGTACATGAATCAAACCATCCCAATTCAAGCAACTAGCTTTCATCTACAGGCATTTAAATAGTTTATCAGATAAGCATTTAGCCTTATGGTGAATATGCTTTGACATGACAACAATCATACTTATGCAATTATGCTAAAGCAAATAAAAAGCTCACCTAGTACTCCAAGCCAAAAAGATGATAAAGTTAAAATAATGCATAATCCAAACTATGCAATATGACTAATGCAACGCATGAGATATGCAATCTAAATAGGCTCGGCTACTTAACATAACATGTGAATCAATTTGATAGTATGCGGTCTAAGTATGTATTCAAAGAAGCGTTTAACTAACAATGCTAGTTAGAATGATACGCTAAGCTTAATGCATGCAAGATGATGGATGCAAGGCATGAGAGATGCTAAACAAAACATGATGCCCTAATCTAACCATCATAAGCAAGTAAATAAAAAATAGAAAGACGTAGGGTTGAAAGACATACACATTATTATAAGTTTGCGCCCTCACGCAGGAGGGTCCGAATGAACTAACTAGCTATTACAAAACAAATTAAATAAACTAAGTATGCTAGCTTAATTATTACAACAACAAATTAAATAACTAGTCTAGAAATAATTAGAACATAAAACTAACTAAATATTTACAAGACAAAATTAACTAGTTACAACTAATTACTTACAACACTTTATAAAATTTAAAGAAATGACTAAGCTAAGTAATTAAACTAAACAGTCCCGGGAAGCGAGGAGTGCTCATGCATGCGCGTGGATTTCCACTTAAAAAAGCCACTGTTCTGTAGCCAAAAAGCTCTATTGCACAGTTAGAACACTTGTGCTGTTTTTCACCTTAAAACCAGCTCTGTTTTGTTTCAAAAGGCCACTACTTAATTTCACAAAAGTGGCCGGCAAGCTAGAAGTGGTGGCCTGCTGGCCACAAATGGTAGCCTGCTGTCCAGAAATTGTGGCCTGTCGGCCACAAAAGGTGGCTTGCGGACCACAAAATCCTGGTTCCTCCTGCTGCAACATAGAGCAAACAGAGCACAACCAAGATATTCTCAAGGGTTTTTTGCACAACTTACCCATTTTTATTATCAAATAGCTCAAAGGAGTGGTAAATTTAATTCACAAACCATCAATCGATACAATTTCATTGCATGATGGCCTATGAGCCAAAGTGTACAAATTCAATAAATACAACAATAAAAGATTCTCAAATCCCCTCCCTATCATGGATTGATCAAGGGAAATGGTCGACAATGACTCTTGAACCATTTTCATCACGAACAAGTATGAAACGATTCAAGACTCAAGGGTTCAATTAACGTCTGATTGAACCCTAACCAAGTTATTATCTTACATCACTTTAGTTCTCAATTTAATACTCCATTTTAATTACCAACCATTCCTTAGTTAATTAAGTCCAAGAGTGAGCTTTAAGTCCTCTAATGGAAAGGAGTACCAAACCAAGAGTTGTTTTAGGCATGAGAGAAGCGTCATGCCGTTGGTAATGAACCCCCAAAGGGATTAAACCATTAAGCATAAGACCTCAATCTTAAGCTTAAATAAACAAGTGGCTTGAAATAACATTTAAAACAAATGAAAAGCCAAGAAAGGAGGGAGATTGCAGAGGTCATTAAGGGTGATCACAAGCATGGAAAACAAGAAATAAACACTATCAACTCAAATAAGTTGGTAGCTAAGGCCTAAACCACCAAGCTTATGATGATAACTACACTACAAGCATGCTATACAAGGCTCAAATGCAATGAACAACAAAAAATAGTCCTAAAATAGTACTAAATCAGTCCTAAAACATGTTGGAATTAAGACAAAAATAGTTAAAACAATAAGCTAAAATATGAAGTATGTTAAGCTAGTAAACAACCACAAGGAGGGGAGGCTGCCCCCTCTATTTTTGAGACTTCAAAACAACATTTTAGCCACTAAAAAAGCTCTGAGAATCAGTGGTAAAAAGCTCAAAAAAAGGGTGACAATAAGGTGAGAAACACAAAGGTAAATGCCTTGGAAGCCAGGTACAAGGAATTGTGAGCGACCCCTCTACCCTTATTGGCCTTAAATCACAAGTTTCAGTTCAAAATTTCAGAGTTTAGACAGTCCAAAAATAGCCCCAAAATAGTAGGCAAAATAGCAATTAAAACAAAACAATAAACCCAGACTTATACCTCTTAAAGAGGAGAACACTTTCCAAGCAACAAATCAACACTTACACATTCTCTAGAGCTCAAAGTAACCCCAAAAGTGCCTTAGCTCCAATACCACAAGGTTTGGTTTAGAGTATATAGGCAAAAGCTTGCAAAAGCTTAAGAATTCGCAAGAGAGAGAGAGAGAGAGAGATAATTTTTGCTCCAAAATGTTCAACCCTCAAAAATAGAAAGGGAGGTCTCCTATATATAGAAAACAATGAAACTCCCTTAGAAATATCTATACATACACGTGTAGGCAAGTGCATGCATCTGTGCAAACAGCTGGCCCAGCTGGCCAAGCTGGCCAAAATATCTGCCAAAACACACTTGTGGCCGGTAACCTGCGTTGGTGGCCGGCAGCCCACAGTGGTGGCTGGCAAGTCCCAAGGTTTTTTAGGCTTGAAAAACCATGGTTTTGGTCCAAAATAAGGCAAAAGGTGTGTGGGGTTTGAAGGCTCAAAGTTGTGGCATTCAGCTAAGGACTCCGAGCACTTGACAAGCATATACACATTCATCATTGGATGCGCAAGCAGTGACGTCCAAGTCGTAAGGGTAGTCAAAAATAGGGTGTCTACAGAGACAATCCCATTAGAGAGTAGTTGTCGTATAGAATTATTTCTGCAACGGATATGTCTAGACTTTCCATTATACATATGACTTTGTACTCGTCAAATCGCCGATTGGTTATCACAATTAATACAGATAGCAGGCACAGGTTTCGGCCAGTGTGGAATGTCCTTAACGAACTGGTGAAGCCATTGAGCTTCTTAAGTTGCTTTATCCAAAGCAATAAACTTAGATTCCATCGTTGATCTTGATATACACGTTTTCTTGGAAGACTTCCAAGACATGGCTGCCCCTCCGAGGGTAAACACATAACCACTAGTGGATTTGGAGTCCTTTATATCAAATATCCAATTAGCATCACTATACTCTTCTAGAACCGTTGGGTATCTGATATAATACAGCCCATAATCCCGGTCTAGCGTAGATAACCGAACACCCGCTTAATGCCTCTCTACTGAGTGGCATTCGGCTTACTCATGTATCTACTAAGCTTGCTAACAGAGTAGGCTATATCCGACCTTGTACAACTCATCAGATATATCAAACTTCCAATGACCCGAGAATATTCTAGCTGGGAGACACTCTCACCATTATTCTTGGTCAAATGTAGACTTACGTCTATCGGTGTCCTTGACACATTTGTATCTAATTTACCAAATTTCTCAAGTATCTTCTCAACATAGTGAAACTGAGAAAGTACAATACCACTAGATGTTTTGGTAATCTTAATACCTAGAATAACATCTGTAAGGCACATATCTTTCATGTCAAACTTAGAGTTTAATAATCTCTTGATAGTTCGAACCATTTCATCATTACTATAGACACAAAATGACATAACCTCTGTTAGTGTCTTTAACATATACACACTTGTTACACTCATTTATTCTAAATCCATTTGACAATATAGCGTTGTCAAACTTCTCATGCCATTGCTTAGGCACTTGTTTCAAACCATATAATGATTTGATAAGCTTACAGACTTTTTTGTTTTTCCCTGGAGCTAAAATCTCCTCGGCTTATTCCATGTAGATTTCTTCATCTAAATCTCCATTTAAGAAAGCTGTCTTTACATCTATCTGATGTATCTCTAGACCACGTAAAGTGGCTATCGCAATCATCATACGAATGGATGTAATCCTTGTCACAGGTGAATACGTATCAACGTAATCTAGGCCTTCTCTCTGCCTGTATCATTTGATAACTAGCCTAGCTTTGTACTTATCAATTGACCCATTGTAGCTCGACTTTTCGTGCCTCTTTTGGAGGACGACTAGCCCTACAGTTCGGACTCTACCTGTGGTTCTGAATATGATCCCACAAGTGCAATGTGAAATAGATAAATACCAAAGAGTCCAAATCTAGTAAATTTTTTGGAAAATCGATTTTGAATCAAATTGCCAAAAATGGATTACTTTGCCAGATATAGAGTCACTACCTAAATATTTCTGGAGAATTTAGGAACCCCATGACTCGTGCCATATGTTCGTCATCACCAAGATTGTCTCAGCTCGGAAACTTAGGTACGAGAAGGAAAGCTCATGAATTGAGCACCCCCGCTCGCCCGATCAAAGATCGGTCTCTACGAATCATAATATGAATTTTATCTACATTATATGCTCTTGTTCCAGTTTATTAGGCTAGCATTACTATGTGATGCGCACACACACAAGTATATACTAAATTAGCAAGAATTGGACCATTTGGTTCATGTTCTTTTGCAAAGTTGTTTCAAATATGTACTACTTGAAAAAAGTGATCGCACATAAACATTACTTAAATTATTCCAATTCAAGCAATTAGCCTTCATCTACAAGTATTTGAATAGATATATCAATTAAGCATTTAGCCTGATGGTAAGTATGCTAAACATGGCAACACTAACATACAATGCAATATGCTAAAACAAAGAAAAGCTCACCTGGTACTCCAAGGCAAGCCGAAAAGATAAAAGTGTTAGAAAAATGCATGATCCTAACTATGCAATATGACTAATGCAACGCATGCGATATGTAATTACTAAGCTCGGCTACTAATATGACATATGAATCAATTTGATAGCATGCGGTCTAAGCACGTATTCAAAGAAGTTTTAACTAACAATGCAAGTTAGAATGATGCGCCGAGCTCAATGGATGTAAGGCATGAGAGATGCTAAATGAAATATGATGTCCTAAACTAACTATCATAAGCAGGTAAATAAAAAGGAAAAAGACATGATGTTGGAAGACATACACATTATTACAACATTTGTGCTCTCACACAGGAGGATCTGAATAAACTAACTAGCTAAACTAATTAAGTAGCTATTACAAAATGAAATGAATAAATTAGCTAAGTTACTTAACTAATTATTACAATAACAAAATTAAACTAATAAACTATTCTAGCTAATTAACTTATTATTACAAGACAAAATTAAATAACTAGTTTAGCTAACTAATCAATTACAGCATAAAGTAACTAAATTAACTACTCTAATTACTCATCATCGGGAAACGAGGAATGCTCATGCATGCGCGAACTTTCCAACCGAAAAAGCCACTGTTTCTGCTGCTAGATGCCTCTGTTGCACAGCAGAACACTTGTACTGATTTCTACCTCAGAACCAACTCTGTTCTGTTTCAACAAGTTACTACTGGATTTTGCAAAGGTGGCCAGCAGGCTAGAAGTGGTGGCCTACTGGCCACAAATGATGGTCTGTCGTCCATAGGATGTGGCCTTCCGGCCACTGCTGCTTGGTTCGTTATGCTACAACAAAGAGCAAACAATGCACAATACATGGTGTTCTCAAGGGTTGTTTGCACAACTTACTCCTCCTTATCATTAAACAGCTCAAAGGAGTAGCAAAATTTGATTCACAAACCATCAATGGATGCAATTTCATTGCATGACGGCTTATGACCAAAGGGTGCAAGTTCAATAAATACAACAAATAAGACTCTCAAGCCGCCTCTTTATCATGGATTGATCAAGGGAAGTGGTTAACAATGACTCTTAAACCGTTTACATCACTAGCAAGTACGAAACAATTCAAGATTCAAGGGTTCAATTAACGTCCGAATGAACCCAACCAAGTTATTATCTTGCATCATTTTAGTCCCCAATTTTATTACTCCATTTTAAATTACCAATCATTCCTTAGTAATTTAAGCCCAAAGATGAAGTTTAAGTCCTCTGATGGAAAGAAGTACCAAACCAAGTGTTGTTTTAGGTATGAGAGAAGTGTCATGCCGTTGGAAATGAACCCCCAAAGGGATTAAACCATTAAGCACAAGACTTCAATCTCATGTTTTAAATAAGCAACTAGTTTGAACCAACTTTCAAAACAAATGAAAAGCCAAGAAAGGAGGGAGGTTGCAGAAGTGATTAAGAGTGATCACAAGTATGGAAAACCATAAATGAACACTATAAACTCAAATAAGATGGTGGCTAAGACCTAAACCACCAAACCTATGAGGATAATTACACTCTAAGCATGCAATACAAAGCTCAAATGTAATGAACACTCTAAAATAGTCTTAAAATAGGTCTAAAACAATACTAAAACATGCTGGAATTAAGCTAACAAAAGCTAGAATAATAAGCTAAAACATAGAGTATTCTAGGCTAATAAACAAACACAAGGAGGGGAGGCTACCTCTCCATTTTTGGGACTTCAAAACAACATTTTAGCCACTGAAAAAGCTCTGAAAATCAGTGTTTAAAAGCTTAAAAAAATAGTATAAAGGTGGGAAACACAAGGGTAAATGCTAGAGAAGCAAGGTGGAAAGAAAGTTGAACCACCCCTCCACCCTTTAAGGCCTAAACCAAAAGTTTTAGCCCAAAAATACAGAGTTTATACAGTCCAAAAAATAGTGGGAAAACAGTAGGAAAAAGAGTAAATAAAGCAAGAACAGAAGCAAAGCTTTATACCTCTTGAAGAGGAGAACCAATTCTAAGCAGCAAATCAAGGCTTACACACTCTCAAAAGCTCAAACTAGGCTCAAAGGTTCCTCAACTCAAAGATGGCAAGGTTTGGTTTAGAGTGTATAGGCAAAAGCTTACAAAAAGTTAAGAAATTGCTAGAGAGAGAGAATTGTAAAGAGAGAAAGAATTTTTGCTCTAAAAATTCCAACCTTGAAAATGGAATGGGAGACCTTCTATATATAGAAAACCATGCAACTCCCTCAGAAATATCAATAAATACACGTGTAAGAAGGTGTATGCATTTGTGCCAACAGCTTGCACAGCTGGCAGGAAAAAATATCTGCAAAACCACTTGTGGCCGGCAAGCCACTAATGGTGGCTAGCAGCCAAAAGCTGTGGCCCGCCAATAGAAGTGGCCGGCAGGCCACAAGAGGTTGCAGGATTGAAAATCTCTAGTTTTGGTCCAAAATAAGGCAAGAGGTGTGTAGGATTTGAAAGGCTCAAAGCTGTAGTATTCCATTGAGGACTTCCAAGCACTTAACAAGCATACACACATTCATCATTGGGTGTGCAAGTGGTGACATCCAAGTCGTAAGGGCGGTAAAAAATGGGTTGTCTACACCTATCTGCTTTCATCTTTCTTCTAAAGATCCATTTACTACCCAAGGCTTTACTGCCTGGGGGTAGATTAACCAACTCCCAAGTATGGTTCTGTAAGATGGAGCCAATTTCACTTTTAATAGCTTCTTTCCATTAGGGACTTTCAGGTGAAGTCACAACTTCATGGAAAGTTCGAGGTTCTCTCTTTAACATATAAGTCAAGAAGTTCGAACCAAAGGACTTGGCAGTCCTAACCCTCTTACTCCTTCTTGGCTCATCTACTTCCTCATTTTGATCATCTACTTGATCATCTTCAAGTTCCTTCTCAGAACTTTGATCGTCTCCTTGAGTTTGACAAGGAAATATGTCTGCATTCCTTGACTCTATTATGGTATTCTTGTGGATATCTGAAATATTAGACTTTTACACAAGAAACCTATATGCACTACTATTCTGTGCATAACTAATGAATATACAATCCACGATTTTTGAATCTATACTAACTGGCTTGGGTGTAGGTACTGCCACTTTTGCAAGACACCCCCACATTCGTAAGAAATTATAAGAAGGCTTGTGGCATTTCCATAATTCATATGAAGTCTTGTCTATTTTCTTTCAAGGGATTCTATTTAGAATGTAATTCGTGGAGAGAATTGCTTCCCCCCACAAGTTCCGTGGAAATCTAGAACTTATCAACATTGCATTCATCATCTCTTTTGGCATCATATTCTTTCGTTTAACAATCCCATTTAACTGAGGAGAATAAGGCGTCGTGGTTTGGTGGATAATCCCGGATTGAACACAAATCTCAATAAACGGTGATTCATACTCACCACCACAATCACTTCTTAAATCCTTAATCTTGTGGCCTAATTGATTCTCAACTTCATTCTTATAAAGAACAAACTTGTCCATAACCTCATATTTGCTTTTGAGCAAATACACATAACAATACTTAGTGCAATAATCAACAAAAGTGATGAAGTACTTATTGCCACCACGTGATTGTATAAACTTTAAGTCACACACATCACTATGCACTAAGTCCAATGGCTCTGAACTTCTTTCAATAGAATGAAACGAAGATCTTGTCAACTTCGCTTCAACACAAGTTTCACACTTGTGTTTCGGATTAATCTTAAAAGATGATACGTGATCTAACTTGATTAATCTACGTAAAGATTCAAAGTTCACATATTCTAGTCTACCATGCCACAAATTAGAAGACTCAAGCAAGTAAGCAGAAGAAGATGCATCTTTATTTATCTTTGGGATAAGAGTTATTACATTGAGTTTAAACATACCCCTCAACATATATCCCTTACCCACATACACTCCGCTCTTGATCAGAACGACCTTGTCGGACTCAAAGACCATGCGAAAACCATGTTTGCTGAGAAGAGACCCCAAGACAAGATTCTTATGAATGTCCGGAACATATAGGACTTCGTTCAAGGTTAGCTCCCTTCCTGAGATCAATTTCAGGACCACCTTTCTTTTTCCTTCAATAATTGAGGTAGCAGAATTCCCCATAAATAACTTCTCGCCGTTTGTCACCGGCTCGAAAGTTGTAAGCAGCTTCTTCTCAGAGTAGATGTGACATGTAGCCCCAGTATCAATCCACCATTCTCTTCGGTTTGAACCCACAGATTCACTTCAGAGACAACGATAGACAAGTGCATGTCATCTTCACCATGGGAGTGCTCTTGCATATCTGCCATGTGAGCACGAGGTTTGATTTTGTATGGCTTTCTTTGCTTGCGGCAGTCACTAGCCCGATACCCCTCGCTACCACAGTTGTAGCACTTCCCTAAGAACCGATAAACAAGTTCCTATGGCTTGTATGCTGGCTTCTTTGCAACACCACCCCTTGGCCCCAGCTTTGAGCCCTTGTTCACAAAGGGCTTCTTCCTCACCTTAGAAGATTTTCCATGCTCAATGACATTGGCCTTCACAGAGGAGGTGCTCCCTTATTTCTTTCTATTATCCTCCTCAATTCAGAGTCGAACAATCAGCTCTTCAACTGACATTTCCTTGTGTTTGTGCTTCAAGTAGTTTTTGAAGTCCTTCCAACCATTGGGAAGTTTCTCAATGATCACAACAACTTGGAATGACTCGTTCAAAGATATCTCTTCAGCATGAATTTCATGCAAGATCACTTGGAACTCTTGGACTTGGCTCATCATAGTTTTTGAATCTATCATTTTAAAGTCCAAGAACCGGCCAACGATAAATTTCTTTGCCCTGGCATCCTCAGTCCTGTATTTCTTGTCTAGAGATTCCCATAACTCCTTTGCTGAGCTCTTGGCACAAAACACATTGTAAAGTGAGTCTACTAAGCTGTTGACACACATAATTCCGGCAAAGATAGTCTGTCTGCTTCCATGTGTAAAGCGCCATGACTTTCTGTCTATCTAGCACATTCTCTGCCATGGCTGGAGGATCCTTGCTCAAAACCTTTGCAAGGTTCAGCATGGTCAAGTAGAACAGCATCTTTCGTTGCCATCTCTTAAAGTTCACCCTAGCAAATTTCTCTGGGCGCTCATGGTGACTGAGTGGTCCTCTCGGAACAGTCGGAGTAACACTAGGGTTGACCACAGAGGTCACAGCAATAGGGGTTGGCAAGCCAGTTGCCCCGGGTTTAGATCCCCACCAACATTTGCATTAGTAACAGCATCGGTGACAGTTGCCATTTCTAAAACATACAACATAATATCACTTTCTATGTTTCCAGAAATTAAACTTAACACTAGAAAATCTTACAGTTGAAAAGTTAATTCAAAATTAGTCTTACCACTAGACCTAGAATCGAACATGGTCAAGAATGTTCTCAAAAAGACTAGAGGGGTCACATTGGACCCACTTAAAACCTAATTAAGCTTTTGACAAAGCTTTCAAGAGCATGTTGACTCCTAGTCCGTGAGAAACAATTTTTAGAATTAAGTTTTTCTAAGGGATGAACTAGGTTAAAACAACCAAAGTCCAACACTTACAAGCAATTTGAAAATTGCTAACCAAATTACAAGCAATGTAAAAATTGGTACAACTATTACAAGCAAATAAAATTTGCTTTTACAAATTGGTAAATAAACCAAATAAATCTAAAGCAAAAAATTGCTTCAAAATATGACGAGTAAACCAATCCATAAGGATTCTATTTAGTCCAAAAATTCTTTCTTTTCTTAGGTATTATTGTTAAGAAAGTTAGTAGAAAACACAACAAAATACAAAATAAATAATCTAAAGAAATTGTAAAAGAATAAATTAATTTAATAGCTAAATTAAATAAAATTGAAAAACTTGACAAGTTATTCTATTAAACTTATAACTCCCAAATCAATTACAAACCTTATAACTCTAAAAATTAAATAAAATTAATTGACAAAAGTTATATGAAATTATAACACACTAATCATGTAAATAAATATACAATCAACACTTTTAATTGGCAAGAGTTACAAAATAAAACTATAACTCTAAGAATTAAATTAAAAGTTAATAGTCAATAGTTATATATATAAAATTATTACACTATTTACAAAGCCTTATTCCTAAATAATTAAAATTCTAGCCATGAGTTACATATCAATTATTACATAATAAACATGTAAACAATTAACAATTAACATACACTTCATTCTAGAAGAATTACCTTGTAAATAACTCATGTGAACAATTCTAGAAATTAGAAAGCAATTAGAAAATTAAATAATTTTAGCAATTAACATGCAAATAATTCTAAAAATTTAAATCATGTAATTTAAACTAAAATCTAGAAAATAATTGGTATAACGAAAATTGCAACACCCATAAGCAAGCAAATTATCTTCTAAAATTAAAAGTCATGCAAATTATGGTAAGAAATAAAATCATGTACATAAAATCACACTATAATAGTAAAATCAAATAAAGAGTATGCAAATTATATTACACTTTTGAAAAATAATAAGCAACTTACACTAGAAAAGTATATCCAATTAAACATGTATACTATGGTGGGAAAGACAAAACAGTGACAAACAAATGTTTTTGGTTTAGTTCCCTTAATAAAATAAATATTATACCATGTATTAATTTGTTCAACTAAATATGAATATTTCTACACATGCACTCCAATTTTTTTTTTCCTTGTATAAACTGAAACTACACAGTAGCAAAGACAAGAAATATGGCCTCTGCATATATTTATTATCTAAACACCAGCCTATATGCACTTGTTGGTACCAAAAAAAAAAAAAAGAAAGTAAATTACAAATACATCCTCTGAAATTTGATTAAAATATAAATCGGCCCCTGTGATTCTGAAAATTACATTCCATTCCTTGGGGTTTCTAATTTTATAACAAATTGCCCCTTTATTTATAAATCGTCAAGTCAATTAACAGTTTTTAATAATGTTATAAATATGTTTCAATTAATAATTTAGGTAATTTTATATTGTATAGGAAAGTAATACACAACAAGAAAAAGCAGATTTTGCGATTAAAAATGGATTTTTCGTCGCTGAAAGTAGCAGAATTGGCGACTAAAATGGAATTAGTCGCCAAAAGTGAACACTTTTGGTGACTAAAACAGTTTAGTAGCCAAATGTAGGGGTTTTAGCGACTAAAAGTCAGTTTAGTCGCCGAATATAGGGGTTTTAGCGACTAAAAAAATTTTAGTAGCCAAAAGAGAAGGTTTTTGGCGACTAAAAACATTTAGTAGCTAAAAGCATAGGTTTTGGCGACTAAAAAATAGTTTGGTTGCTGATTATACTTGTTTTACCGACAAAAATTAATTTCGTAGCCAAAAGTGAAGCGTTTTGGCTACTAAAAAAAATTTAGTAGCTAAAAGTCAAGAATTGCCGACTAAAATGCAGCTTAGTCGCCCAAAGTAGAGGTTTTGGCGACTAAATTTCAGTTTAGTTGCCAAAAGTGGAGGTTTTTTGGCGGGAATGAATTTTTTTAGCAACTAAAATATAATTAGTAGCCAAAACTATACAATTGGCGACTAAAAAATAGTTTAGTCGCTAAAAGTGATCTAATTTTTTTTTTTAGTAAATAATTTATTTTTTACATAAATTATATTGAATAAAAATAATTATTTTTATATATAGCTAGATATTAATACGGGTCAATATATTATATAAATAATATATGTTGCATATATATTCATGTGATGTTGTAGTGGCATAGTGGAGAGAGTGTATTGCTAAAGGTTTAGAATGTGGGAGAGGTTGACGGTTCGAATCTCAAAAAAACAAAAAAGTTGATTTTTTTTTTTTTCACGGAAACACCTTTGGTGACTAAAATTTTAGTTGCCAAAAGTTTTTATTTTGGGTGACTAAACGGTTTAGTCGGCGATTCATGGACTATTGGCGACTAAAAGATTAGTCGCTAAATGTGTGATTTTAAAAAGTGTAAATCACTATTGGCGACTAAATCGTTGGTCGCTAAAGAGCTATTTTTTGCCGACTAAAAAAATTTTAGTCGCCAATACCTCCAGCGACCATATATACACGACAAAACGGGCGACTAAAAAAATTAGTCGCTGAAAGCAAAAATTTAACTTTCGGTGACTAAAAACAGACTTTTGGTGATTAAAAATTTAGTCGCCAAATGTGCTTTTTCTTGTAGTTAATTATGAAAAAAATTTTTAGTTAATTCTATTAAATAAATTTTTTTAACAAGGGGTATTTGTAATTTTTTAAATTACAGGGGACAATTTGTACTTTAAGCAAATCTCAAGAGGTATATTTATAATTTCCAAAAAAAAAAAAATGTAACGCCCTCAAAATAATAGCATTAAACCCACAATATTGACATGCATTGATATATAAAAGATCAGCATCCTTCTATTCATTAGAGTCATTACATAGAGTGTTACATGTTAACAACATTAAATGCCATATAGGCTTTCATCTTTCCAAGGCATTGCTTGGTTACACAAATAGAGTCTCGCTCATTACACATTAAGCCCTTGGCTTGAATCTACATGTAATACATCAAAAAAAGGAAAGGCAACAAAAAGTCTGTCCGCCTCTAGCCTCCCAAGCTATGTCCTTGGAGGTGGCATGCTACCTGTACCTGAAAATGATGTTCCCTTATAGGGTGGGCCATAGCCCAGTAGAAATACACTAAACCAGTTATGAACAATGACTAAAAGATTAACAGTTGATAGATGGTCAACACTTTTACATTCTTTCATAACACTTTACAGTTTCATGACATTCAAGTCCATGCTATATTTTATTTTCCATTTCCCTTCAATTCTCAATTCATAACTATGGCTCAAAACCTGACCAGACAATCTATATGAGACAGTAACTCATATTAAACATTTTCCCATTTCACAATAGATAAGCATACTAGCTATATCAACACATCAACGGATAAGCATATAAGCTATATCAACACTTCCAAAGATAAGCATATGAGCTGTATCATCACATCGATAGACAAGCATATGAGTTGTATCTACGGAGTCCATCCACTGTCTCCTCCCACACAACACCTGGTTTAGAGGTCCATCCCCTATCATCCCCTAAACCGTGGAGTACATCCCCTATCTCCTCCCATACAATACCGTGCACATAAACATATATCATATACACATCAATCAATACATAAAGTTAATGTATTCTTTCAACCGTCATACTCAATGACACATTCCATTGATTAGTTTTCATTTGCCTAATCATCATGCATTGTCTACAACAATCAAGACTATCCTCCACCGATAGCCCAAAACAGTTATTTCTAAACAGGAAATAAATGCACAAAATGGATAATATATCAACATTTCAATTTGGGAGCGATAAATAATCCAACTACACCCTTTAATCACATACATTCCCAATCTCAACATTTCCAATTCAATTCCTCATTTCTCACAATTAATTATACCAATTAATTAACCAATGTAAATAGGGCATTTACCATAATTGACATTACAACCCTAAGGTTCTATTTCAATGTTTCAAGATTAATTCCATTTCTTCATGCCAAACATGCATATAGGTTTTATATATATAAAAAAAACCCCAACTTTTGTAAAATTTCACAAAGGCCCAAACTTTCTCAAAATTACCCAACAACCCCCAACATATCAAAATGCTAAAATTTAAAGACAAAGCTCATAGAGAGGAGTAGGATATCCCTACCTCAAGCTAAGAAGAAGAAGCAAGCAAAAATCCAAATTTTTGATTTTGATGGATTTTGATCTCCACTTATCAAAATATTGCTCTATCCACAAAACCCACCTAGAATTCAATCCACCTGCCCAACTTCTCAAACTTCTCTTCTCTTACGAATAGGGCGTAGATGATCTTGAAAACAAAATCCATCCACATTCAACACAATTTCCAAGCCCCCGTCGACATGGTTGCCATATTTATCAAACATCTCTAATACAAGCTCCTTAACTACATGCCCTAGAAGTAATGGCTTATCTAAATTTCTTGGTTGGGGTGGTAATCCGTTGTAAGGATCCAGGAACAACTTGACATGAAATGGAAACAATAAACAACTCATCTTGTGGAGAAACAACTAAAGTGGCTTCATAATTTGGCCGAATCTTGTCCAACTCATTACTTTCAATCAATGTATTCTTGATTTTCAAAGTCAATTTATCGGATGAAAGATCCAATGTCATTCCATGCAATAGCAATAACCTCCCCTCCTGACATAATCTTGATCATCACTTCTGGAACATATGCAAAAGGTGTACAGTTTCCATATATATTCCCAATATTTTTGGAGTATACATATACTGATCCTCAGTAGACTGCTCTAGACCTAGACTAGAAGAATTCAAACATTCAGATTGTACTGGCTGTTCACTCGGAAAAATTACCAGAGGTAGGCCTCACAAGATAGGGATCATCCCCACCGTCGAGGATGCGGCGGAGGCGGGAACTGAGGGAGTCAACGGCGGAGAGAATTTCAGAGAAAGTGAAACACCGATCGCCGCTGTACACCGGAGAATGAGACGACGGTGCCACTGCTGTGAAAAGGTCGCCGAAGAAGTTGTTGTAGTTGATATTGGACACTGTGGTGGCATTGTTGTTGTTGCGAAACTCTCTGGCGATGTTGGCGCCACCGCAGCCATGTATGACGGTGACTTTGTTGGGATTTCTGGTTGCAGCTTTCAAGAATTCGTGAGATATGTAGCAAGAAGAGAGCGAGCTTCGTTCTGGTCATCTCCACCACAGAGAGAAAACCCATGTGCCTTCTCCCCATGTGTGTGTCTTTGTGTTTTTGGTGTGCACTGCTCGAATTCAATACATAGAGAGAGAGGAGTATTATTTTAAATGGCCCCACCCCATGTGTGTCTTCTTTACCTTTAACAAATGCTGTCCACCCACACACACATGATCATAATCTATATTCCATCTTTGCCTATCTGTTTTTCATTTTTAACTCTCTCTCTCAAAATATTCTTTACACCCTGTATCACTCACCATCGAAAACATTATCATATTCCACTCCGTCTTTGCTTTCTCTTTCACCCCCAAAAAATAATATATTCCATTGCCCCACACCTTGATCATATTCTATAATAATAATAATAAAAATAATAATAATTATTATTATTATTTTTAAACTTAGGTCATCACAAAAAACATATGTTTATTGGTGGTCAAAGCAAACAGTGGCCATGTATATATACAGCAGAACAATTTTATTTTATTTTTTTCATTATAAACATACACTGTAAATGAAAACAGTGGGCCATGTGCACAATCCCAAAAATAAAAAATAAAAAATTACACCTTGTAAATCAATCTAGGTGTCCTAATTCATGAATTCTATAGGTATATATCATGGAAAATGTATTAATCTGTTTTAAGATTATTGTTCATATAGGCTAATTAAACGAAACAAATAGATTAAAAATTAATCAATTAAATTACGTAACATGAACCGTGATTAACACAACTACATATGGAATCGAAATAAGGAAAACAAGAGATTAAACCAAATTCTGTCTGATACCACAATATCCTTAAAACAGATTAGCCGCCTCATCGTGGGTGCTAGAGGAACGTCGACTTCTGTCTCCCAGGATAAAATGGTTTAGACCGGCTAATGCAGAAGCACTTTCTATCCCAGGATAAAATGGTTTAGACCGGCTAACGCAGAAGCACTTTCTATTAACTTTGGCGAATCGATAATGGCAGTACTCTTTCACACAAGAAGAATATATTATAGATGTAGATTGACAAGACTATAATATGAGAGCAAAAATTTTGTACAAATTCAAGGGAGATGGGTCTCCTTTTATATACCATGGGGGAGAGAGGAGGAGCCTCCAGTCATGAAGGCTAGCAACTAATGCCATAAAGGCTGGCAACTAATGGCCATTACTCCTGCAAAACTGCTGGAGTAATGGACAAAAATTGATGGGAAAAATATCTTATATTCATTTTTTGTATACACAAGTGTGTATAGCTGCAGCAGACTTGGCCCAAAAAAATTAGGTTGGTGGACCACCAATTTAGCCCAACCCAAACCTAACCCATTCCATCAAGCTTCAAGCCTTAAGCCTCAAGCCCCAAGATCCAAGATCTACAGCCCACGGATCATGGACCACGGACTAGGACCAAGACCAGGCCCAGGCCCAATCCAGGCGGGTGGCGCGCATGTGGCAATTTTAACATAACCAACTTAGACCATAGTCTTGGCCCAAGCCCATCTTTGAAGCATTCATGTCTCTCTTCTTTCAAAAAATTTGGATGCCCCAAAGGGCTCGTGTCCTTTTCATAATCTTGAGATTTAAATACCTATCAAAGCTTTCCTTTACAATCAATGTGGGATTGGTATACACAATTCCCAAAATCTCATTTATGAGGCCATCTTTATGAGACAATTTCTCATTCAATTCTCAATCGTTTTTGGTCATTCTTTTTATGTATAAAGACTTTGTTACAAATAATCTAAATCCATTTAATCCCACCTCAACCAATGGTTGGGACCTACTTTAATTTCACATTGAAGTCACCAAAAAATTATTTTTTTCAACAATTATGCTGTAAAGGTATTTAAGGTTGAGGATGTGATGTAAAATGTGGAGAAGAGCCCTCTCTATCTCTACAGTAAGCCCCAAATCACCAAAAATTTTGAGGCTTATAGGGATGCCTTAGAGGGTTTGGATTCGATTATTGGATATGCGGTTCAAGTAAATAAAGGGCTATGTTTGGATGTGAGGCTGTGTTGATTAGTGTTACTGAGCTTCAGTTGGCTCTTCATACTGGCTTTGATCCTACTAAGTATGTTACTCTACTTTGTTTTCTTGTGATGTGAGTTAATATAATAGTTTCACTTTAGCATTTTCTCTGATATATAGAACACGTTTATGTTTCAGAATATACTTATACTCTGTTTTTTGTAGTATGAGTTAATAGTTTCAATATAACATTTTCTCCCATGTATGGCCCCGTTTGTTTTCAGAGATAGAATGGAGGGGATTGATAGTGAAGGAATTAAGTAAAATTGTGTTTGTTTTGATAATAGTTGTTAACTATGTAGCACGGACACGCACACGTACACGCACACGCACACGCACACGCAGACACGCATTTTTTCAAAAAATAAGGGACATGACATGCTGGGGACACGTTTAATATATCTAATTTTATTTATTTATTATATGTCTAAAATAAAAAGAAAATCATTAATTTTTATATAATTATAATAATAATAAAATTAATAAATAGATTTTTTAATTTTTTTAAATAAAAATAAAATATTCTATGAATTTTAGGTTTAACAAAAAAAAATAAGGATAAAAAAATAAAAAATAAAAAAAAGGAGAAAGAGAGAAACAGGTAAAGAGAAAAAATAAATAAATAAATAAGAGAAACAATAGAGGAGAGAGAGAGAGAGAGAGAGTCAGAAAAGGCAAAGACGAAAGGGAGGAGAAGAGGAAGAAAATGAAGATAAGAGGAATAATAGAGAAGATGGAGACAGAGAAGACGAAGAGAAGAAAGAGAAGAAGAAGAGAGAAGATGAATAAGGATACCTTAACTTCTTCGACTGATCTGAACAGGTTAGGCTTCTTCCTCTCCCTCGATCTCTTTCTCTGTCTCATCTCATCTCTTGATCTCTTTCTCTGTCTCCCTCAATCTCTTTCTCTCTTTCTCTGTCTCCTCTCTAACATTTAGGGCTTCTTCGATCCACCTTACTTGTGTCTAGAAAGTGTCCCGGTATGTCCATGGCGTGTCTGACTGGAAAATTTCAAAAAAAAAAAAAAAAAAAGGACACGTTAGAGAGAGTGTTAGACACGTGTCTACTGTGTGTCCGACGCGTGTTCGTGTTCGATATGTGTCCGATACTCGTACGCAAGGCCTGGGACGTATCAGTGCTTCATAGGTTATTAGTGTAGGGATTGTTAAATTATTTTTATATAAAATAAATATAAAATAATAAAACAAATAAAAAAATACAAAACATTGAACATTAATGTTTAAAAAAAAAAATGCCCCACATGTAAAAAAAAATTTTAAAAAAATTCCAGAAAAAAATAAAACAAATAAAATAATGATTTTTACTTAACAAAAAATACAAAAAATTAAACATTAATGTTCAAAAAAAATGCCCAACATGTAAAAAATAAAATATAAAAAGTAAAAAATAAAAAATTTCTAGTTCGATGGACTATTTTTCTAATACCAAGTCTTGGAGACCCATCCGAATCCCCTTCCCAAAGGGATTCATAATCCGGAGCTCACTATCAATCCCCTCCCCATCTCTCAAAACAAACACAATATTAATGAGTCACACCTCATTATCAATCCCAATCCCTCTTTTAACTCTCCAAACAAACGGGGCCCATGGGTGTTAGTGTGAAGCCCCTGAAAAATGTATTCTCTTTAAAGACCCTAATGTTTGAATTATTTTCTTAAAGCCCTTCGGTTACTTGAATTATTTCGAATCTTGTCGATTAGTATTTTTTTTTTTTATCGAAACAGAAATATCCTAGCCGAATTAGGTTTCTTAGTCTAATTTAATTTAATCCTACATAAATAAGGTTCCAAAACATAAGTTTTATTCCAAGCCCTCACTTCTTTTATTAATTTCAAGATTTGCCCCAAAACTAGTACATGTACTTTATACTATAGGTACCATCAATCAAATTGATATATATATATATATACATTGGGGGATGTGTCCCTAGTACCTAAATTGAATAAAAAAATAGCCCCATCACCCTTCCCAATGGCCGGCCACCCTAGGGAGATGTAAAGAATCTATTTTCAAGAATTGTAATAACGGTCTTCTAGAAACCCTAACACCTAGTACCCCTAGACCTAGGGTTTTGTTTCCAATACTAGTTTCATTTCAACTAGGAACCAACTAGATATTGCCTAATCCCATGATTAAGCTCCCTAATCACTCCTATTCCATTAGACTCCAAGTAAATCCTAACATTTCCATCCAATTCCAACTAGTGGGCTTTTATGTCATTTTATAACAAAATTTGCCTATAAATACCACCACTCCCTAGCATGGAAAATACAAACAAACACACTCACACACACAATCGGCCTAGAAGAGAAGAAGAAGAGCAAGAGAGAAGTCTTGAGAGGGAGAGGAAGAGGAAGGAAAATGAGAGCCATCTTGTTCAAAGCCTAGCAAGTAAGCCACAAAACAACATTCTCTTTCATTTTCCTTTTTCAAATACATGTTCTTAAGGGTTCTAAATAATGTTTTTAGATGTGTTATTGATGAGTTACTTGTGTTAAAAATGATAAGAGTTGAGCATTGATTCTACCTTTCTTGTATTTTTCTTCATTTCGGTACAAAACTATCTTTTTTCATACTAATCTCTCAAACTTTCCAAAGGCACACCTTCAAGCAAATTTTTTGAGTTTAATATATGCTAGTTAGCATGTTTTCATCACAAAAGAAATGAAAATTTTCCCGTAGTGGATCTCTTTTCTCACAAATCTTCTTGTTTTGGGTATTGTGCCTTAGAATCTGTTTTCGTAGTCAACTTTCAAAATTTCTAGAAAAATGTATAAAATTATTCTGGACCTCTATTTTATGTCAAAATCTTCCTTAAGGAGTTAGCTTTCAACTAAAATTGGTTTCATTGAAAAACAGTGAGCGGTTTGCAAGAAACTCAAATTTTCGTAACGGTCGACAAATCTGGACAGCGCTGGAGTGTTTTCTAAATAACTTAAAATCTAGAAAAGATATCCCATTTCCGAAATATGTTCTGAAAACTAGATTAAATTCTCTACGAACCATAGGATGGCCGAGTCCGGTGAAAAATCTAAAATAGTCCTTTCATTCTAATCCTTATGTGATATTGAATTTGGAAATTTTGTTGTGCATGGATGTTTTATGCTTTTGAGTTCATGAAAATGCTTATTAGCTAATGATCATATCTTGGCATGATATTATATGTGTTATGGTTATGTTCTTTATCTTCCTCATCTTAATGATGTATGCTTATGTAAATATTATTTTCTTGTTAAGTTGGTCTAACCTTTATTTAAAACATTTAACTCAACGGAAAACTTAATTGGGATGGCATTGGGTTTTCGAGCACTTGAGTAATGAAAGGATGATAATGTGTGATGTATGGATTGTTGGGATGCGTTCCCTATTTGGAAGCTAAAGTCTTGCACAAGTGGTTTTCGGAATCCTTGAACGGAGCGGTTGTATTCGGACCCTAGGTGGTTTGGTGTGAGGAGGGATTTGGGTAAGGCCCATTATTACCGTCTCTTTTGAGGCCCTACGGTTGGCGCTACGCGGTATAACTGTTGGTAGGCATCCAAGGTTAGTTCTGCAACAAAGCAGCAAAAGAGGGGGCATACCGAATAATCCGCGTCCAATTCTTGTGTTTGGGAGGACGAAATTTCTTTGGGGGATTTCTAATTTACTAACATCTAACTTGTAACCCTTTATTTATTTATTTAGTTGAGTATCATGTTTTACTACTTGATGTTATATTTGTGATTGTGTATTGGACTGGGAAAAAATGGGTAGGGTGTGTGTGTGTTTACTGGGCATTTAAGGCTCACGGCGTATCATGCCAGGTGCCGAAGAGGAGTTTATAGCTAGAGACGACAAGCCTGAAACCTTTGAAGACTTTTGGCTATCTTAGGGAAGTTAGAAATTCCTTTGATATTTTTTTGTAAGACTCATATGAAGATTTAAATTTTCTTTTTGGGATGTAATGTAATGGAACAAGCTTTTGAAATTAAGAATATTCATGGTTGTTATGTACTTATATTCTAATATTCATATGTATACACTTTATCGTTGCTTATGAGACCTTATGTCAATAACTGTTAAGATCTATCAAAAGGGTAATGCGCTGCCTAAGAAAGCCGGACCTAGAAGGTAGGCTAATTTGACTCCTCCGGCGATCTGGGATCTTACTTGGTTATTGACCATAGGACTCATTAGTGACTCTCCCTTGACTGCAACCCATAGTGTAGATTCGGGGCGTCACAGTTAGAGCTAGGGTTAACGTTTTTAGGTTTTGATTGTAAGAAGGCGGAAGTTTAGGGATGAGGATAAAGTAATTATAAAAATTATAAAAATAATAATAATAATAATAATTGTATTTTGAGGGTGTAAGGAGTTAAACTGGTGGTGTAAGTATAATTTCCCTTACGTTGTGTTTGATAGGGGATTTGAAGAGGGATTTGGAAAGAGAAAGGAAAAAGAAGTGTGACACTAAATGAAATCTAGATATTATTTTATTCACATTTCACCTACCTTTTATATTTTTTTTTTCAAATTTCTCATTAAATCCTTTAACCAAATATAGCGTTAATAAATTTCAAGATATGTTTAAGTTAAGTTTATTTATCTTTCAAAGCAATTTCAAATAAACTTTCATAGAGCTAAATTTGGATAGTGTGTGTTTTTTTAATTTATTTATAATGTACGTAAATTTATAGAGTCAAGTTTGAACTGAATTTAAAAATTTATATTCATAGTTAATAAATTTTTAAATAATCAAACTTAAATAACTTAATTCGTTTAATGTCTCCATGTCATATATATCATATTAAAAATGTAATAATAAAATGCATAATGCCACCACCTAAAAAGTGAAGATCTCTGTTAAGGGATTGTTTGGGATGAATAATATAAATATACTTTTTGAATTTTTAAATAAAAAAGTAGAGGAAAAAAATATGATTATTTAGGATAATTTTTTGATTCTTTACAAAAAAATATGTATTAAAATATTATAAAAATAACAAAATTACCGTATTCCTCCTATGCCCTATGCGTAGTGACAATGAACCAATACGAATTGCTTTGAATTTTGTCTATTAAAATATTATATAAAATAATAAAATTACTATATTACCCTTATGCCCAATGTGTAGTGACAGTGAACCAATACGGATTGCTTTGAATTGTGTAGTGAGGCAAACATGCTTCAGATTATATATATATATATAAAATGAGGATTCCTCCAATTCTTCATCGGATTGGAAGACACTGTTGGGCTCGTGAAGGCCCACTATACATCCTGTTGATCGGATATCGATAGCTATGTCTGTAAAAAATACAAATCGTCCACTATACATTCTTCATCCGAGCTGTCCAATATATAGAAATCGTCGAACACTATATATCTGTAAAAAATCATGTTGATCGGATATCGATAGCTATGTGATCAAATTAGTTTTGTATAAAACAAAATGGACGGTGAAAAATAAACAGCTGATAAAAATCTGATTTGATCACATAGCTATCGATATCCGATCAACTTGATTTTTTATAGACATATAGTACTCAATGAGTTCTATACATTGAACGGTTCGGATTATCAAAACGGGATCCGTAATGAGTCTCAACAGTACCTTCCCTGGACTGGAGTGAAGCCTTATCCTATATATATAGATATATATTCTGATGCATGTTATTGTTCACACATTTGTACCATCACTTCTTTCCATAATTTGGCTTGTGTATTTTTATTTTTTTTTCTTATTTTTGGAATTTTTTTTTTAAATAATAATAATTTTTTAACTTCTTATTTTTTATAAACTGTACCAAACAAATACTAGAAGATAAATTGCAACCATATCAATTAAATTATATTATTATATGTATTTTTTGGACCGCCAAGAGGTCACATGATGGCTCGATGACCATTAATCACAAAATGACATAAATCGTAGTCAATGAAATTGATATATGCCTGTAGCTTTATAGAGTATGACAGCCCAGATTCCGAGATTTTGATACTCACCATTATATATATATAATAGAAATTTTTTATTATATATTTAATAATTGTAAAATATAAATATAAATTTAAAATTAATTTAGATAAAAATAGATTATTATACTTATTATTAAATAAATATATAATGAAAAAAATAAAAATGTTTGGGACCCTCAAAGTCAGGGACTCCCATAATTTTCAAATTGATGTAAATTAATCATATTTTTTTTCTTCCTGGATCAATCACAAGCGAGTGAGAATTGTAAGAGTTGTATTTTTTTTTATTTTTTATTTTTAAGCTTGTAACATTATTAATAAAGAAAATCACAATCCGAAATTTCATTTACATGCTTTTTTTTTTAATTTTTAGTAATGTATATACAGCTGTATATAGCTGTCGTACTACACATTGATCTCTACCAATAACAATAATGTGATACAATACAAAAAGTTGGAATAAGAGAAGAAAAAAAGTTTATGACAAATAACTAAGAATTTATGATTAATTATAATTTAATTTAATTAATATTAAACATTATAAATTATGTGTATGAGAGAGGAGATAAATAAATAAAAAAAAAACAAAAAATATATAAGTTTGAGAATATTATAATTATTTCATATCTATAGTTAACAGTGTTAAAAGATGCATTTTAGTTCAAAATTACATAAGGGTTTTTGACTATATTTGAACTATAATGAGGTAAAGTACTTTGGCCTCAAATCACAAAGGCTAAAATGAATTTTGCCCTAAATTTTTTGTGATTTTTATTTGTATAGTATTATCTTAAAAGTTTAATCTTTTTTAGATACTGGGGTTAATTACATTTAGGTCTCGTTTGGGAACACACTATTTTAATAATTTTTTGACTTTTTACAAAAATATGTAAAAAAGTAAAGAGTGTGATATAATAACTTATAGTGACTTTTTGACTAAAATACTAAGTCCCCAAACGAGGCCTTAGTATCCATGTACTTTTATCAAAATCTTTTAGTTTTTTTCACTTTCAATTGCAACAATTAATTCCTTATAATTTAAGTCCAATTACAATCTCAACATTTCATCCGTCTACCATAATAAAGTTGACGAATTTATCATTTGAAATGTGTGTGACATTTCTATTGTTTTATTAACATCTTTACATTTTTATTAAAATATCACCTTAGTTTGTTATGTTTTCACTAAAATTTCACTTTAATTCATTTACTTCAATTTTTGTTAGTCTTATTAACTGTAGATAAACAAAATTGTGAGATTAAAACTTTAATGTAAAGTGCGGGTGATTGACTATTATGATTGAAAATGAACCAAAATGAGATTTTAGACCCTATATAATGTTAATAACAATTCAATCGGTTGTCAATTAGGAAATGCAAAATATCAATGTACTTTTTACATATGCAAAAGTATTTTCATTTCATATATATATATTTCTATACAATTTTTTAAATAGTTTTTACAGGTTTATCAATATTATTGACAATTTTAAAAATTGAAATTTAACATCGTTTTATTTTTTAATGGAAGAAATGTTTTCTTTTTATTCATATGTGATATTAGAAGGAAATTAAATGAATTACAATAATAATAATGATTCGAACCTATTTTGATAATTTGAACAATTCATATTATAGGATTCATCAACTAGATTATTTATAAAAAAAAAAATTAATTGAACATTTATAATCTCATAACAATATGATTAGTATGATTTTGATATTTTTTTAAAAAATAATTAGGATAACATACCTTAGAAATTTACTTAAAATACAAATTATTCTCTATGGTTTTAAAAATTACATCTCCCCTCTTGAAATTTCTAATTTAATAACAAATGACCCATTTTATTAATAAATCATCAATTCAATTAATAATTTTTAATGATATCAAAATTTATTTCAATTAATAATTCAAGTAATTTGATTATTATATAAGAGAGTAGTTAGAAATTTTATTTTTTGGTTAATTCTATTAAATAAAAAAAAAATTATGAAAAAGGGATATTTGTAATTTTTTAAATCACATGGAATAATCTATATTTTAAACAAATCTTAAAGGGTGTGTATTTGTAATTTATCCAAATAATTAAAATTTGATCATGGAGTTACAAATATTAGATTAAACTAATTTGAAAAATTACAAAAAAAAAAAAAAAAAAAAAAACTCATTTGATCATTATAACAAAATAGCACATATGCTTTTAACTTTGCCCGTTAATCTTTTGATTTGTTTTTAATTTAATTTATCTGTCTGTTTCGTTGACTAAAATTAACAAAAAAAAATATATTTTAGTCAATAATTCAACATAAAGTATTATTTTAGGCATTTTATGTATA
Source organism: Camellia lanceoleosa (assembly GCA_025200525.1). Lineage (NCBI taxonomy): Eukaryota > Viridiplantae > Streptophyta > Magnoliopsida > Ericales > Theaceae > Camellia > Camellia lanceoleosa. The sequence continues at coordinate 38,841,428 of CM045764.1, forward strand.
CTTACATTAAGTTTAATAATTAAAATAAATTTTTTCTATCAATTTTATATAACAAAAATAATCAAATAATTTATATTAAAAATCAAGCAAAATTTTAAATTAATAAAATTAAAAATTAATTTTATTATAAGGATGGAACCTTAAAATATTTTTTACAACTTTCCCAACTAATTTTTATAATGTGAAATCTATTGAATCCTTACAAGTAGGGTGGCCCTCGATTTAGGCCCTTCAGGCCATGACCCAAGACCTCTCAAAATAGATTAAAAAAAATTCTCTCTTACTATAATTTAGTATAACATATTAAGTATGTTTTAAGTTTAAAAAAAATTAAAGAAGGTCTAAACTAATTTAAAATAAATTGATCAATTAAAAAAATTAAAAGATCTATTCAAAATTAAAAGGGTCCATTATCTCTTCTTATCGAATTCCTAACCCTAACTCTGAATTCAATTTTTCCAAAAATTTGAGAGAAGCAGCACAAAAGAGTACTAACGAATTTCTCAAAAATTCAGAGCAACAGCACAACACTAATAGGTCTTTTTTTCTATTCAATTAATCAAATATTTGTCTTTTTTTTGCTTAATTGCTATTATAATATTGGTATTTACACAAATCTGTATCATCAAGAAAAATTAATCTTTTGCTACTTGTGCTATTATAACATTAGAACTTTAATAGTTCACATCAAATAATTTAAAAATTTTGTGTTTTGTTAAGTGGTAGTAGTGTAACGTAATATTAAGTATTTTTTTGTAATTTTGACACAAATTTTTTTATCTTTTATCTTTAATTTTTTTTTTTTTTGTTGAATGAAAAAAAAATATGTGAAAAATTCTAAATAATAGTAATATTTATTTATTGATTATCGATTTTTAGCACAGAAAATCTCAGGGCGGGCCTGCTCACAAGTGCTCAGGCCAGTCATGGCACATGAGCGTTCCCAGTTTTCCGGTTCCCAATTTCGTTGGTTAATGGAAGATATGTTTGGTAGATAAATCTGATCTGTTTCATAATGGTGTTTTTCTTTTGTCACCGTCACCAGTGATTTGCGGTGATACTGGGTGTTTGTTTAGATTTTTTTAAGTCTTAACTTTTTAATTTTGAAAAGTTATTTTAGATTATTTGATCAAATTTATTTTAAATAATTTTTGATTTTAAAAGTTTATTTCAACTCCAAAAGTTAATTCCGATTATTTTAACTCTAAAAAATTGATTCTGATGAGCTACTCACTCTGTATTTCTGATTATCAACTTTTACTGTGGAAATGTTAATTTACGGTTATACTCTTAATTTTTTTTTTTTTAAAAAAAATAGAAAAAAACTCAAATAGACTGTAGATTATTATTTTTATTTTTTATGAGAAATGTACATAAGTACTGAATAATAAAAAATAAAAGTTAATTGAAAAAGTTACTTCACAACTTATTTAACAAATACTATTCAGCAACTTAAATCTACAATCCAACAACTATACGAAATAGATTAACAGTTTCTGATTAAAGTCATAATCTATAATTTATTAAGTTATAATTTATAATCTATTTTAACAGTTACATCAAACGAGGCCACTATGGTACACAATTGTAAAAGTTATATATTAAAATTAATGACATTTGTGAAATTTGTTATCACAAATATCATGATTGAATGTTCTTCTGTTATAATTTAAAAAAAATTATAATTAAATATCTCACACACACACACACACACACACACATATATATATATATTTTCTTTAGGCAACTAAGTTAAAAGTCAGTTTATTAATTTTTTAATTTTTTTAAGTTATATTATCTCTCTATTTATTTACACGTTTTTTTAGGCCTAGTTTGGCATAATACAAAAAAATCAAAAAGTCACTATCTTATTTAAGTCACATCATCTCATTTAAATCATATCATCTCTCTACCATGTCACTTTAAACTCAACACATATTTCACGTTTTTTCTATAAAAAGTCAAAAAGTACACTTATTTAAATCATCCCAAACAACCCCATTAAAAAGTTAACTTTTAATTCACTTTTCAAAATAGGCCATAATAAAAAAAATAAAATTAAATCATAACTAATACCACAAAATATATATATATATATAATTTATAACTAAATAATAATTAACACCTCATAATTAAAACCATAACATCATAACTGAGGGCATGTGTACACACTCAAAAAACATATATATATATATCATAGAATTTTTTATTTTATTTTATGAGTTGTACTTCTCTCATGTTCAAATATCAACATGAGAGAACTTGAGAGACCCGTAGAGCTTATTATGAGTTTCTTTTCGATAATTTAAATTGTTCATTTTAGAAGTTCTTTTGTTTGGTAAATATTTTGGGATTAAAAAAACACAAAAAGATAAAATAAGTATATAAGCCAATATGACAAAATGTCACATTCAAATAATAATCATTACACTTTTTCTCTCACAAAAATTAAAAAAACCCAAAAATAAAAATCAAACGAAGCTAAAAAAGCTAGACTAAAAAAGTCTCAACACAAAAAAAATTGTCTACCGTAACCAATACCAAACGAAGCTTTAATATATATTATTCATAAAAAAAAATTTAAATCAATCTGATAAGGACAAATTACACAAATAGTCTCTATAGTTTGGAGCTTGTGTCATTTTAGTCCCTGACTTTTCAATTGTGACACATTTGATCCTGAATTTTGAATCTTGTTCCAAATAAGGATAATTGAATATATAATTAGATTTTTCAAGGGTAAAATTGTCAATTTGATAAAATATAAACTAATTTGACAAAAATAAATGTCAAACAAATATTTTTGAATTTTTAAAAATTATTTCTACCTACTAAAAATTAAATTATGTAAAATTGATAAATCTTTTAGACATTTATTTATTTTTTTTACTAAATTAATTTTTATTATGTGTTTGGACGATGATCATGTAAAATTAATTTAAAAAAATTAATCATGTAATTTTTATTAATTTTACATAATTTTATCATTGGTGGATAAAAATAATTTTAAAAAAATTAAAAATATTTTTTTGACATTTATTTTTATCAAATTAGTTTATATTTTATCAAATTGACAATTTTACCCTTGAAAAATCTAATAATATTTTCAATTGTCCTTATTTGAAACAAGATTCAAAATTCATGGTCAAATGTGTCACAATTGAAAAGTCAGGGACCAAAGTGACACAAGTCCCAAACTATAGGGACTATTAGTGTAATTAATCCATCTGATAATCATAATCTTTTTATTTTATTGCATCTATCTCTAAAAAAATGAATGTTCTATTTTAAAAATATATTTATATGTTTATTTTTTTTAAAGAAAAATGTAATAAAATAAAAAAATTACGATTATTATATTAAATTAATTTTTTCTATGAATAATATACATTAAAGATATTACAAAATGAATAATTCAAATCATTAAAACGAAACTCATAACAAGTTTTATAAATTCTTCAAATTTTCTCGTTTTAAAATCTCAATCAAATTCTTATTTTGTGGGTGTTTAGAAAGTTGCTATTTCAAGTTTCGTTTGACATTTGATTTTTGGCTAAAAAAGCACAAAAAAAAAATAAAAATTGGTTACATAAGTTAATAAGATAAAATATCACATCAAAACAATAATCATTACACTTTTTCTCTCACAAAAGTTAAAAATGTCAAAAAAGTCAAACCAAACGAGATTAAAAAAGTTAGACTAAAAAATTCTCAACACAAAAAAACCAACTAAAAAAGTCAATACCAAACGAAGATTTAGTAGCTTATTTTAGTTTTTGACTATTTTAGTAGAATAAAATTTTTGTGTTTGAAAATATAGTTGAATATTTTTTAGTTGGATGTGATGCTTGTGACAGAAAAAAATGAAATAATTATGAATTTTATATGATATTTTATGTTATTAACTATTATAACTTATTTTAATCTTTATATAAATTTTAATTTAAAAAATTAAGAAAATATGCCTTGTTTGGTTTAACTTTCAAAACACAATTTTTGAAAAAAAAATTTTAAAATTTTGTTTGGTTGGAAATTTTTTTAAAAAAATTTCCAAAATCACTTTCTCTCTCCTCTCTTATTCTTAATCATTTTTTTCTCTCACATACATCTACTCAATTACAATAAAATGTCAAAATCATCTCAAACTCCCATACTCCAAAACTATTTCCAAAATATACAATCAAACGAATCAAAAAAAATTTAAGCTCTCTTCCCAATTTTTTTAAAAAAAATTTATCTTTCAAAACCAAACCAGACACATCCATAATCTTTGTCAAGCACCCTTTTATAGAGCGTACTTAAAAATAAATAAACAAAATCCTACGGCTGACTATAAAGATTAATGTTTGGGAGCACTAATAAGGTGGCTCTCCCTTTGATGTGATGGTTGTCTCTTGTGTTTTTCTTTTTTCTTTTATTTTTTACATTTTCCAACTCATTAGAGCTATTAGTAATGAGATTTTTTAGTGGTCTCTATCATTGCTGGACTATAAATATGACGTGATGATTGATCTTTTTTACATCTCCCTCTGTGATGTACTTTAGTGGATGTTTGGGAAGTGAATTTTTATGTAATTTTTTTAGTTGTAAAATATTATTAGAGAAATTTTTTTTTTGTATTTAGAAAGATAGTTGAGCTTTTTTTGGTTAGATGTGATGTTAGTGAAAGAAAAAGTGAAATGATTATGGAATTAGATGTGATATTTTGTTTGAATGTATTTTTTTTTTTTTTTTTTTTTTTACAAAAAGTTTATCTTTTTATAATAAAAAAAAAATCACAAAAAACCCAAGCCCCAAACTTCCCAAACACCACCTTCGGTTTTTAAAATCTTGAGTCCTTCAAATTCAAGGACATCTTCTTGAAGTCTCTGCAATTTTTTTTCTTCTTTATTTTCGATAAAAATGGATGACAGTAGGTGAGTACAGATCTTTTGTAGTAATCTTCTTTGGTGCTCCCTTGTAGTGCACCAAAACGATATCGTTTTGGTACACACACTTAAAATAAAAATAAAAACAAAAACAAAAACAAAGGAAATGTGGAGAGGATGGGAAGGTCGATGAAGTGAAGGGAAAGAGGGAGGATGAGGAGCTGTCGAAAATGGAGATTGTCGAAGGATGAAAGAGGACTGCCAGTACTCTCATACTTGTCGTTAGACACTCTGTCGATAGGGTACTGATTTAGGCTTGGTTTGGAAATTTTTATTTTAGTCAAAAAGTCATTATAAATTATTATATCATTCTTTCTATATATATATATATTGTAAAATATCAAAACGTTATTAAAATAATATATTTCCAAACGAGACCTAAATCCAAGCGACGAAGAATTCATCAGTCATTTCCTTCACTTGAAGATCACTGGTAATGAAGATATTGTTCGAGAGGTTGATCACTCTAAATGGAACCTTGGGATTTGTTTCATAAACCCTAGGGTTTTAATTTAAATCCCAGGGGTTTAATTTTGACAATTAAAACTTTGGAGTTTCTTCTGTGTCACAATTTAAGCCCCCTGTCCATCTCCATTTCATGAAGTAACGGAGAAAGTCATTTTTGGTGCCAAAACCAATCCAAAACGACGCTATTTTTTATTAGCCCCATATAAAAGGCCCAAAATCTTTCATTTCATCGATTAGGGCTAAATTTTGTCCCAATTTCTTCGATTTCGTCGATAGGACAAAGGGGTTATTGTGATTTCAAAGAAAATCTGGAGTAGCATTTGAAATACTGGTGTATACTGTTATTTGGAGTGTTGGTAAGTGATTTATATGATTTTTTTTTGTTGTTGTTGTTTATTTGTTCTTGTAATTTGTGTATGAAGGTTTTTTTTTTTTTTTGATTCTGTGAATAGAGTAATGGCAAACTTTGTATTTGTATCTTACTTTATTACATGGGTATGTGTGTGTGTTGCTTACTTTATTGTCTTTTTTTATATGAAATTTTTTATCTCTATTGATGGACTACTACATTGATTGAGTAGCTAGCTAATAGTGTGGTTGGTCCCATGCCACCTGTTCATTCTACTCATTTTTTATGCATTTTTGTCGTCAAGGTAGTTCTTTTGCTATATGTTGTCCCATGTGTTATTTATGATATATTTGTTTATTTGTGAATGTAACAATGGATGATATAAATATGAAATTGGTTTTACATCATAGTGGGTACTTTATTGATAGTGATGGTGGGCCTAGGAGTTACATTAGGGGTAAACTGGATGTGTTTGATACTGTTGAGGTTGATACCTTTTCTGTGCATGAGCTGATATTTATGGTCAAAAAGTTGGGGATATTTGATTACAAACAAATTTTTTTTTTTTTTTTAATAGAATTCCCACAGAAGATCAGTTTAGAGAGTTAAGAAGATTAGATACTGACCAAGATGTGTTAGAAATATTTCAATATCTGGGCTCTATAGACACCTTAGAATTATTTATTAAGCATCAAATGCCACACAATGTAGACACTCCTTACCCTGTTTTGTTCCTTACTGATGTCCCTATAAATGAGGATGAAAATGCATAACATCCTCAGTATCATAAGTATGAAAATGAAGCAAACAGTGAAGATGACCAAAATGATGACTCATCAAATAGTGATTTCTTAGATAGTAGTGAGGATGACCCTACTGAGGATGATATAATGTTTGATGGTAATGTAGACAAGGAACCAAATGGAGAAGGAGGCAATGCATTTAAGGAATGTGTTGTGAATGATGTGGATTTATCTAAGAAGGAATTACTAACCCTTGAACGATCTGATAAGGAGGGCAACAGAGCCAAAGTACCCTGAATTTAGGCCTAAGGTTAATTTGGCTAATATTGAATTTAAAATTGGAATGTTGTTTAATAATTCCATTGAATTTAAAGATGATGTGAGGGGATATGCAGTTAAAGGGGGTTATGATGTTAAATTCACAAAAAGTGAGACATGGAAGGTTCAAGTGAACTGTAGTAATGGGTATAGTGGAAACTGTTATCCCAGGTGTACGAGCACGAAATAATGTTCTCGTATAATACTATTGATCAAGTTTGCGCTTCTCCAAACGTCGTCGCTTTATTCCTTGAAAACACAAACGTGAGCTAGCCGGCGGGGTTGTGCCGGATACCTCTTCGATGCCTAAGTCAGCAAAATAGACAAATAAATAAAAGCTTTGTGTATTCTGAAAATCAAAGTTGTGTTACCTCTACATAGGTTATGTTGTGAGCTTTTATAGTTTTTGCCTAGCATAATCCTAGTAGGACTCTTATTTCTCCATGTAGAGTCCTCCTAGGAATCACACTTCTGAAAGATAATGCTTATCCTTCAACACCCCCCCACTACCTAAACCAAGTGAGATGGTTTTACCACAGGTGGATAACAGTATGACCGAGCTAACACTTGCCCATTGTCATAATCCAGCGCCTTTATACGCAACACGTAGCTTGGCTCTGGTTCTCTGGTACTTCGGTTTTGCTTGTTTAGACCAAGCTAATCTGTGGCAATATCCGACTGAGCTAACAAGGTGAGGTCCAATTTGTGAAGTATAAACACCTCGGTTCATAGCTCGGCACGTTCGTCATCCGGCCCAAGTTCATTAGTTTTATGGACTGAGCTATAACAGCTCCTACCTCGGTCCGTTGTGCAACCCAACTTCCATAGAAGCTTATTACTTAGTTCGGCCCAATTAATTTATAAATTACCCTCTTAATTGCCCCTTAATTCCATCTGCGCAGCATGATATGGGATTACTCTTCTCTAGCCGAGCTAAAAGCAGTCAAGCCAACCGAGGTCACGTCCTACCGAGCTGCCGACTAGTCCGGTTCATAACGTCCTTTCAGTCTGTACATCTAAATCGTTTCCTATTCACGTGGACACGTGACTGGCTCCCATTGGTCAAGTACAACTGTCTGCGCCGCCCTCGTACTCTGAAAAATTTGAACAATCCCGCCTTTTCCATACGCTTTATACAAAAACCCTATGTTTTGAACCAACCACTTCTACTATTCATCTTCTCTCTCTTGTTCGTTTGAGTCTCCATTTTTGTAACCACAGTACCTACAAAGCCTGCATTCTCATCACCATCTTCGTAGTTTTTGATCTGCGTCCTCCCGTCTTCAAACCGTTAGCTCAATGCTCTTTTTCTTTCTATTCGTACAGTCTAGCAACATGTAACATTGTTTATATGTGTTTTTTCACAACACTCTCAAATGGTTTTCACAATAATGAGCAAGAACCTTTTGAATTGGATTTGCAAACAAACTGAAATGGGACGTTTTTTATCCAAAATCATACCGTGACCGTGATAAGAACTGGTCTGCCATAGGCGTGTTTTAGACCGAATTAGACGCCTTACCCATCGACCGAGCTTAAACTTGGAACCACCCTTTGCACTACGTCCGAACTAAAAAGCTTAACCAATGACCGAGCAAAAAACTAGGAGCCTCTTCAGGTTTTACAACCGAACTAGGAACTTGTTTGTAGTTAGGTGTGCACTCAACCAAACAAATAACTCCCCCAATAACCGAACTAAAACTTCATGCCACACTTGAAGTTTCAGTCAGTCTAAGAACCTTTTGCTTCGTTTGGCCGAGCTAAAGTCCTTCGCGCCAAGTGAACTAAGAACTTATAGCCTCGTACGTAACCAAGCTAGGCTTACATTTATTTTTGCCTTTATACTTAGCACGGTCCAACGATCTGGGCTTAACACTTTTCCTTTTCACTTTGCAGACTAACTTAGGTTGGCCAGGCACTCCTTTGAACGCTCAACCGAGATACTTAACATCATCTCAACACCGAGCTAATTTATACATAATTTAGGTCCAAATGGGCAAATATAGATTCCTAGTAAACTCACCAGGGGCTATTGCTGAATTTTGCAAGGACTACAACATCTCTGATGACGTCTACCTTTCACTAGCCAAGCTAGACACAACTCCATGGGGAAAATAGGGCTTCGTTCCCTTTACTGTCCTTTCCATTGTAGAAGCCGGACTCCGATTCCCTGTCCAACCACTCCTCTGTGAATTCCTTAGGCAGACTAGGATATGCCCAACCCAACTCAGCACCAATTCTTATAGAATAATAAATGGCATCGCCGAGCTAAATTGCTGGCTTGGCCTTAACCTCGGATTAGCTGAGCTATTTCACCAATACTCCCTTGGCCAGAACGAAGACGGCTGGGTATACTACTTAAGAATAAGACACTGTTGAGAGAAAATAATAAAAAATACTCAAGACAAAGATGTAAACGACGACGACTTTGTAGACAGGCCCGCAGGGGGACCTCGTTACAGCTCGGACTCGATTTGTGTCACGGTTCTCAATCTTGAACCAAAGAGTCCAAATCTGGAAAATCATTTTGAGAAAACAGATTTTTAGAAAAGAAGTGCCAAACATGGACTGCTTTGCCAGATACAGAGTCGCCACCTAAATATTTTATTTTTGGAAAATTTAGGAAACCCTGACTCGTTTGCCTAAGGCCACGTGTCCGTCATCACCAAAGTTGCCTCGGCTCGGGAACTTGGGTACGATTGGGGAAGGTCACTTCGTGAGCACCCCCGCTCGCCCGGTCAAAGACCGGCCTCTACTAGCCATGATATCTAATTTTGAAAACATTGTGCGTTCTTATTTCAGTTATTAGCCTAGATTTACTATATGATGCGCACAACATACAAGTGTAGAGCGAGTCGCCTGAATTGGAACAAAACATTTCATGTTTGTTTATTTGAAAATGGTTTGATGGTGCTACTCACAAGTAGGCTAAGACGTGGATTTGCCACCCTCGGGTGGGCTTTAGAAAACATGATTTTGCCACTATCTAGTGGGCTTAAAAAATACATTTGATGAATTGTTCCAATCCAAATAACCCAACCTTCACCCACAGGCATTCAGGCAGTTATATCACATAAGCAGTTAGCCTTATGGCGAGCATGCTATTCATGGCAGTCACTCACACGCATGCAAGGATGCTAAAGCATAAAAACTCACCGAGTACTCCAAGCCAAAACAAAAGCTAATTAGAAATCCATGCATGATCCTAAGTATACAGAAATGCCTAATGCAACACATGTAAAAATGCAACTATAGCAGGATCGGCTATTCTAAACATGGCATATGAGATGCAACAGCTATCATGTATTCAACTTGGAATTGAAATACAAATGCAGTTAGTATTATGCGCTGAGCCCGGTGCATGCAAAACAGATGAATGAATGCAACATATTATCATACTGTATGCTAATTGAAACATGCCCTAATCTAACCATCATAAGCTGGTAAATAAAAGGAAAGAAAGACGTGGGGTTGGAAGACATACATCACACTCACGCACACTTATTACAATTACGCCTTCGCGCAGAGGGTTCGAAAGAATAATATACAGTCCCGAATAGTACGGTCCAAATAAATAATACAGTCTAAATATGTACAAAAATCCTAATTAATTACCAAATTAACTAAGAAAACAATAAACTGGCATGTAAGCCAGGGACTGCCTTGACTCTTCTTCAGATGATGAATGATGCATATCCGGGTTGCCTTTGCGCGGAAATCCATGACGATGCCCTAATTAGCCTCTATTTGCAATTATTCTGGGAATGCATGCCAAGCCTCGGAAGACTGCTGATTCTTGATTTGCTGCAACAGAGAGCAGGAAAGGGGCATGACAATGTATTTTCACAAATGTATGCATGTCTCGATCCTCGTGCCACCAATCACGCATCTCGATGCATGATGGCCGGGGAGTCGAATTGCATAACTCAATATGGAATGAATGCACATGAGAACTCAACTAAAACCTAACTCCATCATGGATAATCCGGAGTGTCGGTGACTGGGGAATTGAGACACGTTCCGTCACTTGGAGTACGAAACGCACCTCGTTTCCTGTGCCCGGGCTAACTCCTATCCCGAACACAATGCAATATGCATGACATGCATGAAATGCAACTAAGATACAACTTAAAATGCACAATGCTATGAAATGGTATACACAATGCACGAGGTAACATGGCATACACAATGCGCTAACATACAACCTAGCATACACAATGCTATGGAATGGAATGGCATACACAATGCGATATGGACTTACACTAACACAAGTGGACCTCAGCCACACTCACATACGAGGCCATTAGATGAAAATGAGACACTCGAAATGCGTGTACACGTGCACGCAAATCGAGGACCGTCCCTAAGGCACGAATGCCACTCTAACAAGACATGGCAAAGCGTGGAATATGGCATACTAGCAAGAAAATTTCAGAGGCAATAAATGATGCAAAACAGCCCCGAAAGATGGCAAAATGACACCCGATGCATGGAATAGGTCCCGAAACATGAAATTAGGCATACCGAATGACCTATGACTATGCAATGCATGCATTATTCAAACATGGAATGTGAATACAGAGTCAATACAGCCCAAAAATAAGCATGTTTACAGTTCTAAGCAAGGCCAAACAGCAAACGCAATTGGGGCTAAACTAGCATGCAAAACCAGCCCTGAAAGCAAGATAATGAAGCAAGTGCAAGATGCTGACCCTAAACAGAGAAGGGCCCTTCTACAATGTTGAATATGGGCCCAAAATATGATACTTTACAGTTTATCACAAGCCACAAAAATAGACACAAGTATGGAAAAACTCATGCAAAAAGTAGGCCTAAAGGAGGACAAAGAGGTAAGTGATGCATGCTGGCCCCAAAAAGATGAAGGTCCTTCAAAAAAGTTGAATAGGGACCTAAAATATGACTTTTTACAGTTTATGATCAGAGCCAAAACAGTGTACAAGTATGCTCAAAACACTATGCAAGATAAGGCCAAAAAGAGAGCTATAACACAAAGTATAAGAAGGATGCCTCAAAAAATAAAAGACCCTTAATGAAACATGAAGAGAGGGTCAAAATAAGGCCATTTTTAGTTCGGAACAGAGCCCAAAAACAGAGGCACAAGAGGCTAACAAATCATACAAAAATGGGGCCAAAAGAGGGATATAAAGGCAAGTGATAAAAGGGGGCCCCAAACAGTGATGAGCCCTTCAACAATGTTGAATAAGGGCTCAAAATAAGCTACTTTACAGTTTACAACATGCCTCAAAACAGTTTACATATAGGCCAAAAACAACATGCAAGAAAATGGCATACTAGGGAGATAATGAAGCAAGTGCAACAAAGAGGCCTCAAACAGTGAGAAGCCCTCAATCAAACATGGAATATGGCTCAAAATAAGCCTATTTATAGTTAGGGTCGGAGCCCAAATATGCAAGAAAGTATGGCTAATATATTGAGCAAAATAAGGCCAAAAAGAGGGAGAATGATGCTTACCCTTGAAGACCAAACTTTGACAGCTTCTTGGCACAAGAAATGGTGCTTCCTAAGCTCTAGAAAGCTGCTCCAAGTGACTAAAATGGAGGTGGTGGTGTGGTTCTAGGTGGTGGTGTAGAAAAGGGTGTAGGACTTGGATGCTTTGGAGGTTTGAAGTGAGGGAGAGGGGGAAGTGCAATACAAGGGCTTAAGGCAAATTTTCCAACCCCAAAACCAGACCTAGGGTGCTGGTTATATAGGCCAAAGAGGGGGAGAAAGAGGGGGAAAAAAGGGAGGGAAATCACTCCAAGTTTCCCTCCAAAAGTTGCCCCCCGGATACAGAATCTGAGGGGAAACAAAGTGCATTTCTGTGATGTGCCAGGTGTAAGGATGCTGGCCGGCCAGATATTGGGACTGCAGGTGGCCAGCCGGCTCTTCCCATGGCTGGCCGGCCAAGGGTCAAAAGGGCCAAGTCAAATTAGTGGCCGGCCACCACAGATTGGTGGCCTCCCATGTGTTCTCAACACAACCCTGTGGTAAAAAATTGGCAACTATGAACCAGGAGAGAGAACAACCCACTTTTCAAAGGGGTTCAAAAGGTTCAAATGGAATTACTAGCCGGCCACCAAATATTGGTGGCCTCCCAGATGTGTACATCACAAATATGGGGTTTAGGGTGCAAGAAAATGGCCCAAGGGTGGTCAACATTGGCTTCCAAGTGAGAGAAAACAGTCGACGGAGGGCGATGAACGAATATAACTGGTTGCTGAAATAATTACTGGCCTCCTACCCTTCTATGACCTTCCTGGTGATGAAACAGAGGTCCCTGCCAAAAATGAACAAAAACCGATGCAAAATGAAGGTTCGGGGGCCGAAACGCGTAGTCCAAGGCCCTAAAAACTGACTGTTAGGCACCGGGAGTGGTGTTCGACTATGAAGTTGGTCTCTCGGACCTCAGTGTCCCTTAAAAGGGAGGAAATAAGGTATGTGCCAAAAACCGGAGCAAACGGAGGTAGTTAGGCAGTCCCGAACTAAGGCACACGACCTGACGGCCCCGAAAACCGGGAACCGGGCTCCGAAATGGGAAAAATGGCCTACGACCACGAAACGTAGCCTACGGCCACTGAGAGATGGTGTACGAGACCTCTCCCTCCCTTCAAGAAGAGAAAACAGAGAAAATAGAGCCTGGTTCGCAAACCGAGGTAAAGTACAAAAGAGTCCGGAAGTCCGGAGGCAAGGCTTGCAGTCGAGATTCTGAAACCTCTGAACGAGCACGATATGCAATATCACCAAGCGCTCAATCGGTGACGTCTGAGTCTTAAGGTCGGTCAAAAATGGGGTGTCTACAGTTGCCCCTCTTTTATAGAACTCAGAAGTCATAACAATGACGGGAATGAGTGTCAAAGCCCAGAGACGACCCATTTTTGACAAGGTCGAAGACTTAGACAAAGCATACAAGCTACAGATAAAGATATGCGCCCGAAGGCAAGGGCAAAATGCAACTGGCAATGCAAGAAGCCGAACATAACTCGTGATCATGCAAATGCAGCAAGTTGTAATGAAGCACATATTCACAATAGATGCAACAGTTTTAAGCAAGAATGCAAAGCAATAACTATATTTCATGCAGAAAGGATGTAAGAGAATTATGCAATTCTCATTGCGTCTCACGCAGAGAAGGCTAAAAGTGACTACTGAGAGTACCCGGAGTCTCACACACAATATCTCTCCGCGTATCACACACAGGAGGGAAAGAAAGTAAACCTCTCAGCGTATCACACGCAAGAGAAGAAAGGCAAACCTCTCAGCATATCACATGCAAGAGAGGAGAAGATCATCTCTCAGCGTATCACACGCGAGAGAGGAAAAGGTAGATTTCTCAGCGTATCAAACGCAAGAGAAGAAAGGCAGACCTCTCAGCATATCACATGCAAGAGAGGAAAATGTAGATTTCTCAGCGTATCACACGTAAGAGAAGAAAGGCAGACCTCTCAGCATATCACATGTAAGAGAGGAAAAGATCATCTCTCAGCATATCACACGCAATAGAGGAAAAGGTAGATTTCTCAGCGTATCACATGCAAGAGAAGAAAGGCAGACCTCTCAGCATATCACATGCAAGAGAGGAGAAGATCATCTCTCAGCGTATCACACGCAAGAGAGGAAAAGGTAGATTTCAACAGATCGGTACACGCAAGAGAAGAAAGGTAGACCTCTCAAAGATATCACATGCAAGAGAGGAAAAGATCATCTCTCAGCGTATCACACGCAAGAGATGAAAAGGTAGATTTCTCAGCGTATCACACGCAAGAGAAGAAAGGTAGACCTCTCAGCATATCACATGCAAGAGAGGAAAAGATCATCTCTCAGCGTATCACACGCAAGAGAGGAAAAGGTAGATTTCTCAGCGTATCACACGCAAGAGAAGAAAGGTAGACCTCTCAGCATATCACATGCAAAAGAGGAAAAGATCATCTCTCAGCGTATCACACGCAAGAGAGGAAAAGGTAGATTTCTCAGCGTATCACACGCAAGAGAAGAAAGGTAGACCTCTCAACATATCACATGCAAGAGAGGAAAAGATCATCTCTCAGCGTATCACATGCAAGAGAGGAAAGATCAACAATGTAAGTGAAAAGGTGTATAACCATGCAGGTAGATGTGCATAACAATGCAACAAATGAGCATAACAATGCTAGATAGATGTGCATAACCATGCAGGTAGATGTGCATAACAATGCAAGTGAAAAAGGTGCATAACAATGCGAGATAGATGTGCATATCAATGCAACGAATGAGCATAACAATGCTAGATAGATGTGCATAACAATGCAACGAATGAGCATAACAATGCTAGATAGCTGTGCATAACAATGCAACGAATGAGTATGACAATGCCGGTGGAATGCACGTGACAACGCCCGTGGGACATGCATAACAATGCAGTTGGAACGTGCATCACAATGAAAGTGGAAGTGGGTGCATAACAATGCAGTTGGAACGTGCATCACAATGCATATTTGAAACAAAATGCCGAATAAGGGAATACAAGCCTTAAGGAGACCAAACTCCAAACGCAACCTCCGATTTACCTCTTGGAGGGGTCACGATTCATTCCAAAAAGGATACACCTCGTGCGTGCCGACTGACGATGAGCTACACATCGAAGACATGATTTGAAAGTTCCGCAGAAACATTTTGGGCTGAAAAGAGTGGGTTCTTCTTGCACTTTCTCGATTGTACTTCCAAGCGGCAGTTACTACCTCTCCTTCCTGGCCATGTTCACAACTTTCCCTATTCTCCAACGGGGTGACAGACTAGGTTGATTCAGTATCCAGAATTGAGGCGCATTCACATGCTATCTCAATCTATGGGGCTGCCATACAGATTTTAAGTCGATGATAGACCCCTGGGTATTCAAACCAGACTTTAGGCTCGAAAATCCCGAACCTTTGTGTTCTAGGCAAAAGCCATTCGAACTCTAGTTTCCACCGTCGCAGTTGGTCTCCTAAGAACTCATTGCAAACACAGTCAAGATGCATCTGGCAGGGACTGGTACTCAGAGAGAGCATTTTTTATTGCCATTCTGGCTTGAGGCAGACTTAATCTTGAGCTTGGGGTAGAGGCACACTCATACTTCGGAGCATTGACAAGACCTGATGAAGTGCATACGGAATGCGATCTCGGAGCTTACTGAAGTTGGAACAAACTCAGATGCCCGACATTTTCCTCTTTTGCTTTTGCTTTGCAGTCTGGAACCCATATAGCTTCAGATAGGTCCTGGTTTTACTGTTCTCATATGACCTGGGTTGAACCCTGCAGTTTTCGAAAGAACAAATTCCTTTTTTGCACAAACGTAGAGAATGGCACAGCACTCTGAGCACAAGATTGATTTTTTTGAAATTGAAAGCTGAGTTTTCGACCAGGTATTGGGCCTACGACTAAACACAGCAAAACGACTCAACAAGGAAATAAAAGGCACACAACCTAGACTCATCGAGTAACACTCGAAACGACTCAAAACAAGAATCGAGATAAAACAAAAAGACATGACACTCAGACATGCACAGGGAGCCTGTTTCACCGGGTAGTGTTTCCCACCCTTTCTCATTTGTGATTCTCACATCACTCGGCCCTCAAGCTCTGTTTTTCACGAAAAAGCCCTTTTCTCACTTTTTCTTTGAACTCACATCTCTCTATTCTTCAACCTCTCATTTTAAATCCCTCCCCTGGGTGGTTGATGGATAAACAGAAAGTTATGGGCTCTTGCCCCTAGCATGCAGCTAGTGAGTTTCTCCCACAGAGGGGCTGTGCTACAACTGGGTGTGTAGTAAATCTGCAATTGATATCGGTTGACGATGCTCTGTTGGGGAGTTTGAACGTGATCAGATCTGTCCAGATGAGGGAGTGGAATATCTTGATCCATTCTAGTTCGTGCTTTGCACTTGGCTTGATACCTCGTTGCTCGGAGGGTGAGAGAGTTTTCAGCCCTTTTGCTGTTAACTTCAGTTGTGCCCTTTTCTAGCAAGTAGAGTGCCCTTCTTGGCAAGTATTGTGGCAATGGGGAAAGGACAAAACACCTGACTCAACTGTGCCCCTAGTTCATCATTTTGACCATTTTTGTTTTTGGCTTTATACTAAGACAATTTTGACCAAAATGAAAGTTAGATTAACATGCTTGTTCAATTTTCGGATTCAAAATCATGCAAGTCAGGCTATGAGCACTGAAAATTTCCTTTTTTGGGGTCCAAGAAATGGTCCAGTTTTTTGAAAAGATGGAACAATTTTTGAGAGAATTAGTCAACCTCAGTAAAAAATTCTCAAAAAATATTTTTGCAAACGGCCAATGCTTAACAAGCACAGAACCTACTCCTGAGATGCACAACCTCAGATCCAAAGGAAAACTGCCCCGTGCATGAAGAGAGCTGCATGGCAACGGAAAGTTGCCCCTTGTTTGAACGGCACTGCGGCGCATTGAATGGCAACGGAAAGTTGCCCCTTGTTTGGACAATGCCGCAGCATTTTGTAAATAGTCTTTGGAGCGATGATTACAACCGAACTCTCGGATACAGAGAAGGCAAAGATGATCAAAAACCATTACATGGACACAATCGAATTTGAAGTGTTTTACGGTTGGACTTCAGAATGAAGTTGCCTACGTATCCCAAAGATGGGAATCAAGCCTTACGTAGTTCGGGGTAAGGTACACTCAGGTATTAACCCTCACTTTTTAGGCTCTAACTTTTGCCAAGGCGCCCGTTACAGGTTTTGACCTTGCAAGCTATGTTTTTCTTTTCTTTTCAATTCTTCTTTTTTTCATCTTTTCTTTTCTTTTCTTTTCTTTCTTTCTTTTTTTTTTCTTTTTTCTTTTCTTCTTTTTTTCTTTTTTTTGCTTTTTGTATATATCTTTTCTTGCTCTAACTTTTGCCTGGGTCGCCCTTCCGGGTTTTCGGCCCAGCCAGCCTCTCAAAGGGTGAAAGTGTAATAGGTCCATGCCAAATGGTTTTAGGATCTTGAAGCCATCCATATCCAAGAGAGTGGCTGTTGTATCGATTTGCAGAAGGATCCATCTTCGGCTCTTCGAGCACATCGGACATTTTCGCCCCTAGTTCGAGGGGTGCTTCTGTTCTAGCTTCGCAAGCTTCTTCTGATGAGATCTGATCTTCTTGATCTGACTTTGGTGCCTCTTGTTCGAGGGCTGTTTCAAACCTAGCCACACAGGCCTTATATCGCAGTTGATCGTTGAACACTCTGAACCCAAGGTCAAGGTGTGAAAGCAAGGGCTCAAGTCTCGAGGGTGAGAGCGATCCTAAGCTGCACAATCTCAAGAGCGATTCCACACAGGTCTTCGCAGCACCGCGCAAAACATTTTTTGAAAGTTAAGAAAGCGACAAATCGTTCTCGTTGAAGACAATGTAGAACCAATCTGGATCAAAGCTAGGGTCCTTCTCAGTACTCACACTAACAAGCATGTTTTCATTCATTAAGGGCTTAGCACGCCTCTCTTCCTCTCAGTTGATCAAATTTTTGCAAATTCCGAGGAATTCCTTCCTCTTCGTTTTCACCGCAGTGTTCAAAAAAAGTTTTGAAAAACTTAGGTCAATACAATGACTTCAAGGCACAGAAAAGTAGGCGAAAAAACACTGCCATTTCATTCAAACTTCAACATGACTAGTACAAAGGCGTATGAGCACAAGAAAGTGAAAATCACTGCTGTTCATTCAAATCTGTTGGCATTACTGGCTCCCTGGCAGAAACAGACTCAAAACAAAACGAAAAGGCGAACACAAAACAAAATGGTGACGCCCAAGGTAACACCCCCCCGGAATCACCCGACTTCTATACAACAGGATTGACTCAATACAACAAGACAGACCCAAAACAAAAGAGACTGACTCAAAACAAAAAGACAGACTCAAAAACAAAACAACAAGACTGACCCAATACCTAAGTCAGAACGTACGAATTAACAACATTCGTGAATGTGCTCAAAACAGTGTATGTCATCCACCATATCTAGAGTTAATCGAGTGCCGCCCGCAGGTGGTTCATCCCCCGATCACATCATATTATCCCCCACAAGTTCACTGATCAAGTGCCGATAGACTTTGCAGGACCTGGTGCGGGGATGACTCTGTTGTCGATCAGATCTTGTATTTCGTGGCGAAGACGAAAGCACATGTCAGTGTCATGGCCAGCTCGCTGATGGAAGGCACAGTAGTCGGCTGGGTTGTGTGAGAGAGAGAGGTTCTTTGGTAGTGGTTGTGGCTCCAGGGGCTTCAGATGCCCTTTCTTAATCAAAACCCCCAGAGCTTTGGATAGGGGCATGTATAGTGGAGTAAACACCCTTTGGCTTTGAGGTGGGTTTTTGGCTATTTGCGAGCTAGCTCCGGACACACCGGTGAATAAGGTGGCTATTTTTTGTGTGGTGGTGGTAACCATGCCCACGTCTGAAGCTCTGGCATTTTCAGCACTGCTTACGCCTGTATTTGCGTTGCGGTTGAAGGTTCTCCTGGGTTGCTCCCTGTCACTGTCAATCAAGCCCTGTTTTATAGCATCCTCAATTTGTACCCCCATCTCATGCAAATCAGAAAAGGTAGGAAAGGGGAGCACGATCATTTTCTGCATTAGTTTGGGCTGGAGGTTGCGTACAACCATCCGTATCTGATCCTTATCCGTTGGCCTAATGGTCATCATTGAGGCCTTGGCCCTCCAGCGGGCCACGAATTCTGAGAAGCTCTCCTTAGGTTCCTACCTCATCGTCTCAAGATCACGGGTCGTAATCTCAATTTGGGTATTGTATGAATATTGTGCGACGAAGGCCTCGGCCATCTCCTCCCAAACCGTTTCCTTTGAATCCTCCAATTTGGCGTACCAGATGGCTGCAATACCCGACAGGGTCCTACCAAAAAGGGAGAGCTTCTGTAATCTTGTCAAGCCCATCGGGCGCAGAACATCTGAAAACAAACTCAGGTGGACCATGGGATCTCCTGACCCGTCAAAACGGTCGATGTGAGGCATCTTGAACTGTCAAAGATTCACAATTTGCGTCGGTGTACCCGTCCTCAATGTCCGGGATGGACTTTACCCCCTGGGATTTCTTGAACAACTTTTCAAGCTTGCTCAACTTCAATGCTGTAGGGTTGACCTCGAACTCGAAGGGAGAGTCCGGTAGATTGGTAGGTGTTTTGGACAGCTGGGTAAAATTGGAGGCGGAGCCGGCCTTACTGGAATGTCCGTATCGTCCTAGACATTGGGTGTTTCCCCGAGTGTCTGAACCCCTGGTGGTGGAGGAGCTTGATGCGAAGTAGATGCTCCATTCTGCTGTTGCAACCTAGTGATGAGCTCGGCTTGCTGAGCCATGATTGCAGCCTGCTGCTTGGAAAATTTCGTTTGGCGGACAGCGTCCTCCTGCATGAGCTTCATACTTTCTTGCATCTGACGCATCATTGCCTCCATCCCTGACGTGTTCTGCTGATCCATCTAACTGACTGGTAGATCTATCTCTATGGAAACAATTGAGACCTCAGTCCGACTGTTCACTGGTTGGGTGGACAAGGGCCACTGATTTAATGCTTCTTTGAGCGGTGATCTATGCTGATCGCCCTTTACCTGTTTACGGCGAAGAACGATTTGCCCTTAAATTGAATCTCGACCTAACAAAGTCTATCAAGGCACTAGTCCAATGTACCCGGAGATATCGAGCCTTCGGCTATAGTTCGGGACTACCTAGCAAAAGAAAGCGTGTAGCATCTCATTAATTTTGCCAAAAGCAGAGATATGAGAATGATCGCGCCTCTCTTGAATTACGCCCCAAAATTACGCATGGCTGTTACCCTCAGGTAAACTGAATCTCAAAATACTGAACTGGCGCCCACAGGCCTGAGGCCCAAACTCGCAAACTGATACATGCATTCCTGTAGAGACGTACTCTAAAAGCACATAACAAGCAAGTGAGAGCCAAAACACCCCTATGTTGGGGTAGGGTTTCCCTGTCCTCTTTTGTCAGGAGCTAGGGTTTCACTACGCACGCAGCGGTTTCAAACAACCTATATCGGGTAAGTAACCTGTCCTAGTTTGGAATGGTCACTACGGATCCGAATATGCACTAGGTCGAATGGTCAAAAAGGGTGCCTCGGAAAAACCGAGGTTTGTTTCCCATGCTGTCAGAGCCCACAGCCAATCAGCCTTATGGTCATGTCTTGACAAGACAAGCCTCCGGCAAATCATTCGGGAATGGCATATGGCAAATACGGTGTCCTAGGCGCACCAATGCAAATGCAATGCAAAGAAACATACAAGTGTAATCAAAATCAGATATCATGAGTTCGAGTCAAGTTCTCTAAATCCCAGCCAGTCGCGAAGCGTAAAGCGAGGCCCACGGGGGGACCTCACTACAGCTCGGACTCGATTTGTTGTCACGGTTCTTAATCTTGAACCAAAGAGTCCAAATCCGACAAATCGTTTTGAGAAAACAAATTTTTGAAAGAAGTGCCAAACATGGACTGCTTTGCCAGATACAGAGTCGCCACCCAAATATTTTATTTTTGGAAAATTTAGGAAACCCTAACTCGTTTGCCTAAGGCCACGTGTCTGTCATCACCAAAGTTGCCTCAGCTCGGGAACTTGGGTACGATTGGGGAAGGTCACTTCGTGAGCACCCCGCTCGCCTGATCAAAGATCGGCCTCTACTAACCATGATATCTATTTTTGAAAACATTGTGTGTTCTCATTCCGGTTATTAGCCTAGGTTACTATGTGATGCACACAGCATACAAGTATAGACTGAGTCGTCTGAGTTGGAACAAAACACTTCATGTTTGTTTGTGGAAATGGTTTGCTACTCGCAAGTGTGAACCAGGAGAGAGAACAACCCACTTTTCAAAGGGGTTCAAATGGTTCAAATGGAATTACTGGCCGGCCACCAAATATTGGTGGCCTCCCAGATGTGTACATCACAAATATGGGGTTTAGGGTGCAAGAAAATGGCCCAAGGGTGGTCAACATTGGCTTCCGAGTGAGAGAAAACGGTCGACGGAGGGCGATGAAGGAATATAACTGGTTGCTGAAACAATTACTGGCCTTCCACCCTTCTATGACCTTCCTGGTGATGAAACAGAGGTCCCTGCCAAAAATGAACGAAAACCGATGCAAAATGAAGGTTCGGGGCAAACGCCCAGATCGAGGCCTGGCCCGCTGGTTAGGCACCGGGAGTGGTGTTCGACCACGAAGTTGGTCTCTCGGACCTCAGTGTCCCTTAAAAGGGAGGAAATAAGGTATGTGCCAAAAATCGGAGCAAACGGAGGTGGTTAGGCAGTCCCAAACTGAGGCACACGGCCTGACGGCCTCGAAAACTGGGAACCGGGCTCCGAAATGAGAAAAATGGCCTATGACCACGAAACGTAGCCTACGGCCACTGAGAGATGGTCTGCGAAACCTCTCCCTCTCTTCAGGAAGAGAAAATAGAAAAAATATAGCCTAGTTCGCAAACCGAGGTAAAGTACAAAAGAGTCCGGAAGTCCGGAGGCAAGGCTTGCAGCCGAGACTCTGAAACCTCTGAACGAGCACGATATGCAATATCACCAAGCGCTCAATCGGTGATGTCTGAGTCTTAAGGTCGGTCAAAAATGGGGTGTCTACAGACTTCTTCTGGGTTTTTGGTAACTTCGAAGATCAGGAAGCCCAAATACCAGGAAACCAGATTAATTGGAATAAAGGAGCAGCCGGTATAATTATCTCGGTTCAGTTTTGTGCTTTCTTTACTCTGTTTATAAGTTTGGCACCGTGCTGACCGTTGCTTTTTCTTTATGCAGATTTGAACCAACTAAAGTCGCAGTACAGTTACCCCAATCTAGATGCACTTCGTGCCGCGCTGCAGTACCGCGATCGAAGTTGGGGCGAGCTACTCAATTTCGAACCGACATACAGATACAGCAACAGGAGGAAGACCAGGGTAACAGATTTCCTCCTGGAACCCTCACTAGAACCAGATCCAACACTACCTCAAATCAATTTGATCCCACTAATAGAAGAACAGGAGATGGCTAAGAAGAGAGCTGTCAGATCCCTTATCACCGAAACAACGGCTTCACCCGTAGATAACCAGACCGAGATACCACAAGCTGGCCAATAACATGAGGCCGTGGTAGCCCTTCCAACAGCCCGAGCCTCATCATCTCGGCCAAACAAGTGCGCTCGTACTTCCACAACCGAGCCGCAACGCCTTGTTGACCAAGATAAAACCGTGCTCCCACATATCACTTCACCAAGCCCAGAGCCCACACGATTTGACCAGGCTAGCTCTTCAGAGTGGGCACCAAAACTGACGTACAAGAACCGAGCCATAGCGAACACTGACTCAGTAGTGGCAGAAAAAGACCACTCACTCGCCTTCAACCTTGCAAAAAGTATGTGTTTGCCACTTGATATGGAACACCACGACCATCTTACCGAGCTCAAAGCCATCCGCTCGGCCACCAAATCGATGGTGCTGGTGAGTACTTTTTCCTTTGCTTTCCAATTTTGTGCATCTGTTTGCTTGGTTTTAATCAAAATTTCCTACCGCCCTTTTGCAGGCCATGCAAAAAAACCACATTGCTTACAAGCGTGTGTTGGAATTGCGCAAGACAACAAGGCTGGCCATGGCTGAGGCCGACAGCAAGACGACCGAACTAAACGAAGCCAAACAAAAAATGGCCGAGCTTCAATCAGATGTCGCCCGACTCACCAGACTAGTCAACTCGGCTGAAGCAGATAAGCAAAAGGCTTCGGCCGAGTTGAAAGACAAATACCTGCGCGAGCTTGCCAAGCTCGACAAAAAGAAGAATGCTGAGATCACCCGGCTGGAGAAGCAACTTGAAGATACTCAAGACCGGGGTTATAAGGAAGGGGAGGCCACTTACATCAAAGAATGTGAAGTCGCAAAAGATATATTCTTCAAACGTGGATGGAAGGTGGCTGTGGCGAAACTCGGTCATGGCCAAGAGACCGAGGTCTTCCAGAACCCTCCTCCGCATTTCATATCGAGCTACATGGCGGAGTATGCCAATGCCATTCAGCAAAAATTTCTTCAAGTTGAGGAAGAAGAAGAGGCATCCCCAGAACCCAACAACGCCCCGGTCGTTGCCAATGATCCCGGTCTTTAAACTGCCCAGTCTGCTCGGGTATGCAAAATATAAATCAAATATTTTTGTGACTGCTATAGAGATTTTAAATATACCAACCATCCTGTGTGAGTATATTAAATTTATCAAAAGATGACAACTCACTAATATCACATTTGTTAAAATAATACAATTAATCAATTTTAATTTTGTCAAAAAGTGAATAGTGACCAGCTGAATTTTTCAAAATCGTGAATAATAATATTTTCAAAATATTTCCATTTAAATAATATTTATAACAAATATATCATACAACATATAATTTAAACAGATAAAATTTTGTATCAGATAATATAAAATATGTATAAAAAATTTATCAATTAATATTGTAGACATCATCAAAATTAAATAACATGATTAACAGAAACTTTATGCATCTAAGGTGATTGGAGAGAACACATTGTAGATTTAGACATACAAATCTACACACACTTGCAACAAAACTTACAGGAACAGACAAGTAACTAGTGTATTTTTGGTATCTAAGTATGTGAACAAATTTAGGACCACCCCTACCTAGAAAATAAATGAATTCAAGGACATTGTGAAAGATGACTATGTTGTAGAAGTATCCAAAATGAAATGTTACAAAGCTAGGAAACAAACACTGGTGCAAATTGAGAGAATAAATGCTGAACGATATATAGAACTGTGGGATTATGCTGCTGAGTTGATAAGGACCAATCCAGGTACAAGAGTTAATATCAATGCATGGAGGCCTCAACTTGAAATTAAGCCTAGGTTCTAGAGAATCTTTGTGTGCTTTGATGGAATCAAGAGAGGGTTTTTAATTGGTGTGAAGCCATTGATTGGCTTGGATGCTTGTCATTTGAAAAGACCTTGTTAGGGGCAATTTTTTCCTGTAGTGAGATGGAATGGAAACAACATGATGTTCCCAATTGCTTATGCAGTAGCTGAGAGTGAGAATAAAGAAAGTTGGACTTGGTTTGTACAGAATTTGTTCGAATGTATTGGCACAAGTGCAAAGCATGGATGGACCTTCATCACTGATCAACAAAAGGTATTTTTATGTTTAATGGGTTTTTCATGAATCTGTTATGTTCCTTAATGTTTTTCATTACTCATGGTTTTTACATTTATTTTTTACAGGGATTGGTTCCAACTCTTGAAGAAATGTGCCTTGAAGGCAATTATAGGTTTTGTTTCATACACCTCTATGCAAATTTTAAAAATGAGTTTAGAGGGAAGGAGTTTAAGAGTTGTGTATGGAAAGCTGCAAAGGCATATACAAGGATTGATTGGGAGAAGCATATGACTAAGTTGCATAGTGTTGATAGTAGAGCATATGACTGGATGATGAGAGTTAATCTAACTCAGTGGCCTAGGCATGCATTCAATCCTAGAACAAAGTGTAATAGATTGTTGAACAATATTTTAGAGTTTTTTAACTATTGGGTCTTACCAGCTAAAGATAGATCCATTCTCACCATGTTAGAGTAGATCAGGAGGGCTTTGATAGTGAGGCTACATGAATGTAAAGACAAAATGATCAAGTACTAAGGGCCAACCTGTGTAAACATACAAACTAAAATTGAGAAGTCAAAGCTAAAATCTAGAGTATGGATACCTACTTGGTCAGGTGGTGCTCAATTTGAAGTTAGATATGGAGTAAATGGTTATGTTGTCAACTTAAAGAATAGGACATACACTTGTTTCAAGTGGGATCTAACTAAAATCCATTGTTCTCATGTTGTGGCTGCTATTTTCTTTCAAAAAGAGAGAGTTGAGGATTATGTGCATGTGGATTTCAAAAAAGAGACCTACTTGAGAGCGTATGAGGCACTCATAAATCTACTAAATAGGCCAGATCAGTGGCCTAAGACAGGTTGTGACCCTTTACTTCTTCCTAAGTTGAAAAGGCCAACTGGTCAACTACAAAAGCAAAGAATTAGAGACCCAGATGAACCTAAGAACTCATTCAAGTTGCAGAGGAAGTGTACCAGCCTCAAATGCTCCAAGTTTGGTGTATATGGTCATAATCAAAGAACATACAAGGGACCTGTGAAGGGTAAAAAGGATGGAGCTGCAAGTTCATTCGAGAATGTAAGTAATGTATTGGTATGCTCTATTTGTAATATGTATTTGACCTCCATATATGCTCCAAGTGTGGTTTACAAGCTTTTGGTAACAGGTGAGGAATCGACAAACTTTCATGGGATTCGGACCAAATGCAATAACTAGGGAAACATCAACTGTTGGACAACAACAATAGCCACCATAAAATAGGGTAACATCAACTGATGGACAGTAGCTACCATAAAGGAGACCTGCAACAAGATCAACTAGTGGAGTGGAGTGTAGTAGCAACTAAGGCATCAGGAAAAAGGATATCAACACCAGCAGCAACCATGAGAAGGGATGAAGTTGAAGAAGTCATAGGTAGTCAAGCTAATGTTAATAGAGACATGGTCAACTAAATGTTGTGAAGGATGAGATTATGAACTGCTCTTTTTTGTAATGGTCATGTCACCTAAACCATTAATATTTTTTTACTTTGTTTTATATCTACTATTCTGTTTTGTGTGTGTGTGTGGAGGGGGGGTAATGGGATTAAAGCCAGATTATGTATTTAGAACAATTTACTTGACATTAATCGTTTTGACATATTGGATGGTTATTGTATGTGCTTGGTTTGTAATGGGATTAACAAGTTGGATGGCTATTATACATGCTTGATTTGTAATGGGATTAACAAGTTACTAGTGTGTGTGTGTGGGGTTTTTTTTTTTTTTTTTTTTTTATGCTTGGTTTGTGCTGTATATTGGTTTGGAACCGGTTGAACAATGACTTATTTTGTAATATGGTTCATGCTTGGTGTATATTGGATTGGTTTGTGGTGTGTATATTGCTTTGGAATAAGTTCATGCTTGGCTTTTTTTCAATTTCCCTTCACCTGGACATTTTGTCAAACACATTTAGAACATTGGCAAAACAAATGCATAAACTTCATTACAAAATCTAGACAACCAAACAAACATTACCACAATCCAAAACACATTAAAAACAAAACTAGGAATTCTCATTTCATTCAAAAGTATACATTAATTTCAAATTAGCAAGTGCATAGTTGCCATTACATTTCCTAAACCATAACTACTAACTAACTAACGAACTAACTAACTAATCTACATTCCCTAACTGCCCATTGTTAACATTCCAATTACAATCACTGCAACAATTAATCCAGCTACAATTCATTTTTGTCTACCACGATAAGTTTGAGCAACCTCCTCATATAGCGACAACAGCTTTGACCCAACCCATTTGATGTTCTAGACTCGGGTTTTCTTGGTTTCTAAATGTTGTTCGTGTCTTTTCCCCCTTATTCTTACTTGAGTTTGGCTATTGGGTTGTATCGAGCATGTTTGGAACAGGTTGGTTGCTTGATTTTAAAACTCTTGTTGCCCAGGATTTTACCCCTTCGCTCGAGCAGCACTTCTTGCGCTCGAGCGGGCTTTGTGAACTTTCAGTACTTTTGCAGGTCTGCAAAACTACTGAGAGAGTGTATTCTACGCTCGAGCGGTGTTTCCTACACTCGAGCAGGTGGACGTTCGAGCAGCACTTCCTGCGCTCGAGCATTGGTCTGTTGTCTGCAAAACTATTGGAGTGTGCATTCTGCGCTTGAGCGTCATTTCTTGTGCTCGAGCAAAACAACTTATTGTGTCTGACACTCGAGCGTCACTTCTTGCGCTCAAACAGACTGTGCGTATTTTAGCTTGCGAAAGTGACTTTTTACATAACTTTTTCAGATCTATATCTTTCCAAACCCTAAAGTTGGGACTCTTTCTCTCTAAAACCTACATTCTCTCCACTTTCCATCTATATCTAGTGATTTCCCTTCCCATGTGCCTTTCTAAAAAGGGTAGAGCATCTCAAGGGCTTCGCTTTGATTTGAATAGATCTTGGTTTCGGTGTCTTTGAAGTTCCTCCACTTCTTCTTTGGTCTTCTAAGCTTGAAGTAGAGACTTTCTATGCTCTCCTATAAATTTAAACTTAGCTATTTGTTGTTGTGTAAATGATGTTAGGACTTGGAGGATTTTGGACAAACCTAAGGTCGTGGTTTAAAATCAAAAGAGGGGTTTTCAAATTAAAATATTGAGAATGGTTATAGGTGTAGATTTGAGGTTGTGTTGTATTGAATTGGTTGATTTTGACACGTGGATTGGATTTTGGAAGGAAATGGGTTTTGTCTTAATTTATTCAAATAATTATTTTGTATAAATAATGAAATTGGTATTGGGAATGTGAAATTGAATTGATGTTTATATAAATGGTGGAATTGGATAAGTGCTACCTTTCACCTATGGAAATTTGTATAATTTATCTGTGTTGGAGATTGTATATCTGTTTAGAAATATTTGTTTTGGGTTATTGGTGGATGATGCCTATGATTGTTGGAGAAATTACATGAGGATTAGGTAAATTGAAACTAATCTCGTATTGGTTGTCATTGAACATGACTGTGTTTTAGTATATTGTATATGTATAATGTTTGGAAGGAGAAAATTGATGTACTCTACGTTTGGAAGGAGAAAGGGAATGGACTTTACTGAATTAAGTTGGTTTGTGTGTCCAGGGTGAAAGTCCCGAAAACCGTTTGTATACATGGGTACTGATCCTGCGGACGAAATTTCCTTAAAATGGCAAAAGAATGTGTTTGTATGATAATATGATAACTATAATAGTTTGGAACCCAATGAGTTGTATCATCAATATTGGTTGATCGAATGAAATGGATATGAATAATGAAATGAGATAAAAAAAAAACTTGGCATATTTTGATCTTGTAAATTATGAATGATTTTATCACAAGCATGGTACATATACATCATACTTATATCTCTGTTAAGATTTATAGATTGTGTTAGATTGTTTTTACTAGGTTTTGGCTCACCTTACTTGGGAAAACCATTTTCAGGTGCTTGTGATATGTCTCCGCCAAGGACTTAGCTTGGGAGGACTGTGGGGCTGAAGGCTCTTTTTGTTTATTTTGTGTTTAAATTTTTGTATAAGCCTAGGGCTTTAATTGTATTGAGCTTCGCACTCATTTGTTGTAACCAAGCACAGTCTTTGAAAGATGTATGCCTTTAGGGCATTTCGATATTTGTTTAGCTTTCGTTTCTTATTACTAATTGTAACACATGCTGTAAAGTCAGGATGAATCATTTATGAATGTATAACGCATGTGTCACTTTTTCATATATCAACTCTGATAAATGAAAGTATCTTCTTTCAACTTTATTTCCTCTTGTGAGATGGGTTTATTCCATTTTTTTTTGGGTATTACAACTTGGTATTAGAACGTACCGGGTTTGAATAATTTGGGTATGTGGGAAGTGGTTAGTACCACAATGGATTTATCTAGGATGACAGAGATGTTTGTATGTTTGTATGTTTGTAATGTTATGTGATAACATGTTTATGTGATTAAGTGGATATGAGATTTAATTTCTAGGATGTTGATCGAGTCCACGGGTTTTTAGGAGTCCTATTAGAAAGGCACTTGATCACTGTTGTTTCTAATTAGAACTCTGGCAGCGTTGCAGGACGATCACTATGCAGGAATAAAATTCGTATATGTTTATGTGACTACATGTTTATGTAGAGTGGATTACTATTATCCATCGTATTAGGACGCGAGTGAGTTAGCTTCAGTACATTTGTAAATGTGCTACTCTCTTTTGTACCTTCATTAGGATGTCAGGACGTAGACGTGGTGGTGGTAGGCGTGGTAGGCCTAGGAGGCATGAGATGCCTTTACCAGATGGGATTCCGGCATAAGAAGAAGGGGTTGGTCAGGCCAATGTGGCCGAACCAGTTGGTCAACAGGTCATGGGCGCCTTGGTCTACGAAATGGCCAGAGCATTGCGAGAATCCATGGACATTCTTAGAGCTGAGAATCAAGTCCAAGCCCATGTTGCTGAAACGGGGCCGTCTTTTCTAAAGCGGGAGTTTTTCCAGTGTAACTCGGACGAGTTTTTGGGTGATCCCAATGAGCCACTGAAGGCAGATGAGTGGCTAAAGCAGATAGTAAAGACATTTGAGATGCTGGGCATTGAAGACGACAGGCTGAGAGTGACCCTGACATCCTTCTAGCTAAATGGAGATGCGAGTCAGTGGTGGAAATATACGCGTGAGCGCATTGGGGTGACTTGAGAGGCTTTTGTCAGCGCCTTCCAAGATAAGTTTTTGCCTTCCACGATTAGGGAGAAGTTGAGAGATTTGTTCTCCAAGTTTGTGCAGTTGAATACTCCAGTGGTCGAGTTTGAGGCCACATTCCCTAGCCTCTCTAGGTTTGCACTAGAGTTAGTAACGACAGAGGAGCGCCGTTGTTTGGATTTTGAGAAGAGGTTGAGGACTGGGCTTATGTTTAAAGTAGCCAGGTCAATGATTAGAGATTATGGACGCCTTGTGGAGGCGGTGGCTCATTTAGACACCGTAATGCAGATGGAGAAAGAGAGGATGAGAGGCTGTAGGAGGAGTCAGGATATTCATGGGGACAGCAAGAGACAGAGGGGTTCTAACCCACAGCTGTCCTAGGGAGCTTAGTCGAGGTCCACTTTTTCAGTACCGAGTTCAGGCTCTAGAAGAGGTGGTCAGGGAGATGTTACTTGTTACAAGTATGGCCAGTTGGGCCACAAGTCTCCAACTTGCTCTCAAAGAAAAGGAGGGCAATGATCTGCACCGTTTTCAGCGCGTTCTCAGGGCCAAAGTCAATGGAGAGGCTAGCCGCTCAATAGTTATTAGTATGGGTAGGCGGGACACATGAAGAGGTTTTGTCCTTAAATGGACGACACATCTGGTGCGTCTGGTTCGAGACAGACACAAAACCACCAACCAGCACAGTCAGCACAAGTCTCGAGGGCCAATCAGGGAGCCTCTTTGGCTCAGCCAGTGCATCAGGCTTATGCTCCGAGGGGCGAGCAGGTTGAGTAGAGACCTTCAGGGCGTGTGTATGTTGTTATCGCACCGAATCTTATACCAACGCCTTTGATAGTGAGAGGTCACTTCTTGTTTTGTAATTCAGTTGCTAATGTGTTGATTAATATGGGTGCATCCCATTCATTTATCTCGTCTACATTTGCATCGGTTTTGGGGTTAGAGTTGGCTTAGTTAGCATCCCTTATCTGTGTAGAGTCACCTATTGATGGTGATGTTATTTTGAAACAAGGGTGTCAGGGTTGTGACATAGAGGTTACCGATCGCCGACTTCTATTTTTATTTGTATTGATTGATATGTCTAGCTTTGACGTTATATTTGGTATGGACTGGTTGTCATCCTATCGAGCTGTCATAGATTGCTACTGTCAGAAGGTTACTATATGTACCTTGAGTGGGAATTGCTTTTATTGCTTGGGGGGCCGGGTTGATAGGGTCTTATCACCAGTGTATGATTCGCGTGGGCAGAGTGAGCTTAGTTGCCTTCTTGCTAACTTCTTGAGCATTGAGTGTGATGTAGTCTAATTTGAGTTGCTAAGGGTAGTTTGCGAATACTCGGATGTTTTTCCGGAGGATCTTACTAGTTTACCACCTTATCAAGAGACAGAGTTCTCTATTGATTTAGTGCTTGGCATGGCATCGATTTCCATGGCACCATATAGGTTTGCACCCGCTGAGCTGAGTGAGTTGAAGATTCAACTCCAGAAATTGTTAGATAAGGATTTTATTCACCTTAGTACTTCACCTATGAGAGCACCAGCTCTTTTTGCCAAAAAAAAAAAGATGGTGCGTTGCAACTTTGTATAGATTACCAGAAGTTGAACTAGGTAACTATCAAGAACAAGTACCCAATACCTCGTATAGATGATTTGTTTGATCAGTTGAAAGAGCCTTATTGCTTCTCTAATATAGACCTGAGATCGGGTTATCACCAGCTGAGAGTAAGGGAGAAGGACATCCCGAAGACGGCATTCCGTACACGGTATGGCTATTATGAGTGTCTAGTGATGCCCTTTGGGCTCACCAATGCACCAATTGTGTTTATGGATTTGATTAACCGAATTTTCCGTGATTTCGTAGACCGTTTTGTGGTTTTCTTTGTGGGCGACATCTTTATTTACTCACCCTCTGTGGTGGAGCATGAGGAACATTTGCGGGTAATACTTGAGTTACTTAGAGCCCATAAACTGTATGCTAAGTTTGGGAAGTGTGAATTCTAGTTGAAAAAAGTTAAGTTTATAGGCCATGTAGTATCTGGAGAATGGGTGACTGTAGATTCATCCAAAATAGAGGCAATGTAAGATTAAGAGCAACCTAAGAATGCTTTTGAGATCCCTAGTTTCTTGGGGTTAGCCGAGTATTACTGTCAGTTTGTGAAGAATTTCTCTAGATTAGCCTCACCGTTAACTAGACTAACGAAGAAATGAGTTAAGTTTGTGTAGAATGAGACTTGTGAGAAGTCTTTTCAAGAGCTTAAAGTTAGATTTGCCACTGCTCCAGGATTGATTATTCCGAAGAGGAGTTTGGGCTACTTGGTGTATTGTGATGCCTCGTGGGAAGGTTTGGGTTGTGTATTGATGCAAGAGGGAAAGGTAGTAGCCTATGGCTTGCGACAATTGAAAACTCATGAGAGGAACTACCCAACTCACGACTTAGAGTTAGCAGCGGTGATCTTTGCCTTGAAGATTTGGAGGCATTACCTGTATGGTGAGAAGTTTAAAGTGTTTTTTTGATTATAAGAGTCTGAAATATCTGTTTATCCAGAAAGACTTGAATTTGAGGTGGAGGAGATGGATGGCATTTATAGAGGATTATGACTTTGAGCTACATTATCATTCGGGAAAGGCCAACATTGTGGTCGATGCTTTGAGTAGGAAATCCATGGGTAGTGTGGTTAGTATTTCCATCCGGGAATGGGAGATGTTAGGTGCCATTGGGGAATTTGACTTGTATCTTGGCGAGTCCATTGAATTCGCAACCCTATTTTCGGTAGTTACATAACCTATACTTGTGAACCGAGTGATAAAAGCACAGAAGGGTGACCTTGAGGTGGAATTCCTTCGGGAGAAGATCTCCAGTGGGAAGGTAAAGAGACACTTAAATGTGTATTCCGACCTGAGTGTGAGATACCATGACCGTTTGTTCGTGCCGGAGTCTTGCTGAGAGGAAGTACTCTTAGAGTTTCACCATTCACGCCTTGCGATGCATCCGGGAGGCACAAAGATGTATCACAATCTTAGTCACCAGTTTTGGTGGGGAGGTATGAAGAAAGATGTGGTTGTGTTTGTATCGAGGTGCCTTGCTTGTCATGAGGTGAAGGCCGAGCATCAGAGGCCAGCGGGTTTGTTGTAACCCTTGCCTATAGCCGAGTAAAAGTGGGAGCATGTCACGATAGATTTTGTTGTGGGCCTTCCGAGGACTTAATGGGGTAATGATGCAATTTGGGTGGTGGTTGATCAGTTAACGAAGTTAGCGCACTTTATTCCTATACATGTGAGTGACTCGGTAGATCATCTTGACGACCTTTACATTAGGAATATAGTAAGGTTAAACGGGGTCCCTGTGACAATTGTTTCGGATAGAGATCCTTGTTTTACCACTCGATTGTGGCAGAGCTTACAGATTGCCTTAGGCACGGAACTGACTTTTAGCACTGCATATCATCCTTAGACTGACGGGCAGTCAGAGCGCACCATTCAGATTTTAGAGGATATGCTTCGGGCTTGTGTTCTTGACTTTAAGGGTTCGTGGGAGAGGCACCTACCCTTAGTGGAGTTTACTTATAACAATAGCTTTCAGTTGAGTATTGGCATAGCACCGTTTGAGGCCTTGTATGGCCGATCGTGTATATCTCCTGTGTGTTGGGCAGAGGTGGGTGATGCACCTATGTTGGGTCCGGAGTTAGTCTGAGAAACGACGAAGAAAGTTACACTTATCCGTAAGAGGTTGGTTACGACCTAGAGTGCCAGAAGAGTTATGCCGACCGTAGGAGGAGACCCTTATCTTTTTAGGTAGGAGATCATGTCTTTTTGAATATATCACCTATGAGGGGTTTGATGAGGTTTGGGAAGAGTGAGAAGTTATTTCCTCGATTCATTGGGCCTTTTGAGATCCTTGAACGGATTGGAGAGGTAGTTTATCGTTTGGCCTTGCCGCCACAGCTTTCCGGGGTTCATGATGTGTTTCATATTAGCATGCTTCGAAAGTATGAACCGGATCCATCGTACGTGTTGGATTGGACCGACTTAGAGGTAGATGAGGATGCCTCGTATGAGGAGAGACCGGTAAGAGTCTTGGATACTCGAGACCAAGTCTTGCGAGGCAAGACAATTCCCTTGGTTAAGGTATTGTGGAAGCATCACAGGGTTGAGGAAGCAACTTGGGAACGTGAGTTAGAAGTCCGTGAGAAGTATCCAAACTTGTTGGTTAATGTTTGAACATGTATTGTATTGTTGCTACGTTAATGAAATATGAAAACATTGTATATGTTGTTTATGTTTTGGAAATGCGAGTTGATTATAAACATTGTATATATTTTGAAAATATGAATTGTGTATTCAGTATTGAGAATTAATGACCGGAGAATAGGTCACGGTGATGGAAATAATTAATGATCATTATCGTAATTGGTTTAAGCATAACTTTAAAACTTGATTTGAAATTTCGGGGACGAAATTCCTTAAGGCGGGAAGGTTATAGCGATTCTGGTTTTGACCCGACCCATTTGACATTCTGGACTCGAGTTTTCTTAGTTTCTAAATGTTGTTAATGTCTTTTCCCCCTTATTCTTACTTGAGTTTGGCTATTAGGTTATATCGAGCATGTTTGGAACAGGTTGGTTGCTTGGTTTTCAAATTCTTGTTGTCCAAGATTTTACCCCCCACTTAAGCTACACTTCTTGCGCTCGAGCGGGCTTTGTGAACTTTACTTTTTCAGGTCAGCAAAATTACTGGGAGAGTGTATTCTATGCTCGAGCGGCATTTTCTACGCTCGAGCGGGTGGGCGCTTGAGCAGCACTTCTTGCGCTTAAGCGTTGGTCTGTTGTCTACAAAACTACTGGGAGTGTGCATTCTATGCTCGAATGTCGTTTCTTGTGCTCGAGCAGAACAACTTATTATGTCTGACACTCAAGTGTCACTTCTTGCGCTTGAGTGGACTGTGCATATATCAGTTCGCGAAAATGACTTTTTACATCACTTTTTTAGATCTATTTCTCTCCAAAACCCTAAAGTTGGGACTCTCTCTCTCTCTCTAAAACCTACATTTTCTCTACTTTTCCATCTATATCTAGTGATTTCCCCATTCGTGTGCCTTTTTAAAAAGGGTAGAGCATCTCAAGGGCTTCGCTTTGATCCGAATATATCTTGGTTTCAGTGTCTATGAAGTACCTCCGCTTCTTTTTTGGTCTTCTAAGCTTGAGGTAAAGACTTTCTACACTTTCCTATAAATTTTAACTTAGTTATTTGTTGTTGCGTAAATGATGTTGGGACTTGGAGGATTTTGGAACAAACCTAGGGTTTTGGTTTAAAATCAAAAGGGAGGTTTTCAAATGAAAGTATTGAGAATGGTTATGGGTGTAGATTTGAGGTTGTGTTATGTTGAATTGGTTGATTTTGACACGTGGATTGGATTTTGGAAGGAAATAGGTCTTGCCTTAATTTATTCAAATAATTATTTTGTATAAATAATGAAATTGGTATTGAGAATGAGAAATTAAATAGATGTTTATATAAATGGTAGAATTGGATATGTACTACCTCTCACCTATGGAAATTTGGATAATTTATCTGTCTTGGAGATTGTACATTTGTTTAAAAATATATGTTTTGGGCTATCGATGGAATATAGCTATGATTGTTGTAGAAATTGCATGAAGATTAGGTGAATTGAAACCAATCTCGTATTGGTTGTCGTTGAACATGACTGTGTTTTAATACATTGTATATATATGATGTTTGGGAAGAGAAAGGGGATGGACTCCAATGAATTAAGTTGGCCTATGTGTCCATGGTGAAAGTCCCGAAAACCGTTTGTATACATGGGTGACGATCCTGCGGATGAAATTTTCGTAAAATGATAAAAGAATGTGTTTGTATGATAATATGATAACTATAATAGTTTGGAACCCAATAAGTTGTATCCTTAGTATTGGTTGATCGAATGAAACGAATATGAACAATGAAATAAGATATAAAACTTGGCATATTTTGATCTTATAAATTATGAATGATTTTTATCACAAGCATGGTACATGCACATCATACTTATATTTTCGTTAAGATTTATAGATTGTGTTAGATTGTTTCTACTGGGTTTTGGCTCATCCTACTTGGGAAAACCATTTTTAGGTGCTGGTGATATGCCTCCACTAAGGACTTAGCTTGGGAGGACTGTGGGCTGAAGGTTCATTTTATTTATTTTGTGTTTAAATTTTTGTACAAGCCTAGGGCTTTAATTGTATTGAGCTTCTGACTCATTTGTTGTAACCAAGTATGGTCTTAGAAAGATGTAAGCCTTTAAAGCATTTGCATATCTGTTTAGCTTTCATTTCTTATTACTAATTGTAACACATGCTGTAGATTTAGAATGAATCATTTATGAATATGTAATGCATGTGTCACTTTTTGTATATCAACTCTGATAAATGAAAGTATCTTGTTTCAACTTTATTTCCTCTTGTGAGACAGGTTTATTCCATTTTTTTTGGGGGGGCGTTACACCTCCAATCTTGCAATCTTAGTTACCATTTCCACCAAGCTTGCAACCTTGTCCACCAACTTCAGCAAGACTTGTCTACTACGAGGACAAGTGGGTGGATCATATCAAGAGAAGAAGCCACAAGCCCCGTTTTTTTGAAAAATAAAAATAAATAAGTAAATAAATTTAAAATTACAAATCAAAGCCAGGTTTTACAGAACAAAAATATAAACAAATTTCATATTATTCACGGGGAATGGAAAACTTACTCCATAATTTGGACAACCAAGAAAATCCTAGCTGGGTTTGTATGGGTCCATGAAGTTCGGATATTTGCTCTCAATCCACAATTGCAACAAGTCGATTCACCCCAATTGTTTCCACTCCAATTGTTTTTTTCACTTATATTTCGCAATCGCTGAAAATGGAGCTTCGTTCCGCTCTAGATTCATTTTCCCCTTTGCCCTAATTGACGAAATCGAAGAAATTGGGCAAAGTTTATCCCTAATTGATGAAATCAAAAATTTGGGGCCTTTGGTGCCAAAAAATGGTTTTCTCCATTACTTCATGAAACGGAGATGGACGGGAGGCTTAGATTGTGACACAGAAGAAACTCTAGAGTTTTAATTGCAAACGCTAAACCTTGGGGTTTTTTTTTTTTTTTGTAATTTGCCCTTTATTTTTTTATATACTAGATCAAAAATCCTAATTTCGTGATATAGGCAAGAGTATATAGGCATGTACAAAAAATAAATAAATAAATAAATAAATAAAATTCCAGTAGAATCGATAAAACTGGTCCAAATCAAATCAAATTACACAGTTTGATTCGGTTTTGTATAGACTAGTTCGGTCCCAGTTTAAAAAAATTTACGAATCGTATAAACTATTTAGTTAATGATTTTTTTTTCTTGTAAAAAATCATGGTTCAAACTGAACTAATCTGGTCTTTTAATTATATATTAGCTACCAGACATACGCAATGCATTTATGAACTTGTAAAATAATTATAAGTTTCAAACCGTTTGATTAAAAAAATTGAATATATAAATTAAAAAAAAAAACAAATTGAATATAAAAATAATTTTGGCCAAACTCAATATTCTTAACTAAATATAAATTTTTAAAAAGTTGAATATATAAATAATTAAACACAAATTCAAAGATTAAACATTTGCAATTAGAGATATTTGATAAACATGTAAAATAAATAAATAAGTAAAATAAATCAAAATAAATCAAAGTTAATGCAAAAGTATATGAGTATGTATATATATCATATAAAACTCAAAGATAATGTAAAAATGTATGAGCATGTGTATGTACATTATATCAAATTGAAAAAAATTTATAAATATCTATTTCTTCTTCCTCCTTCTTCTTCTTCTTCTTCTTCTTCTTCTTCTTCTTCTTCTTTTTTTTTTTTTTTTTTTTTGAATAAGTAATTTTCAAAATATATATGAGTGTGTATATATATCCTATCAAACATTGAAATTCAAAAAAATTATAAATATCTATTTCTTCCTTCTTCTTTTTTTTCTAAAATAAGTAAGCTTTCAAAATAAATTTTCAACTTACTGTTTTCAGCTATCAAAGAATTAAGGGAATTTTTTTAAATATTATTATTATTATTATTGTTTTGTGTTTCAAAAAATGTTTAAGAACATTCTCATTCCTTCCTTTTTCTTTCTTTTTTGTGTGTGTGTTTGTGCAAATTTTTTTTGAAAAGTTTGGAATATTACTTTTTTTCTTTTTGAAACAGTTTGGAAATTAAAAAATAGTTTACTTACATTTTAAAGAAAGATAGAAAGAAAAAAAAAATTAAAAACACAATGAATAAAAAAAAAATTCCCTTTTTTGTTTTCTCTTTCTAGCTTCTTTATTAACCTATTATATCAATGTGCAAAAAGAAATAAAGAACTTTTCTTCTAAATAACACAAAGTCATAAAAACTCTTTTTTTTTATATATATATATTTAAAATGTATTAAAAAAAAATTTATACTCATAACGATAATCTATATAATTTAAATTAAATTTTGTATTATAAAATACATATCTATTTATACTATATATAAAGCATCTAACATATATGTGCACAAAATCTGTAAACAAATAAAATAAAAATTTACTCACAAAGATAATATATACACAAAATCTGTACAATTATTTTTACTTTTGTATTTTTTTCAATCAATATTATGAAAAAAATGAAAGTGGAGTTTTTTATTTTTATTTTTGCAATGAACGTAATGAAGAAATAAAAATTACTAAAGAATTACAGAATTTATATAAAAATAAATAAACAAACAAATAAAAGCCTTAGTTATTAAGAATTTTAAAAAGAAAAATAAAAAAAAATCCAACACTCTTAGATCATGTAACAAAGTAAGCTTATCATTATGTTAAACTGAGGGAGATTAGTACACGCGATGCATGTGCAAACTGAGGGAAGTCAATTCGGGCCTTAGATGTGATAATAACAAAACATACCCATATCAAAACAAACAAAATTCAGAACAATAGATTTGATATAAAAATGATCATAGAAAACCCATCTGCAAATCAAACATAGCAAAATTAATTGAAATTCTTGGCTTAGAATAAACCAAACAAATCACAGAAAAATCCAAGTCCAATAAAAGGCAAAATCATTAAACAGAAATCTATACGGACTTCGACATTGAGTACATCTTTAGCGTAGGCGATTTTGGTGGTCTTGCAAGCGTGTTCGAAAAAGATTATGCAATCGAAATCGTTCCCAAACTCCCTAAAGGAGTGTGTGTATTGTAAATTCACCCCTTCTATTAGTTTGTACTTCTTTCGTCATAATTGAATCAAATACTTTATATTTTATTTAAAAGAGAAAATCATTGCAGAAAGAGAAGAAGAAAGCAAAAAGTTAAAGAGAAAAGTGATAAAAGTAAATTATTGGAGAAGAGAAGTTATTGTAGAGGAGTCATTATTTGCAAAATGTGATTGAGTAGGAACTTATTTTAGAGTAGTTATTGTAAAGTAGTTTTTATTTATTTATTTATTTTTTATTATTGTCTAAATGCCACATGGCAAAAAACTTCAAAAAACTAAAATAGGGGCCCATTTAATATAATAGTATAGATAGTATAGATAATAGTATAGATATTTAAATATGCATAACTAAATAAACCCATGAAACATAATTCTCTATACCACCTACAACGCCCCTTCGTCTTCAACGTTTTGTTCCTACTTCCAAAGATTGAACTTAGGCAAAAGTCATTCACTTCTTTCACACCACATTGTCTTCTCGACTCCTTATCTTCTTGCTATTTTGATTTTGGGAAGAACAATTTGTTGAACTTGTTTGTTATGTTTGAATTGGTTATTGGATTGAGAGAAATCTAAAGATTGAGAGATAGGTGTGTTGTATATATAAAGATTGACAGAAATCTAATAGTCAAAATCCACAAGAGACAAATTGAAAATATGAAAGGAGAAAGAATCTAATATTTTTTTTGGGCATATACCAACACACAATATAAGTAAAATAATTTTTTTCCAAGTTAATTCCCTTACTAGTTCTGAAACCCAACTCTTGGAGGTCTAATCTCTTCTTCCAAGGCCTATCATAGTCCTAAGGGACTATGAATCCCCTTTCTTATTGTGCAAACAAACACTATTAAAGTGGGTCTTACATCTATCCTAGTTCAATTCCCTCCTCTATCTCCCAAAACAAACAGCTTAAAAGCCTTTTAATTTGTTTTGCCATGGATGGTGAAGATTCTAAATAAATATATATATATATATATATATATATTTGTTCTAGACCTCTACCATTGGATTTTGGCATCGTAATCCTAATTAAATTGATTACTTTT
The DNA here is from genome assembly GCA_025200525.1 of Camellia lanceoleosa. Taxonomy (NCBI): domain Eukaryota; kingdom Viridiplantae; phylum Streptophyta; class Magnoliopsida; order Ericales; family Theaceae; genus Camellia; species Camellia lanceoleosa. Next base: position 38,881,882 of record CM045764.1, read on the forward strand.
TTTTTACTTATTTATTTAAAGCTAGTTGAAGCACACGTGCAACGCACGTGACTATTTTGGTCCAATTCATTTTTTCACCAATTGTCGCAGATAGTGTTCATGGATTTAAGTAAAATTTTCAGAAAATTTGAGATCACCTTCTGCAGGATACTATCTGCATATATCATTTGAAAATGAAATTAAAGTTAGGCAAAGTAAAAAAATATAAATTAAGGTATGAATTAATTTATGTGCAATTGTTTACACTGCATAATCAAAATATAGGCATAAACTGCATGGAATTTGGATATAAATATCTAAAAATGTATATTTAAACATAATATAAGGTTGTGTGCTATAGCCATTAAATCAACAAGTCAAATGTAAATGGGGATACTTTTTTTACTAATTGATAAAAAAAAAAATATGTAGAAAAAAAACTAAAGAAGTTATCAAAATTTAAAGCCTTTACACAATAAAAATTTTGGGAGACTTATGTGTAGATCCTAATAGGTGGATCTAATTGTCTAATAGGTCCTATGAAAATTAATGGCGTTTTTCATCAAACACTATTAAAAAACATCACTCATTGTTAATTTTCAGTAACAGTTTAAAAATTGTCACAAAAAATGTCACTAATTATAAGTTTTAGTGACCGTTTAAAAAAATCATCACAAAAAAATTATTAATTTTCAATTTTCAATGACAGTTTGAAAAATTCGTCATAGGAAAACGTTACTAATTATAAGTTTTAACGACAATTTATAAAAATTATGACAAAAAAAAGTTACTAATTGTCAATTTTTAACGACAAGTGCAAAAATTGTCACAAAAAATTATTTTTAGCGACAGTTTTATTAGGACTTGTTTTCAATAGGACTTGATGAATATTAAGTCCAACCATTAAAACCTATTTGTAGTTTACCCTAAAAATTTAGGAATTTTGAAAAATGTGACAAAGTTCACACCAGACCGAGTTGTACTCTTTATATATAAAGTTCCACATTATTTAGGTTTCACTCATTGTAAGACATCTTTATCTTATTCTATGTTTGGTACTTTGTGCATTTAGACTTATTAAGATAATTCTATTTGTACCAAAAAAATCATTAAGTACGCCCAATTTTACAATACACTTTTATTAGATTATTTAGAGTTATAATTTACTCTCAATACATCCTATACTTTTTCCCAAATTATTCTTCAATGTACATCCAAATCCCAAATTACACCACTATAAAAATCTTTTCAAAAACCTTTAAATAAATTTCTTATTACAAGTAGTCATTTGGGATTTATTGCTCTCTACCTGTTCTTTCCTTCTTTTATTCGATGGTCGGCCCAAAGCTTCTTGTAGTGGTTGTTGTTTGTGTTGTTGTTTGGAGTGAGGAAGAAGATGAAAAAATAATTAAAACTTGGAGAAAAAGATGAAAACACTTGAATATCAAGGATATGTATAAGTGGTTTAGGGGTATCATAAGAAAAATAAAAATTTATTTTATGGTTTAATATATATTGTCCTTATTAGTAAATTTATATTAGGATATAATAGGAGATTTTAATTAAGCATAATACGTTATTATTTGAGTTCAAATAGAATCACCCGGCTTATTGTATAAAATAGAAAGAAATTGAAAACATTTCCCAAAGCAAATCCATTAGGCCTTTGGAATCATAAACAAAATAATGCATACCACTTGTTCAACAAAATTAATTTATTTTAAAATAAAAATTTTTAAGATAGAGTTCTAACTTAATAAGAAATTTCAGGAAACCTAATTTTTTTTTTTAAATTATAATAATCTTAACCCAAAGGAAAACAATCCAACTATAACTACCTTAAACACAAAGTAAAATTAAAAAAATACCTTCTCGTCAAAGTTTCAAATGAACAAGAATTTCATGGTTTGGCGCAATTTCAATCTCTATAATGTGATAATGAATTGATGAAATTAAAGTGAAATACAATTCAAACAGATCGAGTCCTCATAAATTGAAATTGAAAGTTAAATAAGGTTTAAGATAAATTAAAAGACACACCCAGAACTTTTATTTATATTCGTCAATGTGTGATTCAGATTTGTTCTAATTCTACATATGAAAAGGTCTAGTTACTATGAAAAATTGTCATGAATCAAGAAGTATTATTGAGATTTAATTAGCGTATTATAAGATATACATGTAGAATGAATCAAAAGCAAGAAAATTGCCATGGATAAAGAAGTGTGGTTGATATTCAATTGGTATATGGTAGAACCACATGTAGAATGAAATAGAACTACACATTATTGTTTTTATGTAAAATTCTAAATACAATTATGGGTATCTGTTGGTAAAATTCGGTTTAGGCTCAATCGACAGTGATTGATTGACAGGCTTCAACCAATTTTAATAAACTGAAAAAGATCAGACTCGTGGTTAAGTTCTATACTGTAAACAGATTAAGGACTTTCTTGGAGGTAATTAGGTAAAGAATGATTTGAATAGAAAAGAATATGTACTTATTCAATTAAGTTGTCACTTGCTATCAGTTACAAGAACTCAAACAAGAACAAAGAAATGAAAAATATAGCAATCGACAGAGGGAAAAGAAATGGAGGATTGGAAAAACTATTACTAATTTACTCATAAATGGCTAAGTTAAGCTACTTCTAGATAAATTCTTTGCCAGTGTGGTTGATGATTGAGATGTCCTTCTTTGTATCTCTCTTGGCTTATTTATAAGCTCAACCACATGGGAGAAAGAGATAACCTAAGCCCACAATTTCCTCAATAAGCCCATGATTTCCTTGACATAATACATATTCCATCTTTGATAGGAACCATTTTGCAGATTTGGTGCTTGATTTGATCTTGGTTCATTGATCTCAACAACTAACTTTCAAATTGCTTAATTACTAACTTTTTAGCCTTCCATTTAACATGTCATCATGCCACGTCCTTAACATATCTGTCATGCCATGTTAGTATGCCTGTCGACAGAAATAATAATAATAAAAAAAAAAAAAAATGTAGCCAAGGTTATTCTTAAAAATAGTCTATGGTCTTAATCGACAAATTATAATTGAACTTGGCCATAATCAATAGGCCATGATCGACAAAAAAATAAAATGTGGTGCAAACAATGCCCCCCTCATTTAAATGGATTGAAGAATGAAATCTAATTAGATGATTTATAAGATGTTTTACCACAATCAACAGAAAATATTTTATGGTGAAAATAAATCGAATTCTTGAAGAGTTATATTATATCCATAGTTATATTATATCTATAGTAATTTTTAATCTATCGCTGTTGATTTGTGAACATTCCATCTTTGGCTCTGCCGACTAACATAACAAAGAGTCACATCCCTTATTTTTAAAATAAAACAAGTCTATGTTAACCACATTTTTGCTAATTAAAGAGAATTCGCTGCATATAGCATTTTTTAACCATTGTTATTTTTCAAACCATGTCATGAAAATTAATTTTTGGTGTGATCTACAAATCCAAAGTGAATGTTGGATCTCAAAACTCATATAATTAAATGTTATGAAAAATTTATAAATTTTGATACTTTGAACAATGTTAAAAAATTCACATTCAATGAACGTGGGTTCATAATTTTCAGCCACCTTTGGCTTAACCTCATGCCATCTAAGTTCATAATTTTCAGCTATATTTGGTTTAAAATCATGTCCTCAAGTGAATTTTTACCATCATTTTGTAATATTTTTTAACATTTTTTGAGAAAAATGGTTGTTTTTCTTTTTTAGCCATTAATGACTTGTCACTTTTTGCCACATTTGGCAAAACATCATGTCCCCCAAGTGAACCTTTACCATTAGAATTATCAATATTTTTTGAGAGAATGGGTTTGAGAGGGTAATTTATATTCATTATTGGGCCGAGCTAGGTGTTGGGCCGAGCTAGGTGTTGGGCCAAGGTCAGCTCAAGAGTGGGAGGTTCCTAGTAAGAAAGGAGAAGTATGGAGTAGTTCGGTTGCCGAATGAGCATCCGTAGCTCGGTCGTGGCAATGTCCAGGATGGTAGACCCCGAAAAAGGCATACCGGTTCTTGTATGCTAAGCCGGTCGTGTTCTCGACACCTGCCTGCACTGTTAGTCCGGTTGGGTCACGCCTTAGTCCGGTTGGGCTCTCTTATGGTTAGCTCGGTTACGGCATGGGAAACCGAGGTAAGAGAGGTAAGAGCAAAGACCGGACTAGGGGTTACTTCGGTTATAAGGTAATTCGGCCATGACAAGAACCATCTCACTTGGTTTAAGCAGTGAGGAGGGTGTTGGAGGATAAGCATTATCTTCCAAGAGTATGAATTCTAGGAGGACTCTATGCAAGGAGGGGTAATCCTAGAAGGACTCTACACATGGAGGAATGCTAGTCTTAGGAGGACTCTTCGCATGGAGAAGTTGGAGTCCTACTAGGACTGTGCCACGCGAAACCTATATAAGCTCACCAATATCACCTTTGGAGAGGTAATACAATTTTGCTCCCTGAAAACATTGAGCTTTTGCCTTCTTGTCTTGCTTACTGACTTAGGCATCGGAGAGGTTTCCGGCACACACCCGCCGGCTAGCTCACGTTGATATTTTCAGGTGGTGGAACGACATCGTACAGAGGAACGAAGACTTGGTCAACAGGATTATACGAGAAGGTGAAAATCTTTCCCGTACAATTGGCGCCGTCTGTGGGAAGAACAGACAAGAACAACCTCTTGATCAAGCTTTCTCTTGAACATCAATGGCGAACAACGAAGAACTGCCGCAGTCCGCCATTGACGGATTAACTCCAGAAGGAGGTGCAAGGCGCGAAGGCCTACCTTTGGTCCCTCCTATGGCGAGCCTGGAACCACAAAGGCAGAATTCCAGGAGGGATGCAAGGGGACGAAGGAGGAATGGCAGCCCTCATCCCTCTCGTTCTCAAAGCCCAGAAAGACAAAGGCGCAGAGTTGATCCTCAAATTCTGGAGGATCGCGTCAGAGAGCAAGACGAATTGATCCGTAAGATGGCGGCGGACATGGAGTCACTGAAGCGCCAGATAAAAGGAAAAGAAGAGGCGACAGGAGAGGGGCGCAACAAGAAGACGCCCCCTCGCCACCCAGAGGGTCGTGGTAGGAATTCTACACCCTCTCAACCAGAGGACAGAAGCCTCAGGACAGGCGACACGCGATCCGTATCTTCCAGGACTCGTCACTCCAGGTCCGAGAGGACAAGGCCTGAGAGGTCATACACCGAGGGGAGTACCTATTGGCCCTCACATACGCATCATACGAGATCCAGACAGACGGAATTACCTAGGTCGTCCGACCTAAGGTCTATGTTGGAAGAAAAGGCACGATGGAAGGAGGACGCCAGGACGCGCGATCCCCACAGGGTTCCTGCCTTGCAGCGATTGGCTCCTCGGACGCATGGAAGCGTCGAGGTTGGAATGCCAAGGCCGCACTTGGCATACGAACCAGCGGGATAGGCATTGGCGACGCTGCAGACCTCACCATTCGTCCCCAGAGATTGAGAACGCCCCTTCCGTCAGCTTCCTACAACCCAAGTTCACGACGTATGAAGGAAAGATGCACCCTTACACCCACTTGAGCCACTTTCGCCAGTTATGGTCAGGTATCGGCGGAATGAGGCGTTGATGTGTATCCTATTCCCCTCAAGCCTCGGCGACCTAGGCTTAACTTGGTTTGAGAAGCTTCCAGAAGGCAGCATAGCCTCCTGGGCGCAATTGGCAGAGGCGTTTGTAACTCGGTTCAGAACAAACACAAAAACTCCGGTGGAGATCGACCAGTTGCTCTCCATCGACATGGGCGACAAGGAGACCCTGAGGTCTTACAACAGTCGCTACTGGGAGACATTCAACCAGATTGGAGACTGCCCAACCAACCTCGCCATTGCGCAGTACAAAAGAGGCCTTCCAGTCGGGAATAGGCTGAGGGACTCTATCACCATGACTCCGCCACTCACCATGGAGGCCCTGATGGAGAGAGTGCATCAGCACATCAGGGTGGAAGAGGATGGCGCTCGTGCCAAAGCAAAAACTGGTGCGACCGCAACACCAGAGAAGAAGACCTCAGCAAAGGTCAATACGGTAGGTCGCCGAAACCAAAACAAACAGGGCAGACGGGACAATGATGAAGACCAAGACAAGAGATGGTTGAGAGTCCGCACCGCCATAACCACGGTGTTCAAAAAACCAATCTACCGTATACTTAGCGAGATTCGAGACGAACCTTTCGTCAAGTGGCCTGCCAAGCTAGGCGAGGCACAGAAGGACTATGATGACAGATCCAGATGCACCTACCACAAGGAAAAGGGGCACCGAACTGAGAACTGCACGCCATTGAGGCAGCATCTGGAAGAATTGGTGGCGGCGGGCCACCTAGATAAATACATAGAGGGAGGGGCGCAGCCAGCCCCCCAAGACCACAACCTCCCCAATGGAATGCCGATCGACGCCCCGCCACAAGGCACCATCAACGTAATCCATGGAGTCTTTGAACCAGAGCGAGTATGCGAGCTCAGAGGTTCAATCAAAAAGGCAGAGCACTTGAGAGAGGTGCTAAGTGCCCAACTGTCATGAAAAAGGGAGGACAGAAGCTACAAACATCATGTCCTTTTCGGATAAAGACTTGGACAGAATATATTGCCCACACAACGATGCCTTGGTCGTCACTCTCCGAGTCAAGGATTTTGACGTCAAGCGGATTCTGATCGACCAAGGTAGCTCGTGCGAAATCATGTACTATGAAACCTTCAAGCAACTAAAGCTGCAAGATAAAGACTTGGCCCCAGCCGTATCCCCTTTGATTGGATTCAACTCTATGCCGGAGTGGCCAGTCGGCAAAATCATCCTTCCAGTCAGAGCGGGAAGTGTCACGAAGCAAGTAGAGTTCTGGGTGCTGAAGGTCCCCTCCACCTACAACATCATCTTAGGCAGGACATGGCTGCATGCCATGCGCTCAGTGGCATCCTCCTACCACCAAGTGATGAGGTTCCCAAACGACACCGGAGTAATAGAAGAGGTTTATGGGGACCAGATAATGTCCAAGCAGTGCTTCGTCGCAACGAATGGTAGCCGCGCTGCCAAAGGATATGTTCATTCGGTTGAAGAACCGGAGAGTAATGAACTATTCGCGGATGTTGGCAAAGCAGCTGATCAAAAAGCAGTAGAGGACCTGGTAGAAGTCAGAATAGATGAGAAGAACCCGGAAAAGTTCTTCCTTCTTGGATCGTTGTTGTCCAGCACTGAGAGATTGGAAGTCTTGGAATTTCTGACCTCCAACATTGAAGTGTTCGCCTGGACCCCATACGACATGCCAGGCATTGATCCCAACTTCATTTGCCATCAGCTCAACGTCCACCCTTCTGCTAGACCGGTCATCCAACGCACTCGCCGATCGGCACTCCACCACGCCGAGATAGTGGCAGAAGAGGTGGGTAACTTATTAGAAGCAGGGGCGATTAGAGAGGTGCACTACCCCAGGTGGATCTCTAACACAGTAGTAGTGCCCAAGAAGAATGGGAAGTGGCGCGTCTGCGTCGACTATAAAACTGTCAACAAAGCATGTCCAAAAGACAGTTTCCCCCTGCCAAGGATAGATCAATTGGTGGACCTAACAGCAGGACACTGCAGGCTTAGCTTCCTTGACGCATACAGAGGCTACCATCAGATAGCCATGCACGAACCAGATCAGGAAGTAACGTCCTTCACCACTCCAAGAGGACTATATTGTTACAAAGTCATGCCCTTCGGCCTGAAGAATGCAGGGGCGACGTTTCAGAGAATGGTCACCAAGATGTTTGAGCCATTGTTAGGCAGAACAATGGAGGCTTACATTGACGACATGGTGGTCAAAAGCAAGAGTGAGAGTGACCATCTCAAGGACCTAAGCGAGATGTTCGAGATCCTGAAAAAGCATAAGTTACGCCTTAACGCGTCGAAATGTGCTTTCGGAGTGGGATCAGGCAAATTCTTAGGTTTCCTAGTGACCAATCGAGGTATAGAGGCAGATCCTTCTCAGATCAAAGCAATTCAAGAGCTAGAGAGACCTAACTCGGTGAAAGAAGTGCAAAGACTCACCCAAGATGGCGGAAAGACTTAACCGATTCATCAGCCGGTCTTCAGACAGGTTACGTCCATTCTTTCAGTCATTAAAAGCTAAGTTTGAGTGGGACGAAGAATGCGACCAAGCTCTGGCAAGTCTGAAGGAGTACATGTCTTCTCCACCATTACTTGTAACCCCCATACCTGGAGAAGAACTCTTCTCTATTTGGCGATCTCAAGACGCAGAAGTGCGGTGTTGGTTCGAAAGCGAAGAATCCAACACCTACCCATCTTCTATGTCAGCAAGACATTGCTGGGAGCCGAAACAAGGTACTTACCCCTAGAGAAGCTAGCACTGGCCTTAATGATGGCATCCAGGAAATTGGCGCACTACTTTCACGCCCACACCATTGTCGTCCTCACAGCTTTTCCACTGAAAGCTCTGTTTGAGAGGGCCAACTTTTCTGGGCGAGTTTTGAAGTGGGCAGTAGAGTTGGGACAATATAATGTGAAGTTCCAACCCAGAACCGCGGTAAAAGCCCAATCTTTGGCAGACTTCGTCGCAGAGTTCACTCCTGGAAGCCACCAAGTTTGCCCAATCGACCTGACTGACACAGCCAAACTAGGGATGGAGGTTGACGCCGGAATAGCGCAACCCCTAGTACAGGCTACTCAGTCAGAGCCCAAGGCAAACCAGAGTAGAAAAGGCGAGGAGGAAGCCGACCTTACTACACCAAGACAAGATTCACTGGCGACTAACGACTTGGGCCCATCAAAAGGCAAGGGCAACCGCAACTATGGACCTCAAGAAGACATTAGCAACCCGAAGACCCCAAGGCATCGTCCGACCCCTCCACCTGTTGGAAGTTGTTCGTTGGGGAGATGTGGAAGCTCTTTGTGGATGGGGCACCCAATCGACATGGAGCAGGACTTGGCATAGTCCTCATCTCTCCAGACGGCCTAGTAGTGGAGCAGGCAATCAACCTGGGCTTCCCAAAGATCGAACAATGAAGCGGAGTACTGGCGCTTCTTGCAGGCTAAAATCGAAGATACATGAAGGCCACCAACTAATGGTCTAAATGACTCACAATTGGTGGTGAATCAAATTTCTGGCGATTATGAAGCAAAGGATGAAAGAATGACTAAGTACCAAGACTTAGTCAGGACAGAGATCAAGAAGTTTGAAGTCGTCAGAATAGAACAGATAGGCAGGGAGGAGAACAGCAGAGCAGACGAACTTGCAGGCTTCGCCTCAATGGCAGACACTTCCATTCCTCATCCGCTATTGATCGATTATCCGCCTGCACCCGAGATTGAAGACCCGTGTCAAGAGGTATGTTTTATGAGTTGGGTCCTTCTTGGATGGACCCAACCTTCCTGTTCCTGAAAGACGGCCCTATACAAAAAGATAAGAATAAAGCCAATAGAATAAGAGCCAAGTCGCAACGATTTTGGCTCTCTCCATCCTTAGCTTTATACAAGAAGTCAAGAAGTTTCGTGACCTTACTTAAAGTGTGTGCACCCCAAAAGGTGGAAGCATTCTTGTTCAAATACATGAGGGTGTATCGTGACCATCAAGGAGGAGGTCATTGGCATACCGAGCTATTTCACAAGGATATTGGTGGCCCTACATGCAAGCGGATTCAGAGAAATATGTCAAAAGTGCGAAAAGTGTCGAAGTTTATGATCAAATTCACCAACCGCAAGAGAACTCCTACCTCTCACTAGTCCATGGCCTTTCGCAATGTGGGGCTTGGACATAGGGACCACTCCCAACGGCACCAGTGCAACAGAAGTTCTTTCTTGCAATGCACTACTTTACAAAGTGGGTGGAAGCGAAGCCTTGGCCAATCAAGGAAAAAGATGTAAAGAAGTTTGTCCGCGTAACATCATTACTCGCTTGGCATACCAAAAGCACTAATTTCGCATAACCAAGACTCGGTTTGATGGCGAATTTTCGTAAGCTTCGTGAAGAGTACAAGATAGAGTTCTACAACTCCACACCGCATATCCCCAAGCAAATGGACAGCAGAGGCGTCGAACAAGGTAGTCTTGGATGGATTAAAGAAAAGGTTGGAAAAAGCCAAAGGCAAGTGGGCGTAAGAGCTCCCCATGTTTTATGGGCTTATCGACTACGCCACGGCGATCAACAGAGAAACACCATTCTCCCTAGCATATGGCATGGAAGCAGCCATCCCATTAGAAGTTGGCCTTCCTACAATTCGAGCTTAAAATTTTGATCCAGACTTAAATGGCGAAGCAATAGCATTGGAACTTGACCTCATGAAGAAAGGAGAGAAAAGGCATTGGTTCACATCGCTTCCTCAAAGAAGAATTGTCCAGAAATACAACAAAAGTGTTCATCCAAGACAATTCAAGATCGGCGATTGGGTACTTCGCAGTTATGGGCAACACATTGGTCCTGTGAGATGGCAAGTTAGGTCCTAATCGGAAGGACCTTACAAAGTGGTTGGATTAGCAGCAAAGGGCATACCACTTGGAAGATAAGGACTAAAGCAATTCCTAGGCCATGGAACACCGCCAACCTCAAGATATTTTATTTTTAGCTTTTTTTCTTTTTTCAGATGTAATTTTCAACTTTCTCAATAAAACAAGTCAATTCTTTTCAAGATATTTGTTTTCCATAGAAAGTAGTTTTAGCAAGTTAGTAGCATTGTAAACATAGTTGGCCTAATAACCAACTATTAACCTCCTAGGCCCGTGATCGTGATCCAGTCGCAGGACGCTTGGTCGGAATAACCAAACACTCTATTTTAAGTTGGACAAACCAACTTAGAGGTTGGTCGATTAAACCAACACTTAGCCAAAGTATGGGAATGGCTACATAGAGGTTGGCGATTAAACCAACACTCGTACTCTTCACCAAAGTATGGGCATGGTCAAGAGTGGTTGGTCGATTAAACCAACTCTTTGTACTCTTCACCAAGTAAGTTATATCTACCAAGAGTGGTTGGTCGATTAAACCAACTTTGTACTCTTCACCGAAGTAAGTTATATCTGAAGAGTGGTTGGTCGATTAAACCAACTCTTTGTACTCTTCACCAAGTAAGTTATATCGGTACGAGAGTGGTTGGTCGATTAAACCAACTCCTTGTACTCTTCAACCAAGTAAGTTATATCTACCGGAGAGTGGTTGGTCGATTAAACCAACTCTTTGTACTCTTCACCAAGTAAGTTATATCTACCGGAGAGTGGTTGGTCGATTAAACCAACTCTTTGTACTCTTCACCGGTAAGTTATATCGGTCAAGAGTGGTTGGTCGATTAAACCAACTCTTTGTACTCTTTAGTCAAGTGAGTTATATCTACCGAGAGTGGTTGGTCGATTAAACCAACTTTGTACTCTTCACCAAGTAAGTTATATCTACCGAAGAGTGGTTGGTCGATTAAACCAACTTTGTACTCTTCACCAAGTAAGTTATATCTACCGAGAGTGGTTGGTCGATTAAACCAACTCTTGTACTCTTCAACCGAAGTAAGTTATATCGGCCGAGAGTGGTTGGTCGATTAAACCAACTTTTGTACTCTTCACCAAGTAAGTTATATCTACCGGAGAGTGGTTGGTCGATTAAACCAACTCTTTGTACTCTTCACCAAGTAAGTTATATCTACCAAGAGTGGTTGGTCGATTAAACCAACTTTGTACTCTTCACCGAAGTGAGTTATATCGGCCGGAGAGTGGTTGGTCGATTAAACCAACCCTTTGTACTCTTCAAACCAAGTGAGTTACATCTACCGAAGAGTGGTTGGTCGATTAAACTAACTCTTGTACTCTTCACCAAGTAAGTTATATCGGTGAAGAGTGGTTGGTCGATTAAACCAACTCTTGTACTCTTCACCAAGTAAGTTATATCTACCGAGAGTGGTTGGTCGATTAAACTAACTCCTTGTACTCTTCAACCAAGTAAGTTATATCTACCGAGAGTGGTTATCGATTAAACCAACTCTTTGTACTCTTCACCAAGTAAGTTATATCTACCGGAGAGTGGTTGGTCGATTAAACCAACTCTTTGTACTCTTCACCAAGTAAGTTATATCGGTCAAGAGTGGTTGGTCGATTAAACCAACTCTTTGTACTTTTAGTCAAGTGAGTTATATCTACCGGAGAGTGGTTGGTCGATTAAACCAACTCTTTGTACTCTTCACCAAGTAAGTTATATCTACCGGAGAGTGGTTGGTCGATTAAACCAACTCCTTGTACTCTTCAGCCGAAGTAAGTTATATCGGCCGAAGAGTGGTTGGCTGGATTAAACCAACTTTTTGTACTCTTCAGCCGAAGTAAGTTATATCGGCCGAAGAGTGGTTGGTCGATTAAACCAACTTTGTACTCTTCACCAAGTAAGTTATATCGGTCAAGAGTGGTTGGTCGATTAAACCAACTCTTTGTACTCTTCAAATTAAGTGAGTTATATCTACCGGAGAGTGGTTGGTCGATTAAACCAACTTTGTACTCTTCAAATTAAGTGAGTTACATCTACCAAGAGTGGTTATCGGATTAAACCAACTTTGTACTCTTCAAATTAAGTGAGTTACATCGGTGAAGAGTTGTTGGCGGATTAAACCAACTCTTTAGTACTCTTCACCAAGTGAGTTACATCTACCAAGAGTGGTTATCGATTAAACCAACTTTGTACTCTTCAACCAAGTAAGTTATATCGGTACAAGAGTGGTTATCGATTAAACCAACACTTTGTACTCTTCAGCCGAAGTGAGTTACATCGGCTGAAGAGTGGTTGGCTAGTAAGTTATATGGTGAACCGAGATCACAGTTGTGTAATCAAGTTTATGGAAAAGTAAACATACAAGCAGGCAAGTACACAACCGGAATGAAAGTTCAAAATTTTTTCATTCATTGAAGACAAAAGGAAGTACATTTGAGGGGCCATAGCCCGGTTATAGGCATCCAAAACCGAAGTACGAAAAAGAAATAAATAAGCAAGAAAAACAGTCATCCAAGGAGTGCATCGAGTTCGGCGTCAAGCTCCGCTTCAAAGAAGCACCGAGACCATTGAGGAGGAGCTCGGTCTGGACCGTAGTGTCCGTTGGCGGGACAGAGACAGCTGGTACCTCGCGTGATAAATCAACTGTTGGCTGCAACCGAGTTGCCTGATTGCCTTCTTGATCGGTGCCAACCGGGGTCAGAGTTGGCTCCCCCTCTTCATCATCATCATCTTCATCATCATCTTCTTCGCCTGCACTTTCTAGGAATGCTTTTGGAGATCGCTCAGATTGCCTGAGTGAAGCCGGAATAGAGTACGGAGGAGCGTTGTAAGCATCGGTGTCAGGGGTACAACCGAGCTTCTCCACCGCACTCCGCCAACCGCACTTGAAGAAGAGATCCTTGGCCGCACCGCATTGGAGCATGTATGCGTCTTCGGCCTCCTTGAAGCCTTGCTTTTGGCCTTCTTCACTCCGGCCTCAGCTTGGTCTATCTCGGCTCTTCTTTGTCTCGATCCGGCCATCTCCCAGAGGTAGTTATCTTTCACCTCGGTGACAGCCTTTTGTTTGTCACTTTCAGCCGAGGTAACCAAATCCCAAGTTAGACGGCTACCTCGGCCTCCAGCTCGCCGCCTTTGTTCGGGCTGTGTTAGTTCGGTGGATTTATTACGGCGTCTCATGGCTCGCCTGGCGCTTTATGAAGTTCCATCACTGCCGGTGTGCAAGTGTGGTTTTCAAGAGCTCAAGAAAATATGGTAAATTTTAGTTGTTGACCAAATGGAAGTCGCATAAATTTTGGAAACAGAAGGACCATATTGCTTACCACGATCATTGACTTCAAGGCATCGGAGTGACTTTACTTGGTGTTGAGCTTTGGAGTGGTGCTCCATGTCTTTTGAAGGCAAACACCTCTGGCCAAATTGAAGGCCGAAGGTGGTCCTTATCCGAGACAACGAGTCATCCTCGTTGATAGCCCTTGTTGAAGACTAGGGGAGCCCATCGGGGTCTCGCATCGGTTTGAGGACTCCTACCGGGGTTCATGGTAATCACTGTGGGTTTGGTGGTAGAACATTCTCATCTTCGCCAACAAGTTGTGGCCTTGTTGTTCACCGCACGCTTGAGCCAAGGCGAGGCGAGGTCGTCAAGCGATGGAAGAGCCACCACGGCTGGGTTGATTGGCCGGCCTGCACTCAGGCTTGGGCTTGTTTCGTGAGCATGGCCCTCACTTTTTTTTCGCCATCTCTTGTTCTCGGGGTTAGTCGACAAGGACGATTTCGCAAAGTTGGGTCCGGCTCGTGGGTCTTCGAGGAGAAAATCGGTTACTCTTGCTTTTCGTCGATCGGAGTATCCAGAGGTCGGCTCAAGTCAAGAAGTTTTGCCCAACTCCTTTCTTTCACCCGAGCGGCCTTGAGTACTGAGATGTTGGGGTGGTTGTAGTTGAAGATGAGGTGGGACTTGTCTGCAAAAAAATAGATGAAGTGTTAGTTCGGTTAGAGAAAGGAAAACCGAAATAAACAATGGTAAAGAATGCAACCGAAGTATGAATACCGCTCTCCTTTCTTCCAGCTTTATTCTTTGGCACGATGTGGGCTTCGAGGTCTTCAAAATTGCCCGAAACCCGTAAGAAGTCGCCGCCATTAACGCCTTTATCCGGTGTGTGCTTTATTATCTTTTCTTTACCTCAAGACTCTCAAATAGTAGCACCAACCTTGGTTTTTGGATCCTATTGAATATTGATGTAGTATCTCGCCGCACTAGGTTCGCACCGGTTTGTTGGTTTAGAGCATCTATGCCCATTATAATTCGGTATGTATTGGTGGATAGTTGAGTTGGGCACACCTGGTTTGCCCGAGGAATTCACAAATTAGTGGTCGGATCGAATCGAGTCCGCTTTCTACTATAGATTGGAGGGTAATGGGACAAAGCCCTTCGTCCCATGGGTCGACTCTGGTTCGGCTAGTTCTAGATTTACATCTACCGAATGTTGTATTGTTCTTTAAATCGGCTAGGCCGCCTGGGGTTTCTACCAAGTGTCTGTACTTCCCCATTTATTCTATAAGTTATGAAATAATTTATCTCGGTAGAAGGAGCGTGCTCAGTAGTCCGGTCGGACGCACAGAGGAAGTGCCTGGACAGCCTAAGTCTGCAAAGTTGAAAAGCAAGTGTCAAGCACAGATCAAAGACCGTGCTGCAAAAATAAAGCAAGAAAAGGTTGGTTTTACTTCGGCTCTACAGGGTGCTAAGCTATCTACATCGGCTTGTGAAAGGTTCTCGTTATCTTGGCTCGAAAAGGTTTGTGGTTATCTCGGTTTCACCTATAGTTTTTCTTACCACGGTTAGGCCTCGACGGGCATCTTTCTCGAGTTCGGTTTAGAAACTCAAAGGATGGCTTAGCCCTGTGGCTTAGCTCGGTCGAGAGGCCTAGCTCGGTCTCGTAAAATACCTATCTCAAGTCGCTTTTAATTTCGCAAAGGTGAATCGGATGCTTTCTCATTAAAACTACTCGTTATCTACAAGTACTAGCACGGTTCTAGTTCACCTAGACAAAGACAAACAGCCTTCCTAGTTCGGTTGGATGCATTTTTATGGATCAAATGATTGTTCTACCAAATAGCTCATAAAGTTCATAGTATTTGTGTGAGGTTCTTTTCGTAAACATAACATGCAAAGTGTTTTGTGAAAACACACGTAAACATACTATCGTGAATCAAACTAAGCAAAAACAGGTAGATGAAAGTAGGTTTGTGCACTTACCAAGAGGAAGAAGAGTGAGATGGAGGCGGAGGCAGCAACAACACGAGCACGGGTGCAGGAGTACGAAGAACACAAAGAGAGCAAGAAAGTCGAGGAGAGTGAAAATGAACAAAGGCAGAGTAGGAATAGCGAGTGAAGGGTTGGTTTTGTGTAAAAGCTGCTTTTGGAGGAACTGCTCAAATATTACTTAAACACGAGGACGCGCGACAACCGCAGAGATCCAATCAGGGTTGCCACGTGTCATGGAATATCGAATCGATCTGGCCAAGAGTGAAGAGACGTCTTGACCGGACGTGCGCAGTACGGCCCCAGCTTAGCTCGGTTGGGAAAGCTAAAAGGTCTCAGTTCGGCTGGAGAGGCTAAGCAGTTGTTAGCTCGGTTGGGAAAGCTAAAAGGTCTCGATTAATTGGGAGGCTAAGGCTTGTTAGCTCGGTTGGAAAGGCTCGAAAGGTTTTAGCTCGGCTGGAGATGTTAGAACTCTATCTCGGTTGTTACACGGGTAATCCCTATCATGCTTCGCAGATGGAATTAAGGGGCAATTGAGAGGGTAATTTATATTCATTATTGGGCCGAGCTAGGTGTTGGGCCGAGCTAGGTGTTGGGCCAAGGTCAGCTCAAGAGTGGGAGGTTCCTAGTAAGAAAGGAGAAGTATGGAGTAGTTCGGTTGCCGAATGAGCATCCGTAGCTCTGGCCGTGGCAATGTCCGTGATGGTAGACCGGTCGAAAAAGGCATACCGGTTCTTGTATGCTAAGCTGTCGTGTTCTCGACACCTGCCTGCACTCGTTAGTCCGGTTGGGTCACGCCTAGTCCGGTTGGGCTCTCTTATGGTTAGCTACACGGCATGGGAAACCGAGGTAAGAGAGGTAAGAGCAAAGACCTGACTAGGGGTTACTCTTATAAGGTAATTCGGCCATGACAAGAACCATCTCACTTGGTTTAAGCAGTGAGGAGGGTGTTGGAGGATAAGCATTATCTTCCAAGAGTATGAATTCTAGGAGGACTCTATGCAAGGAGGGGTAATCCTAGAAGGACTCTACACATGGAGGAATGCTAGTCTTAGGAGGACTCTTCGCATGGAGAAGTTGGAGTCCTACTAGGACTGTGCCACGCGAAACCTATATAAGCTCACCAATATCACCTTTGGAGAGGTAATACAATTTTGCTCCCTGAAAACATTGAGCTTTTGCCTTCTTGTCTTGCTTACTGACTTAGGCATCGGAGAGGTTTCCGGCACACACCCGCCGGCTAGCTCACGTTGATATTTTCAGGTGGTGGAACGACATCGTACAGAGGAACGAAGACTTGGTCAACAGGATTATACGAGAAGGTGAAAATCTTTCCCGTACAGGGTTGTTTTTTAAAAAAATTCTCCAAAGTCATATTATTTTCATGACTCGGTGTACTAACCCTTCGAGCCACATACCTTGGCTCTTTATGAATGATTGGCTCTTCAAAAATATATGTATTAATCGTATGAGCCACATTATTTTCATATCTTAATTTTTCATTGGCCATTACGCCTTCTAATTTTTTCTTCCAATATCGAATTTCTTTATCAATTAGAAAAATTTGGCCTTTAAGTCGATGAATTTTTTCATCACAGTAATTTAAATATCTTTGTGTAAAATAATACGGAGATAACGAAATTATTTGAAATTTTTGCCTATAAAGAGAATTAATTTCTTCTTTTGGGGCCAAGATTTCACTCCCGCACCAATAAATTTCATCATCACAATGTCAAATCATTCTTTTCACATCATTTGTCATGCCATTATGTTGGCAATAAGCAGTAGAACCACCACCATAACACTGACAATTTTCAAAACATGAAGTATTCCACTAATAATCTGTATCCATGGAGACACTGCCACTCCATTGACAGTTTGCATCCATGGATTCACAAGATGTAAACATACCTGTTGAAGGCATGATTCCATAAGAATAAGTCTGCTTCTTCATTATCATCACTTCAAGTTAGAATGGTCCCACTGGGCGTGCCAATTTATGTTGGTAAAAATCCGATTTGGGCCCAATCGACAGTGATTGATCGACAAGCTTCAACCAATTTTAATAAACACAAGAAGATCGGACTTTGTGGTTGAGTTTTATGCCTTAAATAGATTAAGGACTTCCTTGGAGGTAATTAGGTAAAAAAGGATTTGAACATAAAAGAATAAGTATTTATTCAATTAAATTGTCACTTACTATCAGTTACAAGAAATCAAACAAGAATAAAGAAATGAAAAATATAACAATCGACAGGGGAAAAAGAAGTGGGGGATTGGAAAAAGCTATTACTAATCTACTCCTAAAATGCTAAGTTAAGCTACTCCTAGATAAACTCTTTGAGAGTGTGATTGATGATTGAGATATCCTTTTTTGTATCTCTCTTGAACTATTTATAGGCTCTGCCACATGAGAGAAAGAGATAACCTAAGCCCACAATTTCCTCAACAAACCCATGATTTCCTCAATATGATACATATCACGTCTTTGATAGGAACCATTTTGCAGATTTGGTGCTTGATTTGATCTTGTCTCATTGATCCCAGCAACTAACTTTCAAATTGCCTAATTGCTAACTTTCTAACCCTCCATTTAATATGTCATCATGCCATGTCCTTAACACATCTGTCACGCTACGTTAGTATGATTGTCGACAAAAATAATAACAATAAAAACAAATGTAGCCAAGGTTATTCTTAAAAATAGTTTATGGTCTTAATCGACAGACCATAATCGAATTTGACCATAATCAACAAGTCATAATCGACAGAAAAATAAAATGTGGTGCAAATAGTATCTTATTGATTTATGTTAGTAGGGAAAAGTTTACAAGGAATAACTTTCAGATGCCACCAAATCCTGTCCGTTTGGACTCCCTTCTTCCCATTGCTATTGCTACCAATATAATATAATTCTTAATCTAAATACATTTAGAAACTAATTTATTTGTGTAATTTTTTTAATTTTTTAATGTTAAATATTATTATTATTATTATATTTAAATACAAGAAAATATGAATAAAATACAAAAAATCAGTGCATGTTCATATTTATTTATATTTAGTAATTTTTTTACAAATATTTTAATTTTTAATTATATTTAGATTGGATATACATCTAAAAAGTATTATATATATAATATGAAGAAATTTTACTATCACTAATCATTAAGAATGAAAAATATATGAAATGAAAATCAATCAAAAATATGAAAAACCCAAAATTGAAAAATCGTTTTCAAAAATTAAACAAAAGAAAATGGTTGTTATTTAGAATTTTGACAGCATACGTAGATTATTAAAATACCATGCAAAATAATACAATTTTAGAAATCTAAACAAAGAAAAAGTGTATAGAAATAACCTGTGAATTACTGAGATGTAGTACGAAACTGGATGTGTCTCCTTCTATGTAGATTCGAATAGATGCATACAACTCTAACATTTAACCCAAAATATTCAGAGCATTTTTGTGTAGATTTGAACAAATGAATACAATTTTAAGATTCAACCCAAAATATTCACAAAACATACACAACGGTCTAATCTACGATGGACAGTTGTACATAATATGCACAACAATATGGAAATAGATAGAGGAAATAAGGGCTGATTTGGCAAGTTCAAAATAATCTAAAAAGTTAAAAAGTTACACAAAAAGCAAAAAAATCATTACTATTCACAAATAAAAAATATTAAAAAAATATTTTATATATTTTTATAATACAAAAGTTTGATCAACGTGACAGCCGTACTTGTGAAGTAGGAAGGCCATTATACACTTTTTGGCCCAAAAAAAAAATTACATATGTAAAGTTACAAAGTTTGATGGTAATGTTGGGTCCTTGGGGGCCCACTAAGGGTTCCGTTTTGATAATTCGAACAGTTGAATATGTAGAACTCGTCGAGTAATATTTATCTATAAAAAATCACGTTGATCGGATATCGTTAACTATATGATCAAATCAGTTTTGTATAAACAAAACAGATGGTGTGATAGCTAATTGTTGAAAAAAAAACTAATCCGATCATATAGCTATTAATATCCGATCGACATAATTTTTTACAGACATATAATAATAATAATAGTAGGTAGATAAAGCAAATAGAATGCATATAGTTACTATAACTAATCATCTTACTAACAAGTGTCCTTATAGTATAAATAAAAGTTAAAATATTTATAAAATACAATACACTTTTCACTGATTTCAATATATTTTTACATATTTTTAAAAAACTTTTTATACACTTTCCAACATTAAACAATGTCTATGAAATAAATAAGCAAATAAAATGAAACTGACTGGAATAAGCATTCCACATTCCATTAAATATTTATTCTCATAATTAGTTGATTAAAATATATATTACAAATAGAATTATTGTTTATCCTAAGTTTAAAGAATGACAATTTTATTTCAATCCATTATATTTAATTCCAATAATTCCAATGAATCAAATACAACATTGAGATATAGCACATTTCTTGATGGGCTGGGTTTGATAAATCTTTCAGCCCATGAAAATAAGAGGCCCATATTCTCTTCCTTGGATTGTCAAAAATGTGGAAATAGCAGATTTCTTCTCCTCTTTTTGCTCTTTCCACCATATCATATATATACACACATCTTCATCAACAACCATCTCTGCAACAAACAGAGAGAGAGAGAGAGAGAGAGAGAGAGACACGGAACCAAAACGATGGCCGATCAGATAGCGAGAGGAGAAGAATTGGAGAAGAAAGCAGAGAAGAAGCTCAACGGCTGGGGTCTCTTCAGCTCCAAATACGAAGATGCCGCTGATTTGTTCGATAAAGCCGCCAATTCTTTCAAACTCGCCAAATCATGTAACTTTTCTCACTCTTTTCTTTTCATTCATCGATTGTGCCTTTTCTTTAATCGATGCGATCGCGAAAAGTCAAAAATCTGTATCGTGTTTTGTCGATTTTGATTTGATTTAGGGCTTATTTCGATTGATTTCTTATGGTAATTTTGAAGTCTTTTATTGAATTAGAATTGGTTGATTAGTTGATCAGAATGATAATCTGATTGAGTGCTTGATTGTATGTGCATTTGCAATTGTTTGACTTGGTTTCAACCTTTGTCAACGAAGTTGAACAGTAAAATTTGTATTAATTTTGGGATAGCATAAGTGGAGAGAGAAAAAAAAATGGTGTTCATTCAATGGAAGAATAAATAAAAGTTGTTCATTTTTTATTTTTATCATTTTTAATCTGGAAATTAGGTTAGGATTTAGGATGACATACATCTAGGTATAATTACATATGTTTGTATGGGTCTAGTAGTCTATTATTTATCAACAAATGAATATATTGGTACTTGGAAATTAAAAAGGGGAATTTTCATATCAGTGGGTATTTTGAAAAATAATTGCAAAGACATGGTAAACTTTATAAACATCGATTATTAAAATCATAAACTTTTCTATGAATATGTAATAATTTTATAGAATTACCACTGAATAGTAATTTCCCCAATTAAAAATATATTGACTTCTTGATGAGTATTGCAGACTTTTCCATGGTTCATGAGCTTAGAAAATGAATATTGGTTGCATTTTGATGGAAGGATTTAATATGAATGGATTTGGTTGTAATCATGCAAGGATCATGTCTTAAGAGTATACTGTATGTAACTCACATTTAGATATCAAGGAGATAGACGGAAGGGTTTAGGCAATTTTTTACAGAAACTGCATTACACACTAAGTGGATCATCAATTATCTATTAAGTTTATAACAAAGATGGATCACCTTTATCCTACTCATAAAGTTTTCCGCTACATTATTAGTTGGGAAAACCACGTGACAATGTCCATGTTATGTGTCAATACTGTATTTATTTAGGTCAAGTTTGGCATCTCAATATAAGTGTACTTATTTCATCTTTTTTTATCTTTTTTGGGTCACATCAATCAACATCTCCTCTCTACTTTTTCTACACATAATACAAGAAAAGTCAAAAAGTGCACTTATTCTAAACTTCCCAAACTTGGCCTTAATGGGTATTGACACATGAGATGGTAAATAAGATATGATAATAAAATGCGCATGATATTCCCAAACCGCATTATGTTGACAATGCCACGTGATACTTCAAAACCACAAAAAATATTACCAGTTTAAAAAATGCAGTTGTTGGAAAACTATTACTAATAAAAAATATTACCGTTGCGAAAATACAACTGATAAACAAATATTGTGGTATAGGAAAAGAAAGAATGGAAGAACAAATATGTTAAAGAAAAGTAGTTCAAAAAGAGAGCCTTGTTGGAGTGCGTACTAAAAAATTGGCTAGCTAAAATAATAATGTGGAATTTTAGATTGCTATTTTGACTATCATTGCTGGAGATGCTCTTATGTGTAAATTACAAAAGATAAGGTTAAAAGTTTTATTTCAAATTTACAAGAAGGATTCTAATTGTATGAGGATTGTAATAAAACATTTCTACTTCAATCCTCTTAAATCCAACTCCAATTACTAACTCTCCCCTGTATTTACAAATTTAACTCCCAAGCCCATTCATTTGAAATATGTGCTTTTAATAATTCTCTTACTATGAGTACCCTAATATTTTGGAAGCTATATGCTTTATATATATTGTGAATATTTTCAATTGCATCAATATTTGAAGGATCACAATCATTAAAGAATTTGGCTATTGGTTAAAATTAGATTTATCAACATTATGTGCCAGTATGTTGGGTTTGTAATCTTTTATGAGATATGGATTCTCAGGGGATCAAGCTGGATCAGCTTATGTGAAGTTAGCAAACTGTTATATAAAGGTCAGTGCTTCATCTTACAGATTATAGGCTATTCTATTTCTACTATTGATTTGCTCATCTTATCTTAACGTAAGCCTATATGACACTATTGTGTATGTGTTTATAGTCGGATAGCAAACACGAAGCTGCTAGTGCTTATGCTGATGCTGCTCATTGTTATAAGAAGACAAACACTAAAGGTGTGTCTTTTATTTACTTCTCCATATGATTAATTTAGAAATTTTCAGACCAATTTGGCTTATTTTGCAGAAGCAGTGTTCTATTACCATATAAATATTGCCACCTACAAGCCCTGTTTGATGGCACAATTAAGTGCATTATTAAAAGATTTCACAATAAGTGCATTTGTCAATGCACCATCACCTGAAAGTTAACTGAGAATAGCTTTTATTTGAAGTCAAAGAAACTTGATTTATCACTATATGTTGAATAATTTGTTATAAGAATCTTACGATTTGTGATTCGATTCACGATTCAATTTGCGATTTTTGCAAATCAATACAAATCTATGGGTGAATTTATCTTGGAAGTGAATCTTTTGTGAATTGCATAATTCACAATTCGATTCACCTTTTTTTGATTCATGCAATTCTTGAAATTATCATGCCTGACATATTTTGTTTTTTCTTTCTTTTTTTCTTTCTTTCCTTTTTTTCTTTTTATTTTTATTTTTTTATAGTTAAAATGACATAATACAACTTCTAATAGTGTTTAGTACAAAAATAACAGATATATATATACATAATTTGTTGTCATTTTGGAGATCAGGAAATTTTTAATAGGATCCAATTAGATTTGGTCAGACCCATTATGTTTTTAACATTTTCTTCCCATTTTCTTTTCTTTAAAAAATCATAATGTATCTTTTAAAGATGTTTAATGTTAAAGTAACTTGCAATATGAATTATCTATTGCTATTTTATTAAAAAAAATATACTTCAATTTTACATGGATGAGGTTGGTTAATCCTAATGGTTCTGCAAGTTCTTTCTTAAATAAACAAAATATACTTTTTGAACAATAAGCATATATGCTTTTTTAAAATGCTTTAGGTTTTAAAATAAAAGATTCTAATTTATACTTTCTTATTATTGAGTCATTGTTACTTGTAAAGGTATGTATGCTTATGAAATATCAACATTATTGTTAAGTTATTGTTATTTGAAAATTGAGAGTTTGTCTTTGTTTACTTTCTTTATTAAGAATGGTTGATAAACAATATCTAAAAAGGGGAAAAGGTAAGATGGTGATCTTGTGGGGACCTGTGCTAACTTCTTATCTATTAGACCATGTGATCATCATTCAAAACAACATTTTTATTAATCTGAGTCTAAATATTTTATATTTATAAGATAAATTTAACATCCAAGCATGTATATATATATTTTTAAGTAATGTAGAAAAAGTGACTGAATCTTTACGATTCATGATTTGATTCGATTCACGATTTGACAACTATGGTTGAATATACTCAATGGACTGTAGTTATCATTTTCATTTTCACTCAACTAGCACAATTATTTTAAATTTCAAATTCAAAAATTTATTACTTAAATATTTCATCACTAGAAATTCAATACTAAAAAAATTTAGTACTTAATTTTCAGATTTACCAAATAACCCCCAAGTATCATGCTTGTTCAATCATAAATCATAATAAACAATGTTGTTCTTTATTAGCAAACAACAGAGTGATGGATTACTTACTCTTGTCATAAATGTTTTATGCATTTCAGAGTCAATATCTTGTCTAGAGCAAGCAGCTAATTTTTTTAAGGAGAATGGAAAGCTAAATATGTCTGCAAGATATTACAAGGTACAATCTCTGCTTGTTTGTCAATAAACAATGGTGCACTTGAGGTAGTTCTTGAAAGTGATTACCTGCTTATTCATATTGTCTTACATCTTTGATCTCTACTGTTTGTTATAACGATAGTCAGAAGCACAGATAGTGACACGACACGGATATGACACAGACACGTGAACACACAAAATTTTCAAAAATGCAGGACATGACACGTCGGGGACACGGGCAAAACATATAATTTTAATATTTATTATATGTCATATTTTAAAATATTTAATATTTATTTTATATCAAATATTTAATTTTATCAAATTTATCAACGTTAGGTATGTTATTTTAATAAAAAAAATTAAAATTTTAATTTTTTTGGAAAAAATGTTCCTCAGCGTGTCCACAGCATGTCCCAACGTGTCCCAAGTGTTTTAGCATGTCCGACTCTCTATAGTGTGTCCGATGCGTGTCTAGCGGGTGTCCGTGTTTGACACGTGTCAGACACTAGTATATCACCTCCAAAAAGGTGTCCGTGCTTCATAGATAGTCATTCATACTATTCTATTGAGGTTGATGTTTATTCAGAGTATGCCTATATGAGCATTGCATGTGATGGATAATAAAATTATAATGACAATGACTTGGAACTTTTTTTTTTGTCATGTGCAGGAAATTGCTGAATTATGTGAGGCTGAACAGAACTTTGAGCAAGCTATTGATTACTATGAAAGAGCAGCTGATCTTTTCGACAGTGAAGAAGTAACAACTTCTGCAAATCAGTGCAAGCAGAAAATTGCACAATTTGCTGCTCAACTAGAACAGTAAGCTTGTACATCTTATGAGGCTACATTAGTTTTTAAACCTTTGTGCTGCGAAATTCAGTCCGGAGTGCATGTATCTTCTATCTGTTTTAACCTCTTTGCTTCGCATAGGAATTCGTTGCAAAATTTAATTTATTAGGATATGAAGCTACCATTTTACAATGCAGTTCATAATCTAAATTTATATTAATTTACTAATACATGTGCTTATAGAAAATTTTCACATATATTATCTGCAGAAGTTATGCACATCTGTGTACATTTTTCTGGACACACTTTGATTTAATCATTGTTAAGTAGGATCTCCTTGGAGGCTGTTCAAATTGCTCATATGGATTAACTCAGCCTGCTTGTGATTGTTTTTGTCTTTAACGATCCATTTGTTTGGGCGGAAAATATTTTCTAATGAAAAACATTTTCTATAGAAAACCTTTTCCAGAAAATGTTTATTGGAGATAACATTTTTCTATGTTTGGTGGTGGTGGTGGTGGTGGTGGTGGTGAAACGAAGGTAGAGTGGCATGGTGGTCGGCCGGTGGTGGCGGTGATAGTGACAGTGATGGTGGCTGTGGCCGTCATGATGGCAGTAGAAGTCAGAGTGGTGGTGGTAGTGTGGTGATGTTGGTAAGACTTTAGTTTGGAAAACTATTTCTGCCTTGTAAAAGTGGAAAACATTTTCCGCCCATATAGCCTTGTTTTCTGTTGATTATGAAAAATATTTTCTGTTGACTTTGTTTTTCATTATACCAGACACCAGAAATATATGGAAAACATTTTTCAAAAACTGTTTTCCGCCCAAACAAGCGGAGCGTAAATTAATGATAACTCATAGTTCAGTATGATGGTCTTTTCTTCCAATGATGCCAGCAATTAACTCACATTCAGCAAGTTGCTTGGTTTATAGTTTTACAGACAATTATTTGGGACAAGTAGTCTAGCTTGAAAACAAATAATCATATCAATATTAGTGATATAGTTTACTCTTTTTCAGATTTAGATATATGCAAGTATATATTTCAAGGGCTTAGCTTAGTAATATGTAGAAGATTATGAATCGCTAGTTAAATTAATAAATGAAATTTGAAAACAGCTGCTATGAAAACATTATCATAGCTTTACAATGTGGTAAAATTTTGACATTCTTGAGAAAGAATGAAAAGTGTGTTGAGATGGATTTGATATGCTCCCAATATTTCTCCAGATACCAGAAATCGATTGAGATTTATGAATTCATAGCACAGAAGTCACTGAACAATAATTTGCTGAAATATGGAGTTAAAGGACATCTTCTTAACGCTGGCAT
This sequence comes from Camellia lanceoleosa, assembly GCA_025200525.1. Lineage (NCBI taxonomy): Eukaryota > Viridiplantae > Streptophyta > Magnoliopsida > Ericales > Theaceae > Camellia > Camellia lanceoleosa. The sequence continues at coordinate 38,908,353 of CM045764.1, forward strand.
TTGCCAACTCTGTAAAGGCAAAGGGGACGTTGTTGCAATTAGCAATGCATTAGAGCGATATCAGGTTTCAATGTGGCTTTTGTCCATCATATTGAATTTTAACCTTATTGCTTGTATTATAGTTTAACAATGAATGAATTTGCAGGATATGGACCCAACTTTTTCTGGAACACGAGAGTACAGATTGTTGGCGGTATGTATAGCTTGTAAACTCAGTTGTTAGTTTTGCATCGATTTCTCTGGTAGATTCCACTTTGATGATGAAATTCATTATATAGTTGTTAGGAAATGGATTTGATGGAATCTAGTGAACTTGTCGCATTGGATTCTTTCATATGAAGTGCATATTTTGATAGTTTTCTGTCAACAACTTAACACCTAAGCTATCTCCTTTCTTAGGTTGTAATATAACAGAAATTAAGCTTAACATGGAACATTGCTTCTCTTATGGCAGGACTTGGCTGATGCGATTGATCAGGAAGATGTTGCAAAGTTCACTGATGCTGTGAAGGAATTTGATAGCATGACCCAGCTGGTAAGTTGCATTTCTGATACTATTTAAGTAGGTTTGGGATTTGACTATCTGCGACTGGCCATAACTGCAATCCTAGCTTTTAGTTTGTCTTAGAATTCAGTTCATCGTCTATAGATGTCTTTATACCAGCTGTCATACTTCCCTATGGTCAGAAGAGCTTTGAGTGGTTTTAGATCTTGAAAATAACACTTTAGTAGGATTAAACTCTTGTTGAATGTGAAGTTTGTACTGATTAGACCATATCAAAGACCAACAGTGAGGAGAAATATCAACTCAGATTTACCATTGTTGATTGATACTATCTGAGCATAGCATTCTTGAAAGGTTTCCTCATAATTAATTGCGGAATTTTGGCTGCTGAAACAATTGTCTCACAAGTTTTGATAATTTACGGTGGTATTAATGCATGTGAAGAGATCAAGGTATGGATTGGTTCAGATATGGAAGTGAAAATAAATGGTTAGCAGTTTCACTATGTTGTTATTAACTATTAAAACTCACCTTTCCTTTTCAGGGTAAAAACACACACTGTTATATATACCAAAATGAAGTAAGTCAAGTATCAACGAAGAAAATATTATAATACGATGAAGAAAGACAAAGAAAGTGTTTTCGTATTAATTCGTTGTATATACTTCCTCTCTAGAAACACTTAGGTCTTGTTTGGTTTGTGTTTTGAGATATTATTCCAAAAATAATTTTCTGGAAAGAGTTTAGAAAATTAGAAAATTTGTTTGGTTGTATATTTTGAAAATAGTTTTATAGTTTTGGAGTTTGGGATGATTTGATATTTTTCTTGTAGTTGAATAGATGAGTATGAAAGAAAAAGTGATTGAGAAGGAGAGAGGAGGGAGAAAAAGTGATTAATTGATGTGTTGTAGTCTTGTAGAGAGAGAAGTGATTTTGATATTTTATTTATTTATAAATTTTCAACCAACATGTTTTTGGGGATTTTTTCTGCAAAAACATGTTTTGAGAGACAAACCAAGCATGCCTTAATTTTAGCGATAAAAATGCACACTATGTATGGTGGTGTGCCAAGTATGAAATGTTTTTTTGTTTTTTTTGTGGTATATTTGATTCTTTGTTATTCGTAATTATGGATAACTAGATCCAAGATCGATAACCTGTTAAATTCCTAACCCTTTCTTCTTTTATTTTTTACTTTTTAATTTGCTACTAGAGGGTTGCCACGTGTCATGCATTTGGTGCATGTGCATGCTCATGATCAAAACTCTAGGGATAAGATGGGGAGAGAGAGAGAACATGAGGTAATTTTTGGGGAGTGGGACATGGATAACTTAACTTAACCTAAATGTCCTTTTTGTTTAGAGAAAATAACAAGGATATTAATGGAAAATCAAAAGATTTGTCTGCTAAGTGTCCTAAAAATAGGACTACTGCCTTGCTTTCTCTGATAATATAGATGAGTTCTTAACTTTTACTAATAGTAAAAGCTTTGTATATAGCTTGTTTCTCCTATATATTTTTCTGTGTGTTTAGTGTGATGCTCTCTGAGTCCTGCTCTTCGTCCAAGGGTTTTTGGATTTGTTTTGCTTGAAATGCAGAAAAGATGGAGAATTAATGGCAAGTTCTTCAGAGTCCTATGTAGCATGTTCTTTGACCCTTCAACCCCATTGTATCATCTTTCAACAGTACTGAAGCTTCTCTGACAACCTTAGCAGCCATATTTAATTTTGCAAACATGGCTTTTAATTTTTTGTATCATCTTCCAAGAGGTCCCCGGTTTCTCAATCCTAGCAGGCTTAGCTTGATTTTTGCGTACACACTAGTTCTGGATCAATTTCGAGGACAATGGAATGATCTTCTGATATCAGCATGCAATTTGAAATAAGTTTAGTTGAAAGGAGGATGCTAAGAAGGATCATAGGCCTGGAAAGAAATGATATAATAAGAAGAAATTAATGCATTATTGAGAGGTTAAAAGGTTTGAAATGGTTTTGCCAATGATTCAATTTGAGTTGAATGTCATTGAGGATGACATCAAAGCAATAGACTTACGAGGAAATGATATGAGAGATGAATGGAAAAATTGATTCATCTAATCAAGAAAAATGTATTTTGTTTGCATTAAGCTTTGTTAAATTGAATTTGTTCTCTGTTGCAGTTGACTCAGTAGTTTATGTGACACACTTTCACCTCCTTTTTTTCTTTATTTAATTTGTGGGTTTCTTGCTCATTTCCATTTACACTAAAGCCACTTGTTTTTTTGATCAAGTCGAACTGACGTTGATTAATCAATATTTGGATGCTATGTTCTATTTAATTAGTGAAATAGTGTGATTTCTTATTTTGTTTCCACACATTTCACTCCACAGGATGCTTGGAAAACGACCCTTCTGTTGAGAGTTAAGGAAGCTCTGAAGGCAAAAGAACTAGAGGAGGATGACCTTACTTAAATCTGTTTTTATCTCGATGTTGTCTCATTTGCATTTTTATGATGATGATTTTACTGAGTGTTTGTGTCTGATTATATTCTTTGTTTATTTTGTGTGTACTAAATTTGTTGTTGACCTGAATGAATACGCTTTGCCTTCATAAGCATGCCTGAGATTGTAATGGATACGTGGTTTTCTTTATCTAACTGAGGTTGATAAATGTACTGGTATGTTGAACATGTTGAAGAATTCCCATCTCAAGCCTCTTCCTTCCTTTAATTTTTGTAGCGTCAAAGCTCTAAGCTGTCTAATTTGATTCACACAAGAAAATTTCCGCACTATATTAGTTTGTTAGAAAGCTCGCCAAAGTTTTTTACGTTGTGTTTGGTTGGAAGATTTGAAAATGGATTTGGAGAAGGAAAGAGAAAAGGCGTGTAAAATTAGGTGAAATGTAAGTATATTTTATTTAAATTTTATCTATTTTTTTCTTTTCTCTTTTTAAATTTCTTTTTAAATCTTTCAATCAAACACAACATTAACGTTTGTGCTTTCTGATATTCTTATGTAGTAATTTTTGGACATCTTGTCGGTAAATTTGGAGGGGTTGATATTTTCAACCTCCATTTTGTTATTAATAGGAGTTTCGTACACTGGGTTAGGTGGCGTTGTGATCTTGTAGATCCCGTAAGCTGAATTGATCGGTTGACTTTTGGTAAAGATATAAAGAAAAAGTGGATCCTGTAAGCCAAACAGAGCAGAACAGGGGATGTTTTTTAACTGGCAGCCAAGTGTATCTGGGAAGCCAAAGTTATGATATTATTAGTGATTTTATTTATTATATAAATTATAAATTTTTAAATTTTTTAAAATTATGACACATTATTCGTTAGTATCCTAATTGATATATCAATTGGTGCATATAGTATTATTCCTATTACCTTTTATATTGAGTGACAATATGCCTAAAAATTGGATGAAAGTGAGCCTATGATGCTGCTGGTTAAGAAGAGAATAGGTTTATGAATACAAAAATCAGTCACAAAATCAGATTAGATTTTTTAAATGTGAATTTCACTAATATTTATTTTAAATTCCTGTTTATAAATATGTTGTGTTTGATTTTGTAATTAGTTTATGTGTGGATAGACCGCGTGAACCTCTAGAGATGTGAAGTTTAGACTTGTGGTGCATGTGCTTGGTTCGAACTCACCAGTCAATAAAGACTATTTAGGTCCAAGTGATATAAAAGCCTCTGAGCTACAAATTCCCAGCGTCCATGGCTTGAAGTCCTCGTGCTCTTCACAATAGAGTGGTGGGTAGGACCGGCTCTGAGATTTTCAAAGGCGAAATTTTAGGCTAAATCTTAAAATTGAGGCTCTTTATATATATATATATATAATATTATTTATTTAAAATTTTAGCTTGAAATGGTGTACAATATAGATTTACAATAAGTGTAATATAAATCACACGTAGAATAAATGTGATCTATAAATAAATATATATTTTTTTAATTTTTTTTAGTATTAGTATTCGTGTAAGTATCACCACAAAAAAAAGTTTGGGGGTAAAAGGTTAGTATTTATTATTTATTTATTTTTAACTAGTACTCACACAAAATGTGCTTCCATTCATAGTTATTAAGGTGCCGTTTGGTAACACTTACATTTTCATGTATCAAAATTTACTTGCATTGGTTAAGACATGAAGGAAATCATTATAAAACTTAAAAATATAAAAATCTGATTTTGTTACTTTATAATTTAACAAATTTAATTTACAGTAAGAAAAAACAATCACCCAATAACAAAAATAGTCAACCCTAAACTTCATAGTGCTAAAGTTAATAAGTGATTATGTGAAAATTTAAGGTAGTTTTGTCTATACATATAAATAACTTGAGTAAGTTGATAGTTGACAATTTTTAAATTGGTTGTGAATTAACCCGTCAAATTTTATTATCTAATCAATTCAATTCAACTCAATTCATTTATCTTCTCAAACTGTATGAGTTAATTTCGGTCATAGGTTCACAGATTAACATCTTTTTTTTTCACACCTCCCTTCTAAATTTATTTTTTTTTTCCTTTTTAGATAGGATCCACTTCTCATCTTTGTTTTCATTTTTATTTGCACCATATGTAAATGTAAATTGTTTAAATTTTGCACTGTTTAAATATGACCTCTGTGAGAGAGAGAGAGAGAGAGAGAGAGAGAGAGAGAGAGAGAGAATTTTAAGTATAAAGTTGCTTACTTGCCTACTCTACTGAGGTAAGCCGGGGAGTTGCTTCATCAACCACAAAAAAAAGAAAGTCTTATGTTGGAGAGATCAGCAATTTATATACAAGAAAAAAATTATAAATTTACTTAAAAGTATTTTTTTTAATTGATGGAATTGAACATTAGTATCCATTTCATAATGTCATCTCCCAATGTTATTTATTCTATGATAAATTATACTAATCTATCATGATATTTGGATAAACAGCAGTTGGGAGCTCGAAAGAGTATGGCCCAAATCCCCCGAAATTGCCATTTCAAGGCAAAAAAAAAAAAAAAGCAAGGCAGGAAAAAAAAAAAAAAAACAATTTACCCAAAATGGCAATTGTGTGCATTAGGGGCACACAAATTGTGTGCACAAAACATTTTTCTTTTTTAAAAGAAAAATTGTACAAACTTTCCCACAATTTCTTTAGATTTAGGGGTTGTTTGGGATAATTTAAATAAGTATTTTTTGACTTTTTATGAAAAAACGTAAAATATGAGTTGGGTTTGAAGTGATGTGGTAGAGAGATGATGTGATTTAAATAGGGTTGTTTGGGGTGTCCTAAATATGTGCATTTTTTGTCTTTTTGAACTAAAAATTGAGGAAGAAAATATAGATGTTTAAGTTAACTTTTTAACTTTTTATGAAAAAATGTGTAATAAAAAATTGTAAAAATTGATTTATATGGAAAAATTAGGATTGAGAGTTATGTAGTCGTAATTGTTGACTTTTGGTGAATAGTGTTAACTTTTTAATTTTTTGAGTAACTTTTTGACTTTTTTACAATGGCCCTGTTTGGTAGAGCTGTGGGAAAGTACTTATAGTTTATGCATAAACAGCTTATAGCTTATAACTATGAACATAAGCTGATTTCTGACTTTTACATTAAGCATCTCCTGCCCTACTCAAAGAATAAGCTGATTTCTGATTTCTAAAAAGCTATAAGCTATAAGCTAAACTAAACACATCAAAATAACTTAAATTAAGCTAAAAGCTGAAATAAGTAGCTTTTAAACTGCACCAAATAGGCACCATATGCCAAACTTGACCTTAAATAGGATAGTGACTTTTTGATTTTTTTATATTATGCCAAACTAAGCCTTATTTACCATGGAAAAGTCTAGTAGAGCCCGGAAAAGTTCTCATAAACTTATCATTTTTTTTTTTTTTTTTGGTAGTGTATATTTAAATTTTGTATTGTAGAGCCAAAATTTAAGTAAATTTTAATCATTAATTTCAAATTTTGAATATTTTTTTTCTATGTTTATAATATTGCTGATTTACTATCTCGCTCATTTAAAAAGAATCATATAAAATGAAGACATATACCCCGAAGTTTGGAGAAAATTCTACCATTTTAATATAATTGCACCGAATTTTTTTATTTTTTTATTTTTTGGTCAAAAGACTAAAGAGTCAAAACCAGAGGGGACGCCATGTGTTGGGTCATGATGGGTCCTAGATATTAAAAAGCTATAAAAAAAAAATATTTATATTATTAATATTTTATTTAATATAATTTGATCCTATTAAAAAATTAAGAGACCCCATTCAACATTATTGTGATCCCTATCATAAATCAACATTGATATTGAATATATACAATCATGACATAGTATCATTGTTACATTTAATATTTATTAGTTACAATAAATAGTTACGAAAGGAAATATATCGTAAATATTAATAAATTTTATGTTTGTGTATTTTTCTTGGGGTTATGCTAGGGATATCAAATTTTCTACAAAACAAATGACCAAATGTCTCACATGGGTGTGGGATCCGCAATTTTGTGGACCCCACACCCATATGAGATATTTAGTCATTTGTTTTGTAGAAAATTTGGGACCCTAGCATTTTCCTTTTTCTTGTCATTAGAATAGAACTTTATTGTTTGAGAAATTTAAATCACTCTCACTGGTAAACAATTTTTTGAAAATAATTTGAGTTTTTGTACTTTTTATATCTTTAATGAACTTTTTTAATTTTTAGATCCATTTAATTAAGATACATCTAAAAAGAAATTTTATTTTATTTTTGGTAAAAAATTAAATACCAAAAAAAAAAGTAATTTTTTATTTAGTTTAAATTGTTTTTTTATTGAATATATATGAAAGTTAAGTTTGTAAGGGTAACTCCAAACCAAGCCAAACCAAACGAAACCAAGTCTTAAGTCCTATCAAATGGAGTTGGCTACATGAATTCTTCTTGTATGAGTAACTCCATCTATAAAAAATTCTGGAGTCGCCACAGGTCAAAAATTATATAGATTATGTGAAGATATAAAAATAAATAAAATATAATATAATTTTTTATGTAAAAGAAATAATAATATCATTTTCTTTTCATTTATATAAATTACAAATTACTGATGAAAATGAAATTAAGTGATGTGAATCAAAACATTAAGGAGCCTAATGTAATTATATTAAATTTATAAAATTTATTGTATTTTATCCAAAGAAAAATGTTTTGTGCACACAATTTGTGTGCCCCTAATGCACACAATGTTTTGTGCACACAAAAGAAAAATGTTTAAAAAATAGGAATTGACCTTTCTTCTATTGACAAGAGCCGTACATACATTACATTGCATTATTATAATTTGATCATTCTCCGCACTAAGCATTACGCAAGCCCTCACTCTTCCATTCCCTTTTGATTTTTTCTTTTCAAATAAAATATATTAGTGGTAACCGTATTATGTATAAATTAAAAAAAAATATATCATTATAATAATTTTAAAATAATTTAATATTTTATCTTGTGGTATATATAAAATTTATAAATTAACTTTTATATTTACAACTTTTTAAATTATTAGTTTAAAAAAATTAAAAAATATATATATATAAATTTATTTAGTGCAATTTTGATAATTTGTATTAAAAAAATTAAATGAGATTAAATGAGTTATAACATATCTCTTCTTGTTATAAAAATATATAAATTAAAAAGTTATGATTGAGACAAATATACAATTTTATTATTAAATGTGAAGTGAAGTGATATTTAACAATAATTGATATGATGTTTCTATTATTAATTCAATAATTTAAGTTATATTTTTTTTATTTCAATTTAATAACTAAAAATATAATATGAATATAATACGCATACGGATTTCTAATATTTAAGAATAAGAAGGTTTCAAAATATTTCTAACCTTTCATCATTTTGTTTTAATTTTTGTATATAATTTGATTTTAAATTTGAATAAAAAATTTAATTTGATATGAATTACTTTGACATTTTCATTAATTTTTTTTTTTATCAATTTATAAAAGAACTTTCATTCTTACCCCAATTTTTTTTTTCTTTTCATCAATTTTGATAGAAAAAAATAATAATTTTCAACACTTCATCTTTTTAAATTTTTATCAAATTATAATTTGATAAAAGAAAATATCAAGGGTTGAAAATTCTCTTAATTGGAATTATAGTAAAATAACATTTTAAAATAGTGAAAATTTAAGTATGTAGTTGGTTGAAATATATAATTTGATTAATTCACTTTTCATATTTGTATAAGAATCGACACTTATGACCACATCATTTTATGTAGGATTAAGGAAAGTTTTTTGAGGTGTCAAACTTTTTTAATTTGTAAATATCCTACCTTTTAGAAAAAAGAAAAAAGAAAAAAAAATGTGTAACTTTTGGATATATGTTTATCAGTTTTGTTTTGTGGATATAAATAACTAATGTTTCAATTTAAAAAATTAAAAAATAGAAAAAAATAGATTGTGTTTTTTAGGGATAAAAGAAGCTATCAAACTCCTTTATATACTATTTAAGATGAACTATTTTAATCACATAAAAACATAAAAATTATTTTTAGGAATTAGCTCTATATATTATGCTATTATATACAATTGTAGAGATTATCTCTATATTTCAATTTTATGATCTTTATTGAAGAAAACAAAATTCGATCAAAATCCTTAACACAGAACGAATATAAATACTTCAACCATCATCATCAATGATGTTACCTCCAACAATTAGACCTTGCCCAGTCAAATCCGTCAACTCTTCCGCTAGTGCCCCACAAAGTCTAAGAGTTGGGATGGCGAATCAGATTATTCTTTAAATAAAACTTGAAAATTGATTAATTTGTCCCATTAAGTGATTTAAAATTTCGATAGATATACATAAAAAAATACATAATTATATTACTGAATCACAATTCAAATTTAGATATTATCATATCTTTTCGAGATCTATATCTAAATTCTTGTCTTCTTTATTTTTGAATGATCTTTAGTTTTTTTAAATCTATTTTATAAATTGAAAAACCAATAATTTTAAAATGAGAGTTTGAAACTCTTAGGAGGCTTCTTATTATGAACCACCTTTTACTTATATAATATACAGAAGATAGGCAAAGATAAATACAAATACAAATACCTAAAAAAAAATAAAAACAAAATACTTGGCATTAAAAAAAAAAAAAAAAAAAAAAAACTACGGGGAAATTTACAACCATTATTAGGACTTTTTTTTTTGGTGAAAACAAAAACTTAAAACACTTTTCTTCTTACTTTTCAATAAAAAATTTTTTTTTCTAACTTATTTAAGTTATTTTTACTTCATAAGTTGTAAATAAAAGTTACAGCAAACACATTGACATATATTTTTAAAAATAAAAATTATACACAACCTCATAAATGAGGATATTAAAAATAGTCGAGAGAAAAGAAAAAAATAATTGATGTTATCCAAAAAAAAAATTTGTCTAGGCAATGAATGAAAATAACAATGTTAAAGATGACTAATTTTCATGTCAAAATTTTGAATGTGATTTAACGTGTATCAATTAATTGATGTAATAGGTCTCACTTTCATCTATACTATATATTAAGTAAAAGTGAGTTTTTAACTCTCAAGACCTGTGGGAGCTTCAATATCCCAATTTGAATTTTCTAAATTTTTTTAAAAAAATCAACATTTATTGATTTGGTCAAAATTTTCTGATCAGCATTTATTAACTTTTTTCAATTCACATGTCTTTCCACATATCTGTATTTATTGATTTAGTCAAAATTCCCTGATTAACATTTAAAATCCCTTCATACAAATAATTATAGATACAATCTGTGTATAGTTACTACAGTATCCTTTTTAACTTCTCTTATACACTATGGTTAGTGATAAGATTGTTAAATTATTTTTATAAAAAAATCTTTAAAAACATAATTTATATATTAAAAAAAATCTAAAATAAATATAAATATCTATGATTATCCCGTGCATAGCACGGGTGATAGGCTAGTAATAATAATGTTAAAACCTACGACCGAGCATGGGCGATACTGGTAAGGGCGACCTTGATAGACCGGCGGCAACGGATCATTCCACAGCAACCAACACAGACACAGCACAACCAGATGGGAACAACGAAGCACGATCTACAGAAGAGCAAGACTTACTGGAAAGAAATCAACTGAAAACCTTCAAGAATCAAGGTATACCAACTAAACCTCCCATCTCTTTCAAGGAGGCACTCGCTTCCCCGCTCCTGTTGGAGGAGGTTCCTGTTGACTCGTCCGTGGACGCTTCCTCCTCGACGGACCTGGTAGATGAAGATGGAGTTCCTGCCATCTCTATTTCTCCTGAGGAGGTACGTAGGATTCAATCCCCATAGGTCAACTCTCTGATTATCTGTCTCATGGATAAAAATCTGGGCTATAAGTTACTCATGGAGAAAATCAAAGCACTATGGAAACCCACTGGGACGTTGCATGGGCTAGATCTTGGTAATCATTTCTATCTCATCAAGTCCCAACTAGATGTCGACATCAGCAAAATTCTTAACGGTGGTCTGTGGTTCATCGGCCCCCATTATCTAGCCGTTCGACGGTGGGAACCTGAGTTTCAAGCCACCACAGCATCTAACACCACCACTGTGGTCTGGGCACGCCTCATTGGTCTCCCCATTGAATTTTTTGATAGTTCCATCCTCCGTAAGATTGGTGCAAGATTGGGTAAACTACTAAAAATTGATATTTTCATTGAGAATTGTGCTAGAGGCCGTTTTGCTAGACTATGCATTCAAATAGATCTCTCCAAACCCCTGATATCTAAAGTCAGAGTGGGGAACATCACCCAACGAGTTGCCTATGAAGGACTACCAGCTATCTGTTTCAACTGCCGCATAGTTGGTCATCATCTGGATGACTGCAAGGTTTCCAGTAAGGCTTCTTCCACAACTGAGAAACCCATACCTCCCTCTCCTCGTCTTTCTGAGTTTGGGCCCTGGATGTTTGTTGAACATAAAAAAACCTCTAAGTCAGTTAAATCCGGTGCCGGTAGAGCTGCCATGGCTTGTACGTCACTGCACCGAAACCCTAAAGTTTGGAGGAGGAAGACGCCTGATTCAAATTTGGCGCCCAAACCCCTTCCGCAGATCCACGCCACTGCTTCTCACGCAATCCAAGGCTTCAGACGGCTCCAAGTCAAACATTTCTATTTCTAATTCTTTTCAGCTTTTAGCTGACCCTACTACATCCATTCTTGGCCCATCTCCCTAACCCTTGACCAGCTCTTCTTCAAATGGGAAAAAAAATTTTCAGAGCCCTGTCCCATCACCCATTCCCTCGTCAACCTCAACCCTTTCCTCGTCCAAAACAATATCCCCTTTGTCTCCTAAACCTATCCACCGTACCCCCCATAAACCACCCCTTTTACTTAACCCCTCTGAACCTCCTGTCTGCCCCGTCGTTAACGTCTCTTCCACCACGCCTTTTCAGCATTCTTCAGACAACAATTTTTCTCCCTCCCAGCTTTTTAACAGTCACTCGTCCCTTTCTCAGAACCCTCTTCAACACCTTTCTCTTAATCATCTCTCGCCACCACCTTTAAACTCTAGCCCTTCCAACGTTAACAACTACTCCTCTGAACCTCTCCCTTCTCTCTTATCCCCCCTCCTCACTGACCATGACTCGTCATCACCCAAACTGCAGATCGACTCGCCTCGGGAGCCCCACCCCCAACCCACCCTACCCTAACCCTCTCATCCCTTTCAGACTGGAGAACCAAGAGGAACAACCCATTCCAAGCTAGTACATGAGGGTGAACAACCACTACTCCCGTGTGGACGACCGTCTGATCGAGGAGATTTGTCGAGATCCCTCCTTCATCTTGGGTTGGTTCGACCCGGACATCCTCAACATCTGGATGAGCCTCTCGTAATCCCTCCCCATCCCACCCCATCCCACCCCATCTTCGCAACCAGCAGACTGTTATTGTCACATTTCTCTCAACTTCTTACACTCATCTCTCCGACCAATCCCCCCCAGACCATCCAACTAAACCAGATCATCACTTCATCACTGAACCTCCTTCCAAATCTCCAACCCGTTTACACCAACATCATCTCGGAAACTATACTACCCATTCCACCTCTCCCCCTTCTGGACTCTCATTGCCTTGTAAATCACCCCCGAGACTTTATTTTAAAGGGCCAACTTTACATGGCAGAAAAGCTGGTAGCGGAACCAAACTTGAGCAGACTACGCATTATCGTGTGATCTTGCACAATGCAAGAGTACTGGGGTTTGGATCACTACATCAGAGTGATACCATTCTTGAAGGAGACGCTACAAACTACGCCGTGTCCAGAATGGATCGACGACAACAACGAGCCTCTAACTCAGACGGAAGTGGACCTTCCTTATCTTCCACTCTTTAACACTCCCATGAAAGTTCTACTGTGGAATTGTCGAGGGGCTGCAAACCCACATTTTCGAAGGCATTTCAATAACCTCATGGAAGATCATTGCCCTCAACTAGTAGTGCTCACTGAAACTAGAGTTGGCGGCAGTAGAGGTGCTACTCTATGTCAAAACTTGGGCTTCTCCAAGTATCATATTGTGGAAACTCACGGTTTTGCTGGAGGAATCTGGTTGCTTTGGAATGATCTGGAAATCCACTGCAAAATCATAGCTCAGACCCAACAGGAGGTCCATGCTTGGATCCAGGTCCCTTCTATACCTTCTCCGTGGCTTTTTTCAGCTATTTATGCTAGTCCTATATTCAATACTAGGAGACTATTATGGGACAACCTTACCTCCTTGGCTGATTCCCATAATAATCCCTAGCTCATAATGGGTGATTTCAATGAACTACTAACCAGTGCAGACAAATTTGGAGGTAGACCTATCAACCTCTCTAGAGCCATCAGATTCAAGGAATGCATGGACCACTGTGGCATGTTAGACCTTGGCTTTTCTGGCCCAAAGTTCACCTGGACAAACCTCAGAAATACTGGAGCACTCATTCGGGAAAGACTGGACAGAGCTTGGAGTAACCATGATTGGCAACTTCTTTTCCCGGAAACCAAAATCCTCCACTTACCCCGCATTCACTCAGACCACTGCCCTGTCCTCCTTAACACCCACCCCCGACCTAGCAACAATGTCAACCGTCCCTTCCGTTTCGAAACCATTTGGTTCTCGGATCCCTCCCATTTTTCAGTTGTTCGACAAATTGCCCAACACCCTCATCCTTCCTCCAGAGTGTGGCCACATTCACCTCCAAAGTCTCCATCCGAATAAAACTTGCTTGAATCAGAGACACCCCATTTTTGACCGACCTTAAGACTCGAGACGTCACCGGTTGAGCGCTTCGGTGATATTGCATCTTGTGCTTGTTGAAGTCCCGAGTCACGGCCGCGTGCCGCCTCGGACTTCCAACCATCTTCTCTACCTTGTCTCGGTTTGCGAACCGGGCTCGGTTTTCTCTGTTTTCTCTCCGAGGAAGAGTGGTCCGTGAGACTATCTCCGGTGGCCGTGAGCTACGTTTACGTGTTCAGAGGCCATTTTGCCCATTTCGGAGTCTTGCTCTTTTGGGCCGTCGATGCCTCGGCTCGAGACCGCCCAACCATCTCCGAAGTTCTCCGGTTTTTGGCATGTGCCTCTGTTTTAGTGTTTCGAGGAACCCTGGGCCCCGATGCCCACTTCATGACGAACACCACTTAGGTGCGGCGACCCATTTTGGGACCCCAAACCGACGGTTTTGGTCCCGAGCATTCATTTTGCATCGGCCTTCTCCGGTTTTGGCGGAGACCTCTGTTTAATATTTCGAGAACCCTGGGGCCCCGATGCACTCGTGGTCAGTATGCCACTTTCGGTGCTCATAGCCGGTTTTCGGGACCCCAAATTGAGCGGTTTTGGTCCCAAGCATTCATTTCGCATCCATCTTCTCCGGTTTTTGGCAGGTACCTCTGTTTTGTCATTCCAGAGGACACTGGGGTCGCAGATACCCACTTCGCTGCTGAATACCACTTCCGGCACCCGCAGCTCATTTTCGGGATCCCGAATTGCTCGGTTTTGGCTCCGAGCGTTCATTTCTCATTAGTTTTTGTTCAAACTTGGCAGGTAGCTCTGTTTCAACACCAGGAAGATCACTGGGGGGTGGGAGGCCAGTAATTATCCCAGATAGCCAATTTCGCTCCTCCGGAGCCCGTTTTTCTCACTTCCGGGCCAATGTTGAACACCCTAGGGGTATTTTCTTCCAACCAAAGCTACATATCTGTGATCAGGGGACATGGGAGGACCCTAAAAATGTATGGTCGGCCAGCAATTCCTATTTTCATTTTTGAGCCTCTTCTTCAAATGCAATGTTGTGAATCCTGCTTCAATGTTGCCAAATTCCGACCTTGGAACCTTGTTCTACACACATGGGAGGACACAAAAAAGTGGTGGTCGGCCAGTAATTGTGAATTTCATTTTTGAGCCCTTCCTTCAAGCTCTATGTTGTGACTTCTGCTTCAGAGTTGCCAAATTCCAACCTTGGGGCCTTATTCTACACATTTGGGAGGACCCTAATGTATACTGGTCGGCCCGAAATTCAACACTTCATTTTTTGGGGGGGGGTGGCCGGCCATGGGGGTGGTGGCCACCACCTTGGTGAGAACCACCTGGCCGACCGGATTTCTGCTTTCCAAATTTGTCCGGATATCTTCCAACATATCCCGGGGCATCCGGGGGATATTTCGGGAGGGAAAGATTGGGTGCTTTCCCTCCCCTTTTACACCCCATTTCTTGCCTATTTGAAGGCCCCTCCCTCTCCTTCTTCAAGGTTGGAAAAACTTGTCTCAAGATCACCCCTCCAAAATCCTCCATTTCCAAAGCTTTAAACTCCAAAAAAGCTTCAAGTGTCAAGGCCATTCCTTCATCAACACCTAGCCTCACCATCCCTACCATCATTTCAGCAGCAAGGAGGTGAATTTCAGAGGTTGAGAAGCTACAAATCAAAGCCAAGAAGCAAAGAAAGACAAGCCTTCAAGGGTGAGTATTCAAAACCAACTTTTAGGGCTTTTTCTTGGTTCAATTTTATACTCTAATTGGTCGAGAATTGGGGCTCCGACCCCTACTGCTTTTGTGTTTTGAGCCCTCTACAACTTTGTAGAAGGGCTCAACTTCATTTGATGCTCCTATGATGTACTTGTTTCAATACCTAGCTTTTATGCCAATATCTTGCATGCTAGTTTAGGCCTATTTCCTTTTGTTTTTAGGGGTCCGACCCCTACTGGTTTTGTGCTTATTTTGAGCCCCTCTACAACATTGTAGAGAGGCTCAACCCCATTTGGTGCTTGTATATACCATCTCCTTCAATATTCATCAAGTGTGCCACTTTTTGCATGCAATTTTGACCTATCTCTATTTGTTTTTGGGGCTTCGACCCCTACTGACTTTGGTCTTATTTTGACTCTCTTTACATATTCCATGAAGAAAGTTTTGTCATTTGGTGTGCGCATTGCATGTCTCATGATATAGCCTATTTGGAAGCCTACTTTGCATGGATTTTATAGCATGTTTGTATTCTGATTCTGAGGATGTCATCTTCTGCAATTGTGCTTATTTTTATCTCATCTTAAATGTTGTAGAATAAAGTTTGTCCATTTGGGGTTTGCATATATCACTTGTCTCAATACTCCTCTTTTGGCCACTAACTTTGCATGCTATTGTTGATCTATCTATGCTTGCATTTTGGCCATGTTTGTTACTGAAAAATGCCATATTTGGGACTGCCTTGCTACTGTTCTTGCTGCCATGATCATATTTTGCATGTATAGCATGGCTATAGGCCATTTCGGGGCTTAATTTCACACTTTCGGGATGAATGCACGCTTCGAGTGTCATTTCGAATTGTTTCGGGGCTGTTTTCCCCTTTATTTAGGTGCTGAAATTCCATTGCCATGCTTGCATATCATTTCCCATGCCATTTGTATCATTTTTGCATTGCCTCGGCATTGGCACGCACTTCGAGGCACCTCATTCTTATCATTACGGCAGCCTATGTGAGTGTGGTTGAGGCCCTCTCATGTTGGCGTAAGCCCAATTTACATTTTCATGCTTGTATGCCATTGCCTCGGTTTGCGTGCCGTGCAGCACGATTTCGAGGCACTTCATTTTTATCGGCGCGGCCTATGTGAGTGTGGTTGAGGCCCTCTCATGTTGGCGTAAGCCCAATTTGCATTTTCATGCTTGTATGCCATTGCCTCGGTTTGCGTGCCCGTGTGCACGCATTTCGAGGCACTTCATTTTTATCCGACGGCCTCCTATGTGAGTGAGCTGAGGCTCTCCCATGTTGGTGTAAGCCCATCGTTGCATTCCGTATGCCATTTCATCTCATTTCATCATCGCCTCGGTTTGCGTGTCCGTGTGCACGCATTTCGAGGCACTTCGGTTTTATCCGATTTTGCATCGTACGTCATCGCCTCGGTTTGCTTGTCCGTGTGCACGCATTTTGAGGCACTTCGGTTTCATCCGATTTTGTATCACACATCATCGCCTCGGTTTGCGTGCCCGTGTGCACGCATTTCGAGGCACTTCAGTTTTATCTGATCTCCATTCTGACTTCGCCTCGGTTTGCGTGCCCGTGTGCACGTATTTCGAGGCACTCTGTTTTATCCGCTTGGCATTGCGCAGATGCCCGCCGGTTTGCGTGCGCGTGTGCGTGCACGATTTCGAGGCACTCTGTTTTATCCGCTTGGCATTGCGTATGCCTCCGCTTTTGCGTGCCTGTGTGCACGATTTCGAGATATTCGCTTTATTCGGTTTGCATTGCGTATGCCTCCGCCTCGGTTTGCGTGCGCGTGCACGTATTTCGAGGCACTGCTTTTATCCGATTTATATTTCATCATTGCCTTGGTTTGCGTGCGATGGCACGATTTCGAGGCACCCCATCCTTATCATTCCCAGATCCTATGTGAGTGTGGCCGAGGCCCCTTCATGTTGGTATAAGTCCATCATTACATTTCGCATGTCATTCAAGATCGCCTCGATTTGCGTGCGCGTGGACACGCATTTCGAGGCATCTCATTTTATAGCATTGAGCATGCTAGGTTGTATATTAGTTGCATTTCATGCATACCATGCATATTGCATCGTGTTCGATAGGCGTTAGTCAAGCACGGAAGCGAGGCACGCGTTCAGACCTCGGTGACGGAACGGGTCCCAATTCCCAAGTCACCGACACTCCGGATTACCCATGATGGAGTTCGGTTTTGTTGTAGCATTCACTTACATTCATCCCTACATTGAGTTGTGCAATTCGGCTCCTCGGCCATCGTGCATTGATATGCGTGATTGGTGGCACGAGGATCGAGGCATGCATATATTTGTGAAATACATTGCTATGCCCTTTTCCTGCTCTCTGTTACAGCAAAATCGAGGATCAACAACTTTTCGGAGTCCGGCGCGCATTTCGAGAAATACTGCAAACAGAGGCTAATCAGGGCATCCCAGTGGATTTCCGCCCGAGGCAGCCCAGCATACAACATACATTAGAAGCAAGGCACCCCCTGGCTTGCATGCCAGTTTTTACCGCTTTCCTAGTTTAATTTGTTAATCTGTAATATTCTTTTATTCGGGACTGTATTATTATTTTATTCGGACCCTCTGCGCGAGGGCAATGTTGTAATAAGGGTGGGTGAGTGTGATGTATGTCTTCCAACCCCCATTTCTTTCTCCCTTTTATTTATCCGCTTACAATGGTTAGATATAGGGCATATTTCAATTAGCATAACAGTATGACAGCATGTTTGCATCATTCATCTGCACTGCCTTTACAAGCATCATACAAACTGCATCTGTATTTTCAATTCCAAGTTGAATATATGATAGCTGTTGCATCTCACATGCCATCTTTAGAATAGCCGAGCCTGCTATAGTTGCATTTTGCATGTGTTGCATTAGGCATTTCAGTATACTTAGGATCATGCATGATTTCTAATCGGTTTTCTGTTTTGGCTTGGAGTACTCGGTGAGTTTTATGCTTTAGCATCCTTGCATGCGTGTGAGTGTTGCCATGATAGCATGCTTACCATGAGGCTAACTGCTTATGTGATATAACTGCCTTGAATGCCTGTGGGTGGAGGTTGAGTCATTTGAATTGGGACAATGCATTGACTGTTTGTTTTAAGCCCACTAGATTGTGGTAAAACCATATTTTCTAAGCCCACCCGAGGGTGGCAAATCCGCATTTTAGCCTCGCTCAATGGCAAGACCTTCACACCATTTTCAAACAAACAAACATGAAATGTTTTGTTCCAATTCAGACGACCATTTATACTTGTTTGTCATGAGCATCACATAGTAATCTAGGCTAATAACCTAATAAGAGCATACAAAGTTTTCAAAAAGCAGATATCATGGTTAGTAAAGGCGGTCTTTGGCCGGCGAGAGAATGCTCACGATGTGACCTTCCCTAATCGTACCAAAGTCCCCGAGCTAACTTTGGTGATGACGGACATGTGGCCTTTTGGCACCGAGTCTGGGTTTCCTACATTTCCCATTCAAAATATTTAGGTGGCGACTCATTATCCGCAAAGCGATCCATGTTTGGCACTTCTTTCAAAAAATCTGTTTTTCTTCAAAACGATTTGCCGGATTTGGACTCTTTGGTTCGAGATTTGGAACCGCAACAAAAATCGAGTCCGAAATTAAGCGAGCCCTCTGCAAGCGTTATTCTGATAACATCTTCCTTAAAAAAAGAAAACTGGAAAGACGACTACTTGGAGTCCAGAAAGCCTTCGACCACCAGTCCTACACCTTCCTTCTTGAGCTTGAAAAGGCCCTCACCAATGAACTGAACCTTACCCTCAAGCATGAGGAAGAGTTTTGGGCTCTAAAATCCAGAGTCAATACAATCCTCGAAGGCGATCGAAACTCCAAATTTTTTCATATCACCACCATTAACCGTTGTCGAAACAACTCCATTTCAGCTCTGAAAGATACCTCTGGCATTTGGACGTATGAGGCCCCTGTGATTAAAAACATCCTCGTCCAATATTTCTCCAACCTTTTCACTACCTCCCGCTATGGCACCACCTTTTCTTTGTCTAACCCTGTGTTTGCCTTCCCCTCCATAGACTCCTCATCACACCCCGCCCTCACCGCCATCCCTTCAGCCGAAGAAATTAAAAAGGTTTTATGGTCCTTTGGCCAATGGAAAGCCCCCTGCCCGGATGGTCTGCATCCCATCTTTTTCCAAAAATGCTGGGACATCATAGGGGAATCAGTCTCTTCCTTGGTTATCGAAGCTTTCTCCACAACTCATATCCACCACACCCTCAATCACACCTTCCTTTGCCTTATTCCCAAAATAGCCAACCCTGAGTCAGTTTCACAGTTCCGTCCTATTAGCCTTTGCAACACCATTTTTAAGCTCATAACCAAACTTTTAGTGGCCCGCATCAGACCCTTCCTAACTGATCTAATCAGCCCTTTCCAAACTAGTTTCATCCCTGGCCGAAAAGGTAGTGACAATGTCATCATAGTCCAAGAGGTCGTTCACAGTTTCAAGTCAAAAAAAGGTAAAGTTGGTCACATGCTCGTTAAAATTGATCTTGAAAAGGCTTATGACAGGCTTGAATGGGATTTCATCCGACAAGTCCTCCATTTTTTCAACTTCCCCAAACTCTGGATTGATCTCATCCTTTCTTGCATCTCTTCTTCTTCATTTGCAATCCTATTTAATGGTGGTACAACTGAAACCTTTCAACCTTCCCGAGGTATTCGTCAACGTGATCCCCTTTCACCCTACATTTTTATCCTATGCTTGGAATACCTTTCACTCTCTATCACCCACGCTTGCAACCTCCAAATGTGGAAACCCATAAAAGTGTCTCGAGGTGGCCCATCCCTATCACACATTTTCTTCGCCGATGACCTTATCCTCTTTGGAGTAGCACACACCTCAACCTGTCAAACCATAGCCAACACCCTTCAAAATTTCTGCGAGGTGTCGGGACTCCATATTAACTCCTTCAAATCCAAAGTCTTTTTCTCAAACAATGTGGATGACCAAACCCGCTCCATGCTTGCCAACCAACTCCAAATCCTCTATACCTTGCACCTCGGCAAATACTTGGGTTGCCCCATCTATTATGACAGACCAAATGCCAATTCCTTCAATTTCATCATTGAGAAGATCCAGAACAAACTCATTGGTTGGCGAGCCAAACTTCTTTCTCCAGTAGGCAGAACTACCCTCATAAAATCTGTTAATGCTGCCATCCCCTCCTATATCATGCAAACCAACTTCCTCCCGAAGAAGACCATCCAAACCATTGACAAGCTTAACAGAGACTTTCTATGGGGATCGACGCCGGAAAAAGGGAAACTCCACGCTGTGAATTGGGAAAATGTTTCCAAACCCAAACATCTTGGTGGTCTAGGAATCAGACAAACCCTCCTGGTCAATCAAGTGTGCATGGCCAATTTAAATTGGTGTCTAGCAAATGATAACCAGTCACTGTGGATTAGAGTGCTTAAAGCCAAATACCCAAATAATCCCAATCCTAGGAGGCGCGCCTCTCCCATTTGGAGAAGTATCTTTAAAGGAAAAACCCTCTTTGACAAAGGAACCAAAATCCTCATTAGAAGTGGGTCTAATACTAGCTTCTGGTTCGACAATTGGACCAACCTTGGCCTTCTGCGTCACCTAGTGGAAGGCCCCCTTACTCGCGAGGAAACTACTCTCACAGTCCGTGATTGCTGGATTTTAACTCATTGGAATTTTAATAAACTGTCCATACCAATCCCACCAAACATCCTTTCCCAAATTCAAACTATCACGTTGTGTTGGTTTGGACTTACACCCGACACGACCTCTTGGACTCACTCCCCCGATGGCCGTTTCACCAGCAGTTCTGCGTACTTACTTTCCAAAAACTTCTCCCCCACCCCTCCCTTATCCAGTTGGGATTGGGTTTGGAAACTCCCTACCAGACTGAGAGTGACCCATTTCATTTGGCTAGCCCTCCAACAACGTCTTCCCACCAAAGACCTCCTACATTCTAGAAACATCACCTCGATTAGTTCCTGCCAACTTTGTGGGTCAGCTCCAGAAACAACCCTCTATGTCTTGAGAGACTGTACTTCTGCGATAAGTTTTTGGGACTCACTCATTATCCGCACTAAGGTCTCACATTCTTTCAACCTTAGCTCAACGGAATGGCTCAAAACCAACTGCCTCTCCACTAAGACTCACTCATCTTCAATTCCTTGGGCCATTATCTTTCCCCTTGCTTGTTGGACCATTTGGAAAAATCAAAACTCTGCCTGCTTCGAGCCCACTCCCCCAAACCCACTCAAACCTACCTGGACCATTGCTCTAGCCACCGAGTGGTATCACCTTTCCTACACTACCAAACCCGTGCCACTAAAACCATTGCTTATAGTTGGAAACCACCCCATCTTCCTTGCTTCAAACTTAACACCGATGGCGCGGCAAACGAACATCATACAGCCGCAGGTGGTATCATCCGTGACAGCCATGGCAACTGGGTCTCGGGCTTCTGCAAATTTTTGGGCAAAACCAACAGTCTAACTGCTGAATTTTGGGCCCTTAGGGATGGTCTCAATTTGGCTCTTGAAATGGGTCTTACACCAATTGAAGTTGAATCTGATGCTCTCACTCTTGTGCACATGGTATTAACTAATTGCAATGACCAACACCACCTTAGCAATATTGTTCATGACTGCAGGTTCCTCCTGGACAACCTCGGATCACCAACTGTTAAACACATTTTCAAGGAAGCAAATCAAAGTGCGGATGCGCTAGCCAACTATGGGCTACTCATGATGGATGGGAATTTTCATGTTTTTTCCTACCCTCCATCTTCTTTTATTTCTTAGATGGTTATGTATGATGCTATGGGGATTCTATATCCCAGAACTATCTTGTACTAACTATTTTATTCTATATCAACCTTATATTTACCCAAAAAAAAAATAATAATAATGTTAAAATGACTAATTTTCATGTCAAAATTTTGAATGTAATTTAGGCATCGTTTGGCAAGCGATCGATTTAGCCAAAAAATTAAAAAGTTACTAAAAAAAAAAAAAAACTAACAACTCATACCAAAAAATCAAAAATTCTATTTTCTCTCTACTTTTTGTACATTTTTTCTTAAAAAGCCAAAAAATCATTCCAAATATACTAATTTTTTTACATTATATTTTAGCTATAAAATTAAAAAATTACTAAAAAAATATATTCCGAAACGAGAACTTAATGTGTACCAATTAATTGATGTAGTAGGTCTCACTTTCATGTCCCTACCAATGTATTTGGTAAAACGCAAGAAGTTATTCAAAATTTTCCAATTTGATCCCTGTAACATGAATTATTACTTTTGAGCATACCTATAAAAATAATGGATTGGACTTCTATCTAATTTGTTAAATGGTCTGAATAATCCAGTTCAATTTTGTGTTAGTGCCATGTAATTTATTTTGGGCATTTAGGTTACAGGTACGTTTTTTAAATTTTTGAGTAGGCTCAAGTTATAGTGGCCATTTGGGAACTTTGGTTAAAAGTTGTGTTTTGCTGCTTTTAGATTGGTTTTTTTAACATAAAAGTTGTTTGGGAAGGTCTAAAAAAATTATCTATGAAATTACAGTTATATCTTTCATATTGTTTAGGGTTATAAATAGGTGAAAATGTAAATTTTTTAAATTGAGTGGGAATAATTTGGTTATTTTATTATGATGTGACATCAGAAACAAATATTAACAAAAAAAGTCAAAAGCCGTTTTTTTTTTCAATTTTCCAAATCCCTTTTGTTAAAAAAAGCCAAAAAGCTTAATTAAAAGCTAAAATCCAATTTTTAACCATTTTTCTAAAATGCCTTATGATTTTTTGGGGTTGAATGGACATTTCTATGTCCAAAATGACATATATCTGTCTAAATCTTACATAATTGTCTATATGTCCAAATGTTAAATGTTACTTTTAGGGGTATTTTGAAAATATGGTTAAAAATAGTTTTTTGACTTGTGGTGCGTTTAGTAACGTTTACGTTTTCAGTTTATATTTACAAAAATTTTATAAACTGGTTTTTGTTTATTTTTTATTTATTTTTAGAAAAACATAAACTACAAACGCGTTTGATAATTGACAAAATGTTTAAAAAAATTTAAAAATATAAAAAAGAGTGAGAAATGGCAAGTGGCGGCGGAAGACGGTAGTGGAAAGTAGTGACAGTGGGTGGTGAGTAGTTGGTGGTGATGGGTGGTGGCGGGTGGGTGGTGGTGGTGGGTGGGTGGGTGACGGTGGCGAGTGGTGGGTGGTGGTGGTGGTGGCAGGTGGTGGGTGGTGGTGGTAGGCAGGTGGCGGATGGCAGTTGGCAGGTGGTGGTGGCGGGTGGTGGTGATGGGTGGGTGGGTGACAGTGGCGGGTGGTGGGTGGTAACGAGTGGGTGGTGGTGGCGGGTGGTGGTGGCAGGTGGATGGCAGATGGCGGGTGGTGGTAGGTGGGTGGTGGTGGTGGTGGTGGTGATGGTGGGTGGGTGGGTGATGGTGGCGGGTGGTAGCGAGTCGGTGGTGGTGGTGGCGGGTGGTAGTGGTGGTGGTGGTAGGTGGGTGGGTGGGTGATGGTGGCGGGTAGTAGGTGGTAGCGAGTGGGTCGTGGTGGTGGTAGTGGGTCGTGGGTGGTAGTGACAGGTGGGTGGTGGTGGTGGTGGTGGTGGGTAGTGGTGGCGGGTGGATGGCAGGTGGCTGGTGGTGGTGGGTGGCTAATGGTGGAGGGCGGTGGCAGGTGGGTGGTAAATGGTGGTGGCAAGTAGGTGGCGGGTGGTGGTGGCGAGCGGTGGATGGTTGTGGCGGGTCGTAGGTGGATGGTGGGTGGTGGCGGATGGTGGTGGGTAGTGGCAGGTGGTGGCGGGTGGTGGTGGTAGGTGGGTGGTGAGTGGTGGTGGCAGGTGTTGGTGGGGGGTGGGTGGTGGGTAGTGGTGGAGGAAGACGGTGGGGGAAAATGATGGCGGGTGGTGGCTAATGTTGGGTGGTAAAAAAAAAAATTGAAAACTCAAAATGAAAACACATTTTTTGTGTTTTCATTTTTAATAAAATAAGGCCAAATTTATAAATCAAAAATTTTACCAAACAAGTTTTTATTTGAATTTTTAAAATTTTTATAAATATAAACAAAAAACTGAAAAGGTAAGTGTTACCAAATGACACCTTAATTTTTTGGTGAGAAAGAGAAGTGGGTTAAAAGTTAAAAAGTGATTTTTAATCTATTTTCCAAAATAGACCTTATTTGAATACATGTAACTTATTTGTCCACCTATCTATCAAAATATTACCTATTTGTGCACGAGTAAATTATATGTCAAATGTTATCTGTCTACTCACTGTTGACTTTCCAATCAATTTTTGGAAAGCTTTTTCGCACGTGTCTTTATAACCAAAAAAATAAATAAAATATATATATATATATTTTTTCCGTCTCAAAATAATAATTTTTTTTGAAAAATTTATTTCTTTTAATAATATAATTATTATACTTTAAAAATATTAAATTTTCAAAATTACTTTTTCATAATACTTTTTTTTGGGAGAATATCAATTGTCATAATTATACTTTTTATGTTGTTAATGAATTTAAAAGAATGATAAAATAAAAAAATCATGTTATTTTAATATTTGATTTTTAAAAATGAATTAATATTTTAAAATAATAAAAAATAAAATAAGAGACTAATATTTTAAAAAAGAGAGAGTATATATATTCCTAGACCTAATGACATATGCCCCCATAGATATGAACTTTTCACCACTAAATCCTTTATTTTGATGACGAATTTCATCTTGGAAAATATTTGGGGGTCCTAATTTTGTAGTTCAAAAGTGGTTTAAATGACTAAAATGACGTTGTTTTGGCCATTTGAATGTTGTTTTGTACTCAAAACGACGTCGTTTTGGCTATTTTAACCACTTTTGAGCCACAAAATTTGAGCCCTCTAACATTGTTGTTTCATTTTATCTTCCAAATTTATTTGTGCAAAGCAAAAAGTAGGTTGTTGGCCTAGTGGTTGTATAGCATATGAGTTTGTAAATTCAACTCCTATGAAATTAATTTGTTAGTCTTTTTGAAAACAAAAATGTTAGAGGTCCTAAAAATTTTATTAAAAGTTTTATCATATATCTCACAAGGTGTGGGACTCACATGGGACTCACATTGTGTGAGTCTCACACCCATGTGAGACATTTAGTAAAACTTTTAATAGAATATTTGAAATCTCTAACATTACTCTTTTAAAAATTTCTAAACCTTTTAAGGGACATATAATTATTGTTTTTGAATTCAAATTTTAAATGATTTATTTCGAAAATGCCTTTCTGTTTTTAACATGACATACCCTTTTAGGGATAGTTTTGAAAGACTAAACATTTTATCGATTGATTTTTAAAAAAATGACCAACATTTTGGAGCATTTCAAAATAGAAATAAAACTAACAAAATAGAATGGGGGAATTATACATATAAAATCATATTTCTAGTTAATTTTTTTAAAAATATATTAGCCGACTAAAATTTCTAAACTTATCTAATTATTTATGTGTAATTTATAAACATAGGGTTATTTTGAGAAGTTGGTTAAAAATTGACTTTTTAATTTTTTTAAAAAAATATGTAAAAAAAAAAAAATATGATTTAAAATAAATTAAAATTCAAAAAATAATTTTTAACTTTATTCCAAAAGTGGCCATAATTTTATTTTATAAATAAATCTCGCTTTTATAAGGCTGACATCAAAATTAACCAAGTCAATGCAGTCCAATTTTGTACCTAATAATAGAGAAAGCCTCCTCAATATAAATAAAATAAAAGTCATGGCCTAACAACCACGAAACGACGTCGTTCCTAAGACATCAGATAATTAAAGTAGTTTAGAAGTTCTTCCGCTTTTTCCATTCTGCAGCTGCTGGGAGAGTGTTGTCGATGGATAGGTGGAGCTCGCGTTCTCCTCCATTTTAATCTCCTCTCCTCATCTTTTTTCAATCCATAGGTATGTTTTCTAAGTTATTTTAGGTTTTCTCTTTTTATTTTTATATTTAATTTATTTATTTCTACTTACATACATAAATCTATATATGTATTTTTATGTAGATATGTATAAACTCATGAATGTATAGCAATTACTTCCAATTACTGATTTTTTTTGAGTTTTAGTTTTTGTGGGTTTCAATTATTTTGTACTGTTTTTCTGTTGATGTGCTTATTTCTCAATTACAATAACTTTCAATTGTTGTGGCTGAGATGTATTCATAGTGTGTTATTTAGGTTTTGAAAGAAAACACCCAAAAAAAAAAAAAAAAAAAAGTTTTGCTTATTAACTGTTTTTTGTGATTGTTATTGTGGCCCGGAGTGAAATAAAAAAACTAATTTTAAAAAGAAAGAAAAAATAGGTTAGATTCTAGAACCCAAAACTGCCTCTTAAGTGTTGGATTCTGCTACCAGTGTTTTTTTACAGCTTCAACACTTGGTCCCCTGGTGAAGATTTGGATTTTTTGCACCGAGAATGGTTTCGATTGATAATGGTGGAAATGATGAGGGAATTGAGAAATGTAATGGTTCTACTAGTGTCAATACTCAGATTCCTCTTCATATTTCTATGTCTCAAAAGGGACTTATAACTGATGAAAACCCTCAACATAGGCTCCATGCTAATTTAGCTGCTCAGCCCAAAAGAACACCATTTCTCAAATTCCAGCGTATTGCTTCGAGGAGAGATCAGATGTCACGGGCTGTGCGTTCGTCAAGTGGTCATGTTATTCGAGAGCAACTCAATAGGGTCTTTTCCCGGAAAATGGATTGGGGCTCTATTTGTAAAATGGGCAAAGAATGGATTAAGGACCCTATGAACATGGCCCTTTTTGTTTGGATTGTTGGTGTTGGTGTATCTGGTGCACTTCTGTTCCTCGTCATGACCGGAATGTTGAACAGTGCCCTTCCGAAAAAGGGCGAAAGAGATGCTTGGTTCGAAGTTAATAATCAAATCCTCAATGCATTATTTACTCTAATGTGTCTTTATCAACACCCAAAGCGTATCTACCACCTCATACTTCTGTTAAGATGGAGACCTGATGACATTTCCAAACTTAGAATGATTTACTGCAAGAATGGGACTTATAAGCCTCATGAATGGGCACACATGATGGTTGTTGTTGCTCTATTACATATTAACTGCTTTGCGCAATATGCCTTGTGTAGTCTTAACTTAGGATACAAGAGATCAGTACGACCAGCTATAGGAGTTGGGATATGTATCTCCGTTGCAATTGCTGCACCTGCAATCGCTGGTGTTTACTGCATTGTTAGCCCACTCGGGAAGGATTACCATTCTGAAACGGATGAGGAATCACAAGCTCATATTACCACTGCTGAAGTATGCCAGCCAAGCCAGTTAAGATCCAAATCATTAGAGAAGAGATTTTCATTTGCTTCAAGAGATGAGAGTATTGTCGAGAGCACCAGACCCATGTGGAGTGGTGGGGTGCTTGATTTTTGGGATGATATTTCTTTAGCATATCTCTCACTATTTTGTAGTTTTTGTGTTTTTGGGTGGAATATGGAGAGACTTGGGTTCGGAAACATGTATGTTCATATTGCAACTTTTCTTCTGTTTTGCACGGCCCCTTTCTGGATTTTCAATTTGGCTGCTGTTAATATCAATAACGAGAGCGTCAGGGAGGCATTGGGGGTTACGGGGGTCTTTCTTTGTGTGTTTGGTTTACTTTATGGTGGATTTTGGAGGATTCAGATGAGAAAGAGATTCAACTTGCCACCATATAATTTCTGTTGCGGTAAAGCAGATGTTGCTGATTTTACACTCTGGCTTTTCTGCTGTTGGTGTTCTCTTGCTCAGGAAGTGCGGACTGCGAATTCATATGATATTGTAGAACAGAAATTTTGCAAAAAGCAAGTGGATGGATGTGGCCAATTGCAAATTTCACCTTTGCCTCGTGAAGATGGAGATTCAGAGTTTAGGTCTGGCCCAAGTTCTCCACTTGGCAACATCTCTGCTCCATCACAGATTACAAAAGCTAACTCTACAATACCAGATGGGCATCTTCCTTTGGAGGAGGAGGAATCTCATACAGGAGGTATGGATGAAACTATGACACCACCTGTGCCTTCACTTATACAAAGAGAATCCAAGTAAAACCATTCAACAATGGCATTGTGATTTGTATTATTAAATGTTGCAGACTAGTTCAAATGATTTATAAGTATTTTTAGCGTATCCAATTGCATTTTACATGTAAATTCTTTTTCTTTCTTAGGTCTCTTGAAGACAATTTTTTGGATACATCTGAGCATTATTATAGTTTCGTAGTTACCTCCAAGGAATATGTCTAAAGGGTGCTAGCCTGCTAGGTGTTCCGAACTAAATAAAAAAACAACAGTTGTACCTATTGTTTTCTCAAAACAAAGATGTTCTGAATTTTTTGAGGTGGCAAAATGTAATCTCAACTTGCCATGCGTCCTGCTTGGGGTCTTTGTCAAGCTTCCCATCTTCGGTAATTTTCGCAAGGTTGTGGAGCTCCAATATGAGATATTGGTGTGAATCTTTTGGAACTTCAGAGAATTCATTTTTCCACCCATGTCCCGAAGGGATAAATATATATATAGATTGGCTTACTGTTGGTAGATGACAATCCATCTTGGTAGTCTGAAACTTTAAAATTAGCTGCTGCTTCATGATAAGAATTGAAGAAAAATGTTTCATTCATGTGGGTAAATGGGTTTGCTACTTCAGGATAAGATGTTCTTCACTTGAGTGTATTGCTCTACAATTGGTTCTCCAATAGCACCTTAATGGTCTCATGCTGGTCTAAACTGAAGCGAGTTCTAGGAACTACCCAGGGTTGGTCTCCAGTCATGGAGTGCTTGAGTGACCCCATGACCATTGTGTAGGATCTCTGGGGTCATGTGGTTTGGTGACTAATGTTGAGTTTTTGTTAAGGTGTTCATCCCATCCTCCCTTGGGGGGACTTGCACCTTGATCGGTTTCAGAAAGAGAGAGGGAATCTCTACAAGAAGACATATTTAGACCATGACAAAAAGAAACTTGCATTGTACCCTTCTGTAACTAGGAGCACAACCCACTAACATCTCTGACTTCTTAGTGCCTTGGATGATATGGGCGCCATTAGTTGTGAAGTTCACTTTACTAATGAATGTCAAGGTAATTAGAGGTAGCTGCCTGTCCCTTGTACCCACTTGGGCACATACTCTCCGCACGCCTAGTGTGAGCTGGCTTCTTGGCTTTATATATAATGTCACCTCAGCTCTCCCTCATCCCAACTCCAGTGTTTATTAAATTTTAAAAAAAAATCGTTTGTAGTTTGATGATCCGAACACGTAGTTTCTGATATTCGATCAATTTGATCTTTTACAGGTATGATATACTCAACAAATTTTAAAATATGAACGGTTTGGATCATCGAAATTGGACCCAAAAGTGGGTCCAATGACCTAACAAGGAAAGAGTTAAAGGAGAGAGATAGAGGAGAAGATCTTAATTATTCCTAAAAGGCTTCCTCTACCAATTCTACTCCCCTCAATTTAGGGCAATACAATTAGGGGAACCAGTTTCATTTAGTGTTATTCTAAATCCTATAATTAACTAGATTGAAAGGTTCTAATCCTCTCCTCGAGTATACCTTGGGCATTTTTTTCCCTTCATAATTTGGATATTAAAATTTTAAATAGATGTAGTGTATCTCTTGTTTGTTGTATATTTATAGTTGTGTATTAGATTGTCTCGCATAGTTGAATATCTGCTTTGATGTAATTTTTAAAATATTTATATTTTATCTTCTATAATTGTGAAAAAAAATTACAAATACACTCTTTCAGGTTTGTCTAAAATATGAATTTCCCTCTTAGCTTTTAAAATATGCATTTTGCCCCTTGAAATTTCAAATTGTATGACAAATATCCCTTTTGTTAGTTAAAAGTTAGGTCAACTAACTAATTTTGCTAATGTTCATAATTTTATTTAGGGTAAATTACAGATACATTCCATGAGATTTGATTAAAATATAAATTGTCTCATGTGGTTTTGAAAATTACATTCCTATCTCTTGAGATTTCTAATTTCATAACAAATCGCTCATTTTATTAATAAATCATCAAGCCAATTAACCATTTTTAATAATGTTACAAATATGTTTTAATTAATAATTTAAGTAATTTTATTATTATATAGGAGAGTAATTATAAATTTCATTTTTTTAGTTAATTCTGTTAAATAAAAAATTCTAAGGAAAATGACTTGGGCCCCAGAAATTCTTTGGGTCACTCATATTATTGGCCAAAAACTGTTTTTTTTCGGTTTGACCAGCGAGCGGGGTCCAAATCACAGTCGAAATTCTAATAAGGGGGTATTTATAATTTTTTAAACCACAAGTGACAATCTATATTTTAAGCAAATTTCAGGAAATGTATTTGTAATTTATCCATTTATTTATGAAAGTACCTATTTAACCCTCAATACACTCTTAACCAATATATATATATATATATATAATTGTTAGTCTCATTTCCTTCCCTAATTCTTTTATCTTCCTACCACTCAGTGGACATTGTGTTGGTTCTAGTGAGGAAGAATGGAAAAAATTGAAGAAATGAGGGTAGTAAAGCCATTTTCTTAACATATTGAAGGGTAAGCAAGTAATTTAATTTATAACGTTGACAATATTTAAATCTAAACTCTGATAATTAGGTATTTATAATTTCTAAATCAGAAAGGATAATTTATATTTTAGATAAATCTTAAGATGTGACTACAATTTATCTATTAAAAAAAAATAATAATAAAAAATACAATCTTGCTACATCCCTCTAAAAAGAGCCCCCTAATCCCCCTAATTTCCATATCAAGTAAGAAAAAAAAAAAAAAAAAAGGAAACAGTTGCCAAAACAGGAAATTAGGAGGATTAGGGAGCCTCTTTTTAAGACTCCAAATCATTTTCCTAAAAAATATTAACAAAATTCATGGAATTGTCACCGCCACTGATCAAATCATAATTCTTATGATCAAGTAGTTTGAAGCAGTCCCATTTGAAGTAGACACAATAATTAAAGAGATTGCAATTTAGTCCCTAGGATTCAGAATTTAATGAATGATCCTTGGGATATAAGTTCGAACAAGTCATGATTCTTGTGATTGTATTATTTGAAGCCGACCCTTTGCTGTCCGCTCACGTGATTTCTTTTGTAGTGTACTGTAGGAGACTGCAATCTAGTCCTATTCACATAGTCCTCAACTTTTGGAAAATTTTGCTTTTACCTTTTGTAAAAAAAATTATTTCAATTTAAACATTTTAAGTAATATTGTGAAATTTTGGAACCAACTTTTGGAAAAAAAATTATTTCAATTTAAACGTTTCAATTAATATAGTCCTATTCACATATGTGCAGGGCGGAGCCACATCAAATCAACTTTTGGAAAATTTTGCTTTGGCCTTTTATAAAAAAAATTATTTCAATTTAAACCCTTTAATTGTGAAATTTTTATATCACTATTTTTTTTTACCTTTTTTTAATATATATATGTTTAATTTGTCACTTTAAATGTTTAATTATGTTAAAAATTTCTTATAATTTTATATTAGAGAAATATTATATGTCATTGATTCTCTATCACCTTTTATATGAATACTCATAATTAGTTCATTTGTTTATAAATAATTATTACATAATTAATAACAACTAATAATATTTTGTCATGTGTTTTAGTGATTCCAAGTGGTGAAAAAAACAAATTATATATAGCAATCTCTATATATTATTTATTCACCGTTTCTTTTATTTCTTTTTCTATCCCTCTCTAAATCTCTTTTTATGTTTGCATCTTTATATAATTTAATTGGTTAACTTGAGCTTATATTTAAATATAACTTTTGCATCACTCTAATTTTTAGTTCAGCCATAAAATAAAAATTAAGTTAAATTAGATTATGAATCTTGTTAAGATTTTAATTCGGTGGTATCATTTCTGAGTTAAAATCTTGGCTTCGCCACTACTTATGTGATTTCAATTTAATATTGAATTTAAAAACTCTGAAATACCAAGAACTAAAGGATAAGACATTGCTTTAACAATTTTGCCTTATGCATTTTATTTCTACTAGGAGAAAATGATTTTCCCATTCTTTCTTGGTTGTGTTTGCTTTGTTTTGTAATTGCCCAACGAATTAGTTGTATTATTTATTGCAATTTAAATGGATTTGTTTTACAATTTTTTATTCTGGAATTCTATGTCAAACCATTTATTGGATCTTTTACTTATAGCTTATGCTACAAAAATAATTTTAATAATTTAAGTGAATATTCTGAGATTATGTTTATAGATTATTAGCTTTTCAACTTCAAACAAACCATAACAAACAAGCCTGATTCTGTATTCAAATCCCAAGATAATATTGTAGCTTATGTCTTGGTTATAAATGGAAATGCTTTCATCATGTTCAAATATAAGTATTTTTGTTTTACCATTATGAGTATGCTTACAGTCATGTCTGACCACAACTTTTCCCACCCAACTTGTTCTCCAGAACCAAACACTTGTGCACGCACAAGATGGATTAGTTTTTTGGAGATTAGGACAATGAAGTAGTTAAGAAACCAAATTACCTACCCACCCCCAAGGTGGCCCAGTGATAAGGGCGTACACGTAATTATGTGGGTAAGGCGCACGGTCATGCGTTCGATTTCTCCTGGGATTAGACTTGGGATTTAAATGGGAGCCACGGCAATGGGTTGCTGTGATTGCTCCCTCGAGAATTAGTCGGATGGGTCAAAAACCAGAACTCGGATACCTCGGTCATCAAAAAAAAAACAAGAAAAAAAAAAAAAAAAACCAAATTTCCTCAATTAGTGGTATATATTAATTAATTTCATTAGCAATAATTAGATCATGGTGGGTTCTTCTCGTTTTTAGGTATTGATAGCTATTTTGCCGGCCCTACCATAAGGCAGATGAGGCGCTTGCCTTAGGCCACAATTGTTCGAAAGGCCGCATATTCTTTTAAGTTCGCATATTAAATTGTTCTATGAAAAAGCTGTGTTTATTTGTTTATTTATTTTTACCACATGGAATTGTTTATGTAAAAGGCCATGTTTATTTTTATTTTTTCTCCATATAATAAGATGTTAATAAATTGGTAAAGTTAGATTAAGTACATATAGAAAGATATTATTTACCTTCAGTATTTTTTTAACGATGATTTTCAAATAAGGAATCAATTACAAGAATCCATATAAACGGTGATATAAAATGGGTGACAAAAAATAGGTAATATATAATATTTTCTTTCATATTTTGAAATTGATTGATTCACTATTGTTTAATTGATTTGTAGTGTGAAATTGTGGGTTCTACTTCTATGGAGAAGAATTTGATAATTGTAGTATTTATTCTCCCTTATTACGGAGGTTGAAATAATTGTTTAATTTTTCTTAAGTTTGGCCTTAGTGATTGTAAGCTTTTTAGTTTTTGTGTGGCTAGTGGTTTATTTGATATAATACTTATCATATTTATAATTACTCTCTTACCGATTGATTAAAAAAAGGATTTAATTAGTAATATTAACTATTGAGGCAAACAAATCGTTTTTAGCTATATGTTGTAGTTTAATTTGTTTGTGTGATGTTTATAATCTAGGGGAAAATAATTTTACTTCTTAATTTTTATGGATCCAAGTTTGGTTGTCAATGTAAAAGTTTATTAATTTATTTTATTTTTAGCATGAATCCAACGATAGGCCTTAACTTAGAGGTGCCACCTTGGTCCTCACATTACCTTGGGCCGGCCTGGATAGATAAGTTTCTGTGCATTATGTAATCAATAGTTTACCCTCTTAGCCAAACATTTAAGGGTAATGCTAAACTTTAATGAAATAAATATCATTTTTTGTTTTTTGTTTTTATGAAGCTTTTAGAAATAATCTAGTGTGGTAGGTAATAAAACAAGAAAAGAGGCTTATCTTAATGTAAGTATGTTTTAATTTTGAAGTCATAGTTTGCAAATAGTATATGCTTAGTTTTGTCTTATATTGTTCTATGATTGATATATTATAACTTATTAATGTATGTGATTGCATAACATACAATAAAATACCTTAAACTAATTCAAGAGTGTAGAATTTTCATGAAACTTTTCGTCATATTTCTTTCATGGAGCGTAACATTACTTAACATTAAATATGTATTCATATCAATGTGACTAAAGTAATAATGTTGAGACAAATGAGTAGCGTTGTAGCAAAAATACATTGAGAAATAAATTAATAATGTTATGATATTGCTATATGAAGTATGAATATGGATATATATATATATATATAGATGATGCGTCATAATTTTAAAGAGTAAAATACGGATGGATTGAGTACTGTTAAGATATGTTAAATATATTTTCACAATTTTTAGTGTTGAACTATGTGTGAAAAATCTTTAGGTACTAGTTAAAGAGGGAATAATGGCCAACCACTTCACTATTTTTTAGGTCACCATGAAAATGTCATTCCGATATATAGTCTGAGCTGTTTTTGCTACTGTTTTATTTTTCCTTTCATACTGAAATGTGTTACATGAAAAAGTGTTAGTACCCAAGTTTACTTAGTTGGGGTAGACACATTTATAAGAATACATCAATTCAATAAATTTTGGAAAAAAAAAGTAAGGTCCTATTTTAATTTTACTAGTTTTCTTCTTTGCTAAGAAGTAAACACTTCATTGAAAAATTATTTTTGTATTTAACCTAACAATTATATGCAAGAATTACTATAATCCCAATTTTATAATCCCTTAACCATCACATAACCATACTTTAGGAGCACCTAATAACTTCCCTAGTTTGATACGTAAATTAGAGTATCCAATACTTCTAGAAAATAAATAAAATTAATATCAAGCATCGGATACATTTAGAAAGTATCAGATACATATTCATGAGTATTTGAGAAGTATTGATATCCAATACAGACATAATACCGATATAATTACATTTTAGAAGTATCCTAACTTCGTAGATGACGTCAAAAAATTAAATTCTTTTAGCCATCCTAAGTAATTGGCACAAAACATTTTAAAATCTAGTGTGGTCAATTTTTACATCAAAAAAATTTTAAACATTGAATTCTTCTAGCCGTCCTGAATAATCTAGTGTGATCAATTCTTTAGCTTTACACAAATAATTGTGACAATTTCATCATCTTTGTCATCACAATGTTGAAATTTTTTTGTTTTTGCTTTTGCTTTTATTTATTATATCAAAGATTGTCTATTAAAAAATTTAAGCACTTGACTTTCTAATGAGATTCAAGGATTCTAATCAACTGAATTATCACCAATTGTGGGGGTGATGTAATAGAACTTGGTATCTACCATGGTACCTTGGAACATTTTGGAGAAAATAACATGACAGTGGAAGATGGGGTAGAAAATTACAAGTCAGTGGGAATTTTTTTTAAAATCACAATTGAAAAACTAATTACAAGAAGGTGGAAATCACCCTATCAATTTATCAAAACACACCTTTTTTCTTCATTGTTTTTCATCTAAAACTCAGGCCAACAGCTTCGGCTGGAAACCACCCCCCCTCGCCGATCACTTCAAATCCCTCCCTTACCCATTCTCACCACTCCCCCACCCCACCTCAACCCACCCCTGCTCTCATTCTCCCCACAAGTCCCTTTTCACCCCACCCAATACTCTAATTGACCCAAACCATGGCCATCGGAACCCCAACAACCCCTCCTCATCATGGCTCAGCACCCCCTTCTTTCATTGTTGCAATTTTCTTTGGGTGCAATTTATACTTGTGTTTTCAACTATGCCATGTCCAAGTGCAAACTGTGTGGGAATGTACACATTTTGCACTTGCACCCGTGCACATAATGCACTTGCATCTTGTACAAGTAATGCTGATTTGTAATTAGTTTTTCAATGTAATTTCAAAAGAGTTCCCACCAACTTGTAATTTTTTGCCCCATATTCTGTTTGTAACATTATATTCCAGACATTTTAAGTGGCAAAACAATGCATGCTGAATAGAAAAAATTTACATTTTTCAAATAGGAAGTGTTTGGGTGTAAGGGTGCATACCATATGCAAGGATATGCAAATTTGCATAAGTTCCTACAAAAAATGCATAAGTTATCTTACAAAATCGTATAACTTAAACATAAATTCGTATAAGTTAATTCATAAAAAATTTCAAAAATCACAATTTGACGTAAGTTCTCACAAATATACGCAAGTTACCTCACAAAATTATATAAGTTAAATACAAATTCATTAACTAATAAAAATTTGAGAATTCATAATTTGGCATAAGTTTTTATAAATATACGTAAGTCACCTCACAAAATCACATAACTTGACATAAATTTACATAAATTAACTCATAAAAATGTATCGTAAATTCTCACATAACTTAAGTCATATGCCTTGGATACTAAAAAATTATTCTTTTCAAATAAAGAGGTGGAAAGAAAACAAAAATGAAAAATGATTCATATTTCTAAAAAAAGATCACTAATGGAGTTTTAATTTGTCTTTTTCTTCTCCTTCTTTTATTTTTTACTTCACTATTTTTTTTAATTTTTAATTTTATTACTTAACAGCTCACTAAAACTGTACGACTGCACCTCTAATTAGAGGTCTGCAGCAGCGTTGATTTGTATGTTCAACTTTGCAACTTTTTGCATATCAGTCATGCGCATCAACTAATGATTTTTTTAGGGTTATATATATATACATATTTTTTCTGGGAAGTATGCGTCTCCCCAAGAAAATAAGACACCACTGACATTTGTATATGTAGCACCTTAGCTGATGATAGGGTTTATTTCTAATTTATTTTAATTTTTAATTTAATTTAAATTATTTTGATATATTTAGTTCAGTTTAATAATATAGTTTATAATTTTTTGTAAGTTAAAAATTAATTTATTCTTTGAGTGGGGAGGAGAAGCTTAATTTATTAGTCAAAAATCAACTTATATTCACAGTTATAAGTTATAAACTGTTAAACTATAAGTTATAATCACTTTCTTACAGTTCTATCAAACGGGACCATAACCCTTTCTGTGAGGCAATTTATCTCTTGTTTCTGCTTCTTCTTGCCCACCCAAATTTTAGAAAAGTTATTTGGTGGTATTGAAATAATACTCTATATTATTTATCACTTTATATTTGTTAGATTATTTCTTAAAAATTTAATAATAAATATTAAATTTTATAATTTTTAGAGAAAATTATTTAGAAGTCCTATTAGGGAGACTTATACTACATATGATCCTACTAAAAAACTTATGTTCCCATAAGTCCTGTGGGAAGTTTGTTGACACATTTACCCTCAATATTAGTTGTTAATATCATAAATAAGTAATAAAACCATATATAGGAAATTGATATAAACGTAACGTGACACCTATATAAACATAACGTGACATATCTACGTAAACGTAACGTAACGTGACACCTATATAAACGTAACGTGACATATCTACATAAACGTAACGTAACGTGACACCTATATAAACATAACGTGACATATCTACGTAAACGTAACGTAACGTGACACCTATATAAACGTAACGTGACATATCTACGTAAACGTAACGTAACGTGACACCTATATAAACGTAACATGACACCAATATGAACGTAATGTGACACCTACATAAACGTAACATAACGTGACACTTATATAAACGTAATGTGACATTTACATAAACGTAACGTAACGTGACACCTATATAAACGTAATGTGACATTTACATAAACGTAACATAATGTGTCACGTTACGTTTCGCAAACTTAATAAATTTTTATTTTTTTAATCCGTTTGTTTTGAAATAAATATATAATCTCAATATATTTTTATTTTGTATTATTACTCATTGAAAGGATTGATTAGAGGCACATCCTCTTAAATCTTAATCTCTCCAGGGAATGGCATAAGCAGCAAAGACCAAATAATAATTTCCAAAACAAGACATGGATAACTGAGAAAATATTTTTTGGAAGACTAAATTGAAATCAGAATAATCTATGCTCTACCAATGTTTCAACAGTAAAAATTCTCCGAAAAATTTTTCCACCAAAGAAATGACATTTTTATACTGATTGACATTTTACAGAAAAGCCCGGGGCAAAATCATATTTCTGACTCTCAATACATCTCTTTGCATCTATTTTTTTTTCTTTCTCGGGAAACAAAACAGAGGGTAAGCCCATTTCCCCAAAACAAAAAAAAAAATCCACAGCTTGAAAACATCCAGAGACATCTCCTAAAAGACAATAATAGTAGCAATCTAATCAAACCACAAGAAGCTACACACAAAAAAAATATATAAAAAAAATCCAAAATTTGGAAAAGAGAGGATCTTGTAGAATACATCCTTATGAAAATAGGACTTAAGACTCTATAAGAAATTACACAGGACTTAGCCTAGTATAAAGTTCTGAAAAAAGACTTATAAATAAGTCTTCCTAATTTTTATCAATAAGTTTTATGAAGTTGTCACATCATGTAGATTTACTTTAAACCTACTGAATAAATTTTTTTCCATTTTGTGGGCTGAATAGACACGTGTGAGGTTATGACTGGGAGGAAGCTGTAAATGGGGGTTGTTGTTTAATTGGTGGAGCATGTTGTTTAGACGGTTGAAGATAACGTCATACTCCATAGACCTTCCCTCTTTTTTCTCATCTGGTCGTTTTTGGTATTG
Organism: Camellia lanceoleosa; assembly: GCA_025200525.1. NCBI lineage: Eukaryota > Viridiplantae > Streptophyta > Magnoliopsida > Ericales > Theaceae > Camellia > Camellia lanceoleosa. The sequence continues at coordinate 38,947,608 of CM045764.1, forward strand.
ACATTTGATTTGATATAATATAATATTAAGACTAGGAAACAAATGTTAGTGGTCTCGCACTCATTGATGCACCTTTAGCCAGATCAGAATCAATCTTATATATACTAGTGCGATTAGCTGTGCCCACCAGTATGGAAAATAAGCTTACTTGTTGAAGTGGTACAAATTTTAAATATAATATTTGTGTAATGCTTGTTACATGAAGTATTATGATGATAATAATACAAAAATAAGTCAAAATATAGTAATAAGTTCATGCGTAAATAGAACTGAATGAAAGTTGAGCTCTTTTATTTTTCATTTTCTTTTTGTTGAATTAAAGTTTAAGATATTTATGTGATTCTGCTAATTAGGGAGCACAAAAAAATATTTTTAACAAGGTTCTAGACAAGGATTCCATAAGCGTTTGTATTTTTTGGTGACCCAACAGAGTAATATACTTCATGCCTTTTCTCCACATGCGTCAACGATCTAAATAACATATCTTTTGTATTTTTTGTATTTCTTTTTATCTTTGTAACATTTTTTCTTTTGTTGATCAAAAATTGATTTAAATGCCATGCCACCCACTATCCATTCTTAGGTTGGAAAACTAAAATTCGCAACCGAAGAGCAAAATCTAGATATTTAAATGGACAAAATAGTGGAAAATTTGCACATCAATGACATAATGGGGCATCCAAATTTTGAATAAGCCTACTCTATTTCAGTCCACTAATTATATTGCAATGAATGTGTACATCAATGCTATAAAATATATACAAAAAGTTCATATTGGCATATCATAGAACAACAATTCAAACCAAAAGGAAAAAATAAAAAACAAATAAAAGGTATGATATGTGATTGAAAGAAAATGTGATATCTTAAATGGAAAACTATTAATAATTAAAATTATAAATTTTTCTATTAATATATAATAATTTTGTAGAATTACCACTTTATGATAATTTTTCCATACTAAAAAATGGCATGACATCACCAAGTGAAAATAATATTAAAATATATAATTAATTTTTTAGTAATTGAGTTATTCATGTTAACTTCATATTTATATTATAAAAGTTTGACATTGAAGGAGGTGTGGCTGTTAAATATTGAAGTATTATTTCCTAATCCTTGGTGTGTTTGGGGGAGGGGGAGGGAGGGAGGGGGGGGGGGATGGGATTTCAATGAGATCAGGAGAATATCAGAAAGAAAAGGGTGCTCTAGAATAGGTAGAGGGATGAGAGAATTTAATGAAATGATTGACCAATTAAAGTTAACTGACTTACCAATGTTTGGGAGAAATTTCACCTGGGGTAATTTTCAGGAAGAGGAAAGGTGGAGTAGATTAGACAGATTTCTCCTAAACCCAGACTGGATGTATAGCGATCCCGGGTTTACCCCTTGTTGTACAGTGATCCGGACGTGTGTCCGTGGATGTTAGTAGTTGATTATTATCTTGTTTACATCCTTTCCTACCTTGTAGTTGAGTTATAGGATGTGTTGGGCAGGTTTGTTATAGGTTGGTTGTGTTTGGGAACCAAGTGTTGCTGCCCAGAATTTTGGGTCTTCCCTCGAGCGAGCTTCTGTCTTTGGTCATTCGCTCGATCCAGGGTTTGTTCGCTCGAGCAAGAGTTGAGTTTTGTGTCTGGTGGCTCGAGCCAGGTATTCTTAGCTCGAGCGTGCGTCTGCGTCTCAGTTGGACGTGAGAGTTGTAGTTTTTAGCTCGAGCGAGCTTTCCTTCGCTCGAGCGGTCTGGTTGTCTTTCGCTCGAGCGAGCATTCTGTCGCTCGAGCGTGCTTTTAAGTTTTTGGCTCGAGTGAGGGTTTTCTGTGTCTAGTCGCTCGAGCAACCAAGTCTTCGCTCGAGCGAGCCTGTTTATATCAGTGGGCAGCAGCGATTTCAAAAATCACTTTTTCATCCACTTTTCATTTTCAAACCCTAAAATCCGAGACTCTCTCTCTCTAAACTTACACTCTCTCTAAGATTTGATCTACTTACGGTGATTTCCTACCCTAAGTCCTTTGTTAAAAAGATAGAGGGTGTTGAGGGCTTCGATTTAATCTGAAAATCTTTGGATTTGGAGCACGTTGGTCGTTAGGTCTTCATCTCCTTTTGAGCTCAAACTTCGAGGTAGGGATATCCTATACCTCTTTATGGATTTTGTCTTTAAATTTTAGTATTTTGATATGTTGGGAATTGTTATGTAATTTGGGAAAAACTTTGGGCCTTTTGTGTAATTTTACAAAGTTAGGGTTTTATTTATAGTAAACCTAGAGGCATGTTTGGTGTAGAGAAATGGAATTTATGTTAAAACATTGATGAAAATGGAACTTTAAGGGTTGTAATGTTAATTATGGAAAATGCCCTAATTACATTGACTAATTAATTGGTATAATTAATTGTGAGAAATGAGGAATTGAATTGGAAATGTTGAGTTTGGAAGTGTATGGGATGAAAGGGTGTAGTTGGATTGTTTATCACTCACCGAATTGAAATGTTGATATATTACCCATTCTGTGCATTTATTTTCTGTTTAGAAATAACTGCTTTGGGCTATCGGTGGAGGATAGTCTTGATTGTTGTAGACAATGCATGATGATTAGGCAAACTAAAACTAATCACTGAAATGTGTCAATGAGTATGATGGTTAAAAGAGTACATTAACATTATGTATTAATTGATGATGTGTATAATAATTGTTTATATGCATTGTGTTGTGTTGGAGGAGATAGGGGATGTACTCCACGGTTTAGGGGATGATAGGGGATGGACCTCTAAACCGGATGTTGTTGGGAGGAGATAGGGAATGGACTCCATAGAGAGAGCCCATATGCTTATCTAGTGATGTGTTGACACAGCTCATATGCTTGTCTTTGGAAGTGTGATAGTGCTCTTATGCATATCTGTTGATGTGTTGATATAGCTAGCATGCTTATCTATTATGAAGTGGGAAAATGTTTAGTATGAGTTATTGTCTCATATAAGTTGTTTGGCAAGGTTCTGAGCCATGATTATGAATTAAGAATTGAAAGGAAATGGAAAATGAAATATAACATAGACTTGTAAGACACGAAACAGCGGGATGATATATGTGAATATATTAGTGTTGGCCATCTATCAACTGCTAATCTTTTAGTCATTGTTCATAGTTGGTTTAGTGTGTTTCTACTGGGCTGTGGCTCACCCTATATGGGAATATCATTTTCAGGTACAGGTAGCATGCCACCTCCAAGGACATAGCTTGGAAGGCTAGAGGTGGGCAGACTTTTTTGTTGTTTTTTTTCTTTCTGATGTATTACATGTAAATTCAAACCAAGGGCTTAATGTATAAATGAGTTAGTACTCTCCTTTTTGTAACCAAGTGTTAACTTGGAAAGCTGTAAGCCCTTAAGGCATTTGCTTTTATTGTTAACATGTAATACTTTTTGTAATGAAATTCTGATGAATAGAAGAATGTGGATCTTTTATATATCAATGCATGTCTATATTGTGGGTTTAATGTTATTATTTTGAGGGCGTTACAACTTGGTATCAGAGCGTACCGGGTTCGAATACTTTGGGTACGTAGGAAGTGATTAGGATCACAATGGGTTTGTTTCACTTGATAGAGGCTTAGGTGTAGAATCATATGTTATATGTTTAAATTAATAACATGCTTATGTGATTATGTGGGTATGGGATTTAATTTTTAGGATGTTGATTGGATCCTTGGGTTTCTGGGAGTCTTTTTGGAAAAGCACTTGATCAATGCTGTTTCTAACCGGAACTCTAGTAACGCCTCGGGACTATCGTTATCCAGAAATGAAATTCGTAAGTGCTTATGTGTTTATGTGCTTACGTGGAGTGAATTACTGTTGTCCATGCATTAGGACATGTGTGTTTAGTTTCGGCACATTTATGAATGTGCTAACGTTCTGTGTTACCTTTATTAGGATGTTAGGACGAGGAAGAGGTGCTAGGCGTGGTAGGCCTGCGAGGCAGGAAGTACCCGTACCGAATGATATTCTGGCAGTGCAAGAAGGAGTTGGCCAGGCCAACGTGGCCGAGCCAGCGGGTCAACAGGCTATGAGTGCCTTGGCCCGAGAGATAGCAGGAGCTTTGGGTATTCTCACAGCTGGAAATCAGGCAGTTGAGGCAGGGCCTTCTTTCTTGAAGAGGGAGTTTTTCCGGTCCAACCCAGACGAGTTCATTGGAGATCCAAAGGAGCCACTTAAGGCAGATGAGTGGTTGGAACAAATAAATAAGACGTTCGAAATGCTTGGCATTGAGGACGGAGCACTGAAAGTGACCTTGGCATCCTTTCAACTGAAGGGAGATGCGGGTCAATGGTAGAAATACGAGAAGGTCCGTGTGGGTGGTACATGGGAGGCGTTTGTAAATGCTTTCCAGGAGAAATTCTTATCTGCAGTTGCTAGGGAGAAGCTGAGAGATCAGTTTAGCCGGCTTAAACATGAGGGTTTGTTTGTGGCTGAGTTTGAGGCTACATTTACTAGCTTGTCTAGGTTTGCACTTGAACTTGTGGCAACAGAGGAGCGCCGTTGCTATGAGTTTGAGCGGAAGTTGAGGTGTGGCCTCAAGTTGAGAGTTGGTGGGTCTTCTATCCGAGAGTATAGACATCTGGTGGATGCTGCAGCTCATATGGAGCTTATGATGTAGGAGGAAGAAGAGGAGAAGCATAGAGGCTCCAAGAGGGGCCAAAAGGGCCAGGGTGATGGTAGGAGACAGAGGGGTTATAACCCTCAGCAGTCTCAGGGTGGAGTTTCTAGATCGACCTTTCCAATGCCGAGTGCAGGCTCGGGGAGAGGCAATCACGGGGTGTTCACTTGTTACAAGTGTGGCCAGCTGGGTCACAAGGCTTCGGTTTGCCCGCAAAAGGGTGGAGGTCAGAGAGCTGCTTCTTCTTCAGCTAGACCGTAGAGCCAGAGTTTGGGCAGGGGGCAGCCCTTGTCTAGCTATCAGTGTGGACAGCCTGGGCACCTGAAGAGGTTCTGCCCACAGTTGAGTGCCACTTCAGGAGCGTCTGGTTCTAGATAGACGCAGGGATTTCAGCCAGCTCAGTCTGTGCAGGCCTCGAGGGCCAATCCGGGAGCTTCGTTGTCCCAGTCAGTACAGCAGTCGTATGCTCCTAGGGGTGAGCAGGTGGTCACTTCATGAGCACCCCCGCTCGCCCGATCAAAGATCGGCCTCTACTAATATCTACTTTTGAAAACTTTGTGTGCTCTTATTCTGGTTATTAGCCTAGATTTCCTATGTGATGCGCACAGCATACAAGTATAGATTGGGTCGCCTGAATTGGAACAAAACATTTCATGTTTGTTTTTGAAAATGGTTTGATGGTACTACTCGCAAGTAGGCTAAGACGTGGGTTTGCCACCCTCAGGTGGGCTCAAGAAAACATGATTTTGCCACTATCTAGTGGGCTTAAAACAAACATTTGATGAACTGTTCCAATTCAAATAACCCAACCTTCACCCACAGGCATTCAGGCAGTTATATCACATAAGCAGTTAGCCTCATGGTAAGCATGCTATTCATGGCAGTCACTCACACGCATGCAAGGATGCTAAAGCATAAAACTCACCGAGTACTCCAAGCCAAAACAGAAGCTAATTAGAAATCCATGCATGATCCTAATTATACAGAAATGCCTAATGCAACACATGCAAAATGCAACTAATAGCAGGCTCGGCTATTCTAAACATGGCATATGAGATGCAACAGCTATAATGTATTCAACTTGGAATTGAAATACAGATGCAGTTAGTATGATACGCCGAGCTCGGTGCATGCAAAACAGATGAATGAATGCAAACATGCTATCATACTGTATGCTATTTGAAATATGCCCTAATCTAACCATCATAAGCAGGTAAATAAAAGGGAAGAAAGACGTGGGGTTGGAAGACATACATACATCACACTCACGCACACTTATTACGAAACGTACGGAACGTACCTCGGAGTACGGAACGTACCTCGTTTCCCGTGCTCGGGCTAACTCCTATCCCGAACACAATGCGATATGCATGACATGCATGGGTGCGACTAAGATACAACCTAACATACACAATGCTATGGAATGGCATACACGATGTACGAGATAACATGGCATACACAATGCGCTAACATGCAATCTAGCATACACAATGCTATGGAATGAAATGGCATACACAATGCGATATGGACTTACACTAACACAAGTGGACCTCAGTCACACACACATAAGAGGCCATTAGATGAAAATGAGACACTCGAAATGCGTGCACACGTGCACGCAAACCGAGGACCAACCCTAAGGCATTAAATGCCACTCTAGCAAGGCATGGAGTATGGCATACAAGCATGCAAATTTCAGTACCAAAATGTGGTGCAAAACAGCCCCGAAACATGGCAAAATGACACCCGATGCATGGAATGAGTCCCGAAACATGAAATTAGGCGCATGGAATGACCTATGGCTATGCAATGCATGCATTATTTGTACATGAAGTATGAAGAAAGATTCAAGGCAGTCCCAAAACAAGCATATTTACAGTTTTAAACAAGGCCAAACAGTGAACACAAATGGGGCTAAGCTAGCATGCAAAAATGGCCCCGAAAGAGAGATAATGAAGCAAGTGGCAGCTGCTGTCCCTAAACAAAGAAGGGCCCTTCTACAATGTTGAAGAGGGGCCCAAAATATGGTATTCTACAGTTGGTGGCTGAGCCAAAAACAGTACACAAGCATGCTCAAAATACTATACAAAATAAGGCCTAAAAAGAGGTCTAAACACAAGGAGGAAAAAGGAAACATAAAAAAGCAAAATACCCTTAATGAAACATGAAGAGGGGGTCAAAATAAGGCTATTTACAGTTCGGACCAAAGTCCAAAAACACAAACACAAGGGGCTAACAAATCATGCAAAAATGAGGCCAAAAGAGGGATATAAAGGCAAGTGGAAAATGGAAGCCACAAAAAGTGATGAGCCCTTCAACATTGTTGAAGAAGGGCTCAAAATAAGATTCTTTACAGTTCAGACCAGAGCTCAAAACAGTTTACATATAGGCCTAAAATAATATGCAAGAAAATGGCATACAAAGGAGGTAATGAAGCAAGTGCAAAAAGGGAGTCTCAAACAGTGAGAGGCCCTTAAAAAACATGAAATAGAGCTCAAAAAAATGATATTTTCAGTTAGGGTCGGAGCCCCAACATGCAAGCACAAAGAGCTAAGATATGAACCAAGAAAAGGGTCAAAAAGGGGAGAAGAGGACTTACCCTTGAAGACTAATCTTTGATAGCATTTTGGACCAAGAAATGCTGCCTCCTAAGCTCTGAGAAGACCCTCCAAGCTGCTGGAATGGAGTGGTGGTGTGGTGCTAGGTGATGGTGAGGAAATGGTGTAAGAATCAAAGGGTTTTTTAAGGTTTAGAGTAGAGAGAGAGAGAAATTTAATGTGAGAGCTCCAAACCAAAATTTTCTAACCCCTAAAACACAGCTGGGGGTCTGTTATATAGACACAAGAGGGTGGAAAAGAGGGGGAAAAATGGGGGGGAAATGAAATTCAAAATTCCCCCCAAAATTGGCCTAAAAGGGAGATAAAGGGGCAAGTGATAGTAGGAGATCTCAAACTAAAGAGAGCCCTTCAACAAAGTTGAAGAGGGGCTTAAAATAATACACTTTGTAGTTTATGACAAGCCACAAAAATAAATAAAAGTAGGCCTAAACTATCATGCAAGAAAAGGCCTAAAAGAAGAGTAAAGAAGCAAGTGGCAGTAGGAGATCTCAAACAGCAAAAGGTCCTTAATCAAACATGAAAAGGACCTCAAAATATGACTATCTCAAGTTTGTTTCGGAGCCCAAAAATGCAAAATGAAGGTTCGGGAGCCAAAACACGCAGTTCGGGGCCTCGAAAGTGGGCTGTTAGGCACCGGAAGTGGTGTCCGACCACGAAGTTGGTCTCTCGGATCACAGTGTCCCTCAAAAGGGAGGAAATAAGGTGTGTGCCAAAAACCGGAGCAAACGGAGGTGGTTAAGTGGTCCCGAACCGAGGCACACGGCCGACAACTCCGAAGAATCGGGAACCGGGCTCCAAACGGGAAAAATAGCCTACGACCACAAAACATAGCCTACGGCCACTAAGAGATGGTCTACGAGACCTCTCCCTCCCTTCGGGAAGAGAAAATAGAGAAAACAGGGCCTGATTCGCAAACTGAGGCAAAGCACAAAAGAGTCCGGAAGTCCAGAGGCAAGGCTCGCAGTCGGGAGAACGAGCACAATATGCAATATCACCGAGCGCTTAATCGGTGATGTCTGCGTCTTAAGGTCGATCAAAAATGGGGTGTCTACACTTGCCCCTCTTTGACAGAACTCGAAAGTCATAAGTGACGGGAGTGAATGTTAAAGCCCAGAGACGACCCATTTTGGACAAGGCTGAAGACTTAGACAAACAGGTGAGATAAACAGAGATGTGCCTGCAGGCGCGCCCGCAGGCAGGGGGGCAAAATGCAACTGGCAATGCAAGACGCTGAAGGTGACTCAATGATCATGCAAATGCAGCAAGCTGTAATGAAGCACATATTTACAATAGATGCAACAGTTTTAAGCAAGAATGCAAAGCAACAACTACATTTCATGCAGTTAAGAATGCGGAGAATTATTCAATTCTCGCCACGTCTCACACGGAGAAGATACAATACCTGCGCGGTTCGTCTGGTTGCACCAGCCTCAAATGAACCGTACATACAATAACATGCCTCATGGTGCTGGAGATCTCTCGCTTCTTCTTGGTCGAACCACAGGTGCTACTTTTCTCCCTGACTATGGTCGCAGCTTTCCCTATTCTCCAATAGGGTGACAGACTAGGTTGGATCAGTATCCAAAATTGAGGCGCATACAGATGCTATCTCAATCTATGGGGCTGCCATACAGATTTCAAGCTGAGGATATACCCATGGGTATTTAAACCAGACTTTAGTCTCGGAAATCCCGAATCTTTGCGTTCTAGGCATAAGCCATTCGAACTCTAGTTTTCACCGTCTCAGTTGGTCTCCTAGGAACTCACCGCTAACACAGGCAGATGGCTATACCTGACCATTGGAAGTCGTTCGGGCACGACAAACCCCAAAGGAATTGCACCTTTAGAGGATTTAAGGTCTCCTAGACCGAAAAGTGCACAAGACGGTGCGAATAAATGCAAGTGCAATGCAGAGAATAGCGTGATAAAATGCATGCAGAAAGCAAGTAGGGTGCACAAAATAGCGCGATGCGTAAAATAGCGCGGTAAAATGTATGCACCATGCAAGACCTGGCACACAGTTTACGACATAGCATTCCATTCATTTGGCATACAGCTCACTTCACAATATTCTGTTCATTTGGCACGCAGCTCGAAACACAACACTCTGTTTAATCTGGGCACACAGCTCTTTTGGGCAGACAGTAGATCTCGGGCACACAGCGCATTCTTCAGGCACGCAGCTCATTTTTGGGCACACAGCTATTTTTGAGCACACAGCTCGTTTTTCGGGTACACAGCTCCTTCTTCGGGCACACAACTCACTTTCCAGGCACACAGCTCGTTTTTTTGGGCACACAGCTCACTTTCCGGGCACACAGCTTATTTTTTCGGGCACACAGCTCGTTTCGGGCACACAGCTCACTTTCCGGGCACACAGCTCGTTTTCGAGCACATAGCTCCTTTTCGGGCACACAGCTCGTTTTGGGCACACAGCTCACTTTCCGGGCACACAGCTCGTTTTCGGGCACACAGCTCATTTCCGGGCACACAGCTCATTTTTTCGGGCACACAGCTCGTTTGACTCCTACTCACTTTCCCGCACACACTGCTTTTTTTTGGCACACAATTGCTTCGACACAACTCACTTTTCAGCACACTGCCTGCTTTCGAGCACACACTTTTTTCAGGCACACAGCTTGTTTTGGGCATATAGCTCACTTTCCGGGGACATAGCTCGTTTTTTCTGCACACACTCGCTTCGGCACACGACTCACTTTCCGCACACACTGCTTTTTTGGGCACACACCACTTTCCGCACACACTGCTTTTTGGGCACACACTGCTTCCCAAGATAGCTCATTTTTTCAAGACAACTCATTTTTTCAGCACACTTTTTGGGCACACACTGCTTTTTGGGCACACACTGCTTTTTTCGGGCACACACTGCCCGTTCACACTGCTTTTTTCAAGCACACAGCTCGTTGTTGAGGTGAACACACGGCACACACTGATTGAGAGTTGAATATGCAGCCCAAACATTTGAGATGAACACATAGCTTGTTTTTGAGGTGAATACACAGCACACACTGATTGAAAGTTGAACACGCAGCCCAAACACTGATTGAGAGTTGAACACACAGCCCAAACATTTGAGATGAACACATAACCCACACTTTAATGTCGAACACACAGCTCGTTGTTGAGGTGAACACACAGCACACACTGATTGAGAGTTGAACACGCAGCCCAAACATTTGAGATGAACACACAACCCACACTTTAATGTCGAACACACAGCTCGTTGTTGAGGTGAACACACAGCACACACTGATTGAGAGTTGAACACGCAGCCCAAACATTTGAGATGAACACGCCACACTTTAATGTCGAACACACAGCTCGTTGTTGAGGTGAACACACGGCACACACTGATTGAGAGTTGAACACGCAGCCCAAACATTTGAGATGAACACACAACCCATACTTTAATGTCGAACACACAGCTCGTTGTTGAGGTGAACACACAGCACACACTGATTGAGAGTTGAACACGCAGCCCAAACATTTGAGATGAACACACAACCCACACTTTAATGTCGCACACACAGCTCGTTGTTGAGGTGAACACACAGCACACACTGATTGAGAGTTGAACACGTAGCCCAAACATTTGAGATGAACACACAACCCACACTTTAATGTCGAACACACAGCTCGTTATTGAGGTGAACACACAGCACACACTGATTGAGAGTAGAACATGCAGCCCCAAACTCTGATTTTCTGAACACACAGCCCATTGTTGAGGTGAACACGCAGCACACACTGATTGAGAGTAGAACACACAGCCCAAACTCTAATTTTCTAAACACACAGCCCATTGTTGAGGTGAACACGCAGCACACACTGATTGAGAGCAGAACACGCAGCCCCCAAACTCTAATTTTCTGAACACACAGCCCATATTTTGAAGGTGAACACGCATCACACACTTGTTTAGAGTTGAACACGCAGCCCAAACTGTAATTTTCTGAACACACAGCCCAAATTTTGAAGGTGAACACGTAGCACACACTAAGATTCTGAACACGCAGATCATTCTTAATTCTGAACACGCAGCTCATAAATTTTCATTTCTGAACACACAGCTCATTCACTTCGTTTTGAACACGCAGCTCAGACATTTGGATCTGAACACGCAGCTCAGACATTTGAATTTGAACACGCAGCTCACTCATTTGAATTTGAACACGCAGCTCACACATTTGGATCTAAACACGTAGCTCAGACATTTGAATTTGAACACGCAGCTCGCAGATTTGATTTTGAACACGCAGCTCATACATTTGAATTTGAACACGCAGCTCGCAGATTTGAATTCGAACACGCGGCTCATACATTTGAATTTGAACACACAGCTTGCGGATTTGAATTTGAACACACAGCTCATACATTTGAGCTTGAACACACAAATTCATTCAACATACAGATACAAATGACGGAACTTGTAGAAGTTGAAACAAACTCAGATGCCTGACATTTTTCCTTTTTTCTTTTGCTTCGAAGTCTGGAACCTATATAGCTTTAGATAGGTCCTGGTTTTACTATTTTCATATGACCCGGGTTGAACCCTGCGGTTTTTGAAAGAACAAAATCTCATTTTTCACAAACATGGAGAATCGCACAGCACTCTGAGCACAAAGCGATTTTTTTTTTTGAAATTGAAATTGAGAATGAGTTCTCAACCAAGGTATTGAGCCTACAACTGACCACAGCCAAAACGACTCAACAACGGAAAACAAAGGTAGAACAACCTAGACACAACTCAACAGAGGAAAAACAAGGTAAAACAACCTAAACACACCGAGTGACACTCGAAATGACTCAAAACAAGAATCGAGAGAAAGCGAAAGACACGACACTCAGACATATTGGAAAGACGAGAGAATTCTCAGATCGCGAAGAGCCAGTTTCTCTGGGTATTTGTTTCCCACCCTTTCTCATTTGTGATTCTCACATCACTCGGCCCTCAAGCTCTGTTTTTCTGAAAAAGCCATTTTCCTCACTTTTTCCCTCAACGCACATCTCTCTATTCTTCAATCTCTCATTTTTTATCCCTCCCCTGGGTGGTTGATGGATAAACAGGAAGTTGCGGGCTCTTGCCCCTAGCATTCTGCTAGATTCTCTTTCTTCTGCTCACAACAGTGAATTTTCTCCGTAGAGGGGTTGTGATACGGCTGGATGTGCAGCAGATCTGTAATTGACGATGCTCTACTGGGGAGTTTGGACGTGATCAGATCTGTCCAGATGAGGGAATGGACTATCCTGCCCCATTCCAGTTTGTGCTTTGCACTTGGTTTGATACCTCGTTACTTGGAGGATACGAGAGAACCTTCGGCATTTTGCTGTTAGTTTCCGCTGTGCCCTTCTTGGCAAGTATGGTGCCCGTTTTGGCAAATGCATTGACAGCGGGGAAAAGGCAGGAAGCCTGACTCAACTGTGCCCCTAGTTCATCATTTGACCATTTTTTGTTTTTTTGCTTTTCTACTAAAACAATTTTGACCAATATGAGAGTTAGATTAACACGCTTGTTCAATTTTTGATTTGAAATCATGCAAGTCAGGCCATGAGCACTGAAAATTTTCGTTTTTTTGGGTCCAAGAAATGGTTCAATTTTGGAAAAATTGAAATAATTTTCAAGAGAATTAATCAACCTCAGTAAAAATTCTCAAAAACTATTTTTGCAAACGGCCATTGCTCAACGAGCATGAAACCTACTCCTGAGATGCACAACCTCGGATCCAAAGGAAAACTGCCCCGTGCTCGAAGAGAGCTGTATGGCAACGAAAAATTGCCCCTTGTTTGAACGGCACCGCAGTGCATTGAATGGCAATGGAAAGTTGCCCCTTGTTTGAATGGCACCGCAGCACATTGTAGTCAGTCCTCAGAGTGATGAACGCAACCAAACTCTCGGATATAGTGAAGACGAAGTCCCGAACCATCACATGGACATAATCAAATTTGAAGTGTTTTACGGCTGGACTTCAGAATGAAGTTGCCTACGTATCCCAAAGATGGGAATCAAGCCTTACGTAGTTCGGGGTTAAGGTACACTCGAGTATTTAACCTCTCCTTTTTATGCTCTAACTTTTGCCAAGGCGCCTGTTGCGGGTTTTTGACCTTGCGAGCTTCTGTTTTTCTTTTCTTTTCAATTCTTTTCTTCTCTTTTTTTTTCTCTTTTTTTTTTTTTTTCTCTTTTCTTCTTTTTTCTTTTTTGCTTTTTGTATTTATCTTTTCTTGCTCTAACTTTTGCTTGGGTCGCCCTTCCGGGTTTTCGGCCCAGCGAGCCTCTCAAAGGGTAAAAGTGTAGCTTGGTCCATGCCAAATGGTTGTAGGGTTTTGAAGTCATCCGTATCTAGGAGAGTGGCTGTTGATTTGCAAGATGACTCATCTTCGGCTCTTCGAGCACATCTGACATCTTTGCCCCTAGTTCGAAGGGTACTTCTGACCTAGCTTCGCAAGCTGTTTTTGGTGACATCTAGTCTTCTTGACCTGACTTTGGTGCCTCTTGTTCGAAGGCTGTTTCAAATCTGGCCACACAGGCCTCACATTGTAGTTGGCCGCTGAACATTTTGAATTCAAGTTCAAGGTTTGGAAGCAAAGGGGCGAGTCTCAAGGCTGAGAGCGATCCTAGGCTGCACAATCTTGAGAGCGATTCCACACAGGTCTTCGCAGGACTGGGCAAAACATTTTGTTTTTGAAAATTTTTAAGAAAACGACAAATCGCTCGCACTGAAGATTGTGTGAAACCAGTCTGGATCAAGCCAGGGTTCTTCTCAGTACTCACGCTAACAAGCATGATTTCATTCATTAAGGGCTTAGCACGCCTCTCTTTCTCTCATTTGATCAAAGTTTTGCAAATCCCAAGGAATTCCTTCCTCTTAGTTTCACCGTAGTGTTCAAAAGGTTTTGAAAAACTTAGGTCGTTACAATGACTTCAAGGCATAGAAAAGACAGAGTCCTTAGTCGAATACTGCCATCTCATTCAGAACTTTCGGCATAACTGGCACAAGGCAGAAGCAAACGCGAGAACGTGAAAGTCACTGCTGTTTCATTCAAAATCTGCTGGCACAACTGGCTCCCTGGCAGAAACAGACTCAAAACAAAACAAAAAGACAAACGCAAAAAAAAAAAAAAATGGTGACGCCCGAGGTAACACCCCCGGGATCATCCGACTCCTATATAACAAGACTGACTCGATATAACAAGACAGACCCGAAATAAAGAGACCGACTCAAAACAGACTCAAAACAACAAGACTGACCCAATACCTAAGTCAGAAAGCACAAAACCAGCATTCACAAATGCTCAAAGCAGTGCGTGCCATACGCCATATCTGAGGTAAACCGAGTGCCGCCCACAGGCGGTTCATCCCCTAATCACATTCTTGTATTATCCTCGAAATTTGCTGACCCAGTGATTGTGGACTTCGCCGAGCTTAGCGGGAGGACAACCCCGTTGTCAAACAGATCCTGTACCTCATGACGAAGACGGAAGCAGTTGTCAGTGGCGTAACCAGTCTACTGGTGGTACGCGCAGTGCTTAGTCTGGTCATGCTTTGGAGGGAGAGGGTCGGGTAGAAGCCGTGGTTCAAGGGGTTTAAGGTACCCCATTTTAACAAGGATCTAGAGCGCCTTAGACAACGGCATGTAAAGGGCATGGAATATCCTACGACCTCGGGGTAGATACTTCGAGGTTTGCTGACTCTTACCGGACGCATTAGCAAATGGATCGGCAGGTGCTGCCTTGGTCTTCTGATCCTTTCCAGGTGCAGAATTGGAATTGGAGGGAATCGTTCTGGCATGACGGGGCCTATCCCGATTTTCTGTCTGGATGGAACTCCCCTCGGTTGGAGCGGGGAAAGCATCATCCACAGTTTTAGCCACCACTGCGAATATTTGTTGTTTACTCAATCCTCCGACTTTCAAAGCCTCGACTGTCCACAGCAGTTGTTCGACGGGATCAGCATCTGTTCCCACTTTATTCTTACCTTTGGCCTTAGCTTGATCGAGGGTTTGGGTTGCTACATCAGAGTGGAACCTGGTTGTTGTTAACGCATCATGGCCATAGCTTGAGACAGCCTCAGGTTGGTTGAGCTCGATCATAATTCGCCCCAATAGCGGGGGCTCCTGCGGTACGAAATTCCCGGCGTAGGATGTGGTTGGTGGCGAAGCCGACATTCCGTAGGTGAGATCTGCCACAGATTGCTGAAGATCGTTGATCATTCCCATCAGTTCAAACGTGGTGGGCTCACGAGTTTGACACAACTGGGGCACCCAGACCAGGTGCGCGGCAGGCGACCTAGGCGGGTATGGTATTTCAACATTGGTCTCATCCCGCAAGATGTTTCCTTGGTCCAATGCGGCGGCCATGGCCACAATTTCTTCTAAGCTCTGTGCAATCACGGTCTGCTAAGTTTGGACGAAGGTGATGTGACTGGTGACTGACGGATCAGATGAACCAGGAAGCCTTGACTGGCCTTTCTTTAACTTGCCTTAGTGAAGGAAAATACTGGCTGCTCTGAATTGAATCTCTGAACCCTTCCCCCCCTAAAAGAGAAAACAGGCAGCATCTCAGCCCAATTTTACCAAGACAGATACCCGCAGATATAACTGAATTACTGTTCCCCAAATTACTGCCTCAAAACCGAATCTGATACCCGCAGATAACTGATTCCCAAAATACTGAACTGGTGCCCGCAGGCCTGATGCCCAAACTCGTAAACTGATACATGCATTTCCCTGTAGAGACGCACTCTAAAAGCACATAGCAGATAATTGAGAGCCAAAACACCCTTATGTTGGGGTAGGGTTTTCCCTGTCCTATTTTGTCAGGAGCTAGGGTTTCACTACGCACGCAGCGGTTTCAAACAACCTATATCAGGTAAGCAACCTGTCCTAGTTTGGAATGGTCACTACGGATTCCGAGTATGCACTAGGTCGAATGGTCAAAAAAGGGTGCCCCGGTAAAACCGGGGTTTGTGTTCCCATACTGGCAGAGCCCGTAACCGGTTACCCTTATGGTCATGCCTTGACAAGACAAGCCTTCGGTAAACCGTTCAGGAATAGCAGATGGCAAACACGGTGTCCTAGGCGCACCAATGCAAATGCAATGCAAAGAAACACACAAGTGTAGTCAAAACCAGATATCATGAGTTCGCGTCAAGTTCTCTAAATCCCCAGCGGAGTTGCCAGAAACTGTAACAAGCCCGCGGGGGACCTCGCTACAGCTCGGACTCGATTCGTGTCACGGTTCTTAATCCTAAACCAAAGAGTCCAAATCTGGCAAACCGTTTTGAGAAAACAGATTTTTGAAAGAAGTGCCAAACATGGACTGCTTTGCCAGATACAGAGTCGCCACCTAAATATTTTATTTTTGGGAAATTTAGGAAACCCTGACTCGTTTGCCTAAGGCCACGTGTCCGTCATCACCAAAGTTGTCTCGACTCGGGAACTTGAGTACGATTGAGGAAGGTCACTTCGTGAGCACCCCCGCTCGCCAGATCAAAGATCGGCCTCTACTAACCATGATATCTAGTTTTGAAAACTTTGTGTGTTCTTATTCCGGTTATTAGCCTAGATTTACTATGTGATGCGCACAGCATACAAGTATAGATTGGGTCGCCTGAATTGGAACAAAACATTTCATGTTTGTTTTTAAAATGGTTTGATGGTGCTACTCGCAAGTAGGCTAAGACGTGGGTTTGCCACCCTCAGGTGGGCTCAAGAAAACATGATTTTGCCACTATCTAGTGGGCTTAAAACACACATTTGATGAACTGTTCCAATTCAAATAACCCAATCTTCACCCACAGGCATTCAGGCAGTTATATCACATAAGCAGTTAGCCTCATGGTAAGCATGCTATTCATGGCAGTCACTCACATGCATGCAAGGATGCTAAAGCATAAAACTCACCGAGTACTCCAAGCCAAAACAGAAGCTAATTAGAAATCCATGCATGATCCTAATTATACAGAACACATGCAAAATGCAAGTAATAGCCGGCTCGGCTATTCTAAACATGGCATATGAGATGCAACAGCTATAATGTATTCAACTTGGAATTGAAATACAGATGCAGTTAGTATGATGCGCCGAGCCCGGTGCATGCAAAACAGATGAATGAATCCAAACATGCTATCATACTGTATGCTATTTGAAATATGCCCTAATCTAACCATCATAAGCAGGTAAATAAAAGGGAAGAAAGACGTGGGGTTGGAAGACATACATCACACTCACGCACACTTATTACAATATTACCCTCGCGCAGAGGGTCCGAATAAATAATATACAGTCCCGAATAGTACAGTCCAAATAAATAATACAGTCCAAAATATGTACAAAAATCCTAATTAATTACCAAATTAACTAAGAAAACAATAAACTGGCATGCAAGTCAGGGACTGCCTTGACTCTTCTTCAGATGATGAATGATGCATGTCCGGGTTGCCCTTGCGCGGAAATCCATGGCGATGCCCCAATTAGCCTATGTTTTGCAATAGTTCTTGAAAAATGCGCCAAGCCTCGGAAGACTGCTGATTCTTGTTTTGCTGCAACAGAGAACGGGAAAGGGGCATAGCAATGTATTTTCACAAATGTATGCATGCCTCGATCCTCGTGCCACCAATCACGCATCTCGATGCATGATGGCCGAGGAGTCGAATTGCACAACTCAATATGGAATGAATGCACATGAAAACTCAACTAAAACCTAACTCTATCATGGATAATCCGGAGTGTTGATGACTGGGGAATTGAGACACGTCCCGTCACTCGTAGTACGGAACGTACCTCGTTTCCTGTGCTCGGGCTAACTCCTATCCCGAACACAATGCGATATGCATGACATGCATGGGTGCGACTAAGATACAACCTAACATGCACAATGCTATGGAATGGCATACATGATGCACGAGATAACATGGCATACACAATGCGCTAACATGCAACCTAGCATACACAACGCTATGGAATGAAATGGCATACACAATGCGATATGGACTTACACTAACACAAGTGGACCTCAGCCACACACACATAAGAGGCCATTAGATGAAAATGAGACACTCAAAATGCGTGCACACGTGCACGCAAACCGAGGACTGACCCTAAGGCATTAAATGCCACTCTAGCAAGGCATGGAGTATGGCATACAAGCATGCAAATTTCAGTACCAAAATGTGGTGCAAAACAGCCCCGAAACATGGCAAAATGACACCCGATGCATGGAATGAGTCCCGAAACATGAAATTAGGCGCATGGAATGACCTATGGCTATGCAATGCATGCATTATTTGTACATGAAGTATGAAGAAAGATTCAAGGCAGTCCCAAAAAAAGCATATTTACAGTTTTAAGCAAGGCCAAACAGTGAACACAAATGGGGCTAAGCTAGCATGCAAAAATGGCCCCGAAAGAGAGATAATGAAGCAAGTGGCAGCTGCTGTCCCTAAACAAAGAAGGGCCCTTCTACAATGTTAAAGAGGGGCCCAAAATATGGTATTCTACAGTTGGTGGCTGAGCCAAAAACAGTACACAAGCATGCTCAAAATACTATACAAAATAAGGCCTAAAAAGAGGTCTAAACACAAGGAGGAAAAAGGAAACATCAAAAAGCAAAATACCCTTAATGAAACATGAAGAGGGGGTCAAAATAAGGCTATTTATAGTTCAGACCAAAGTCCAAAAACACAAACACAAGGGGCTAACAAATCATGCAAAAATGAGGCCAAAAGAGGGATATAAAGGCAAGTGGAAAATGGAAGCCACAAAAAGTGATGAGCCCTTCAACATTGTTGAAGAAGGGCTCAAAATAAGATTCTTTACAGTTCGGACCAGAGCTCAAAACAGTTTACATATAGGCCTAAAATAATATGCAAGAAAATGGCATACAAAGGAGGTAATGAAGCAAGTGCAAAAAGGGAGCCTCAAAAAGTGAGAGGCCCTTAAAAAACATGAAATAGAGCTCAAAAAAATGATATTTTCAGTTAGGGTCGGAGCCCCAACATGCAAGCACAAAGAGCTAAGATATGAACCAAGAAAAGGGTCAAAAAGGGGAGAAGAGGACTTACCCTTGAAGACTAATCTTTGATAGCATTTTGGACCAAGAAATGCTGCCTCCTAAGCTCTGAGAAGACCCTCCAAGCTGCTGGAATGGAGTGGTGGTGTGGTGCTAGGTGATGGTGAGGAAATGGTGTAAGAATCAAAGGGTTTTTTAAGGTTTAGAGTAGAGAGAGAGAGAAATTTAATGTGAGAGCTCCAAACCAAAATTTTCTAACCCCTAAAATACATCTGGGGGTCTGTTATATAGACACAAGAGGGTGGAAAAGAGGGAAAAATGGGGGGGAAATGAAATTCAAAATTCCCCCCAAAATTGGCCTAAAAGGGAGATAAAGGGGCAAGTGATAGTAGGAGATCTCAAACTGAAGAGATCCCTTCAACAAAGTTGAAGAGGGGATTAAAATAAGACACTTTGTAGTTTGTGAGAAGCCACGAAAATAAATACTAGTAGGCCTAAACTATCATGCAAGAAAAGGCCTAAAAGAAGAGTAAAGAAGCAAGTGGCAGTAGGAGATCTCAAAAAGCAAAAGGTCCTTAATCAAACATGAAAAGGACCTCAAAATATGACTATCTCAAGTTTGGGTCGGAGCCCAAAAATGCAGAATGAAGGTTCGGGAGCCAAAACATGCAGTTCGGGGCCCCGAAAGTGGGCTGTTAGGCACCGGAAGTGGTGTCCAACCACGAAGTTGGTCTCTCGGACCACAGTGTCCCTCAAAATGGAGGAAATAAGGTGTGTGCCAAAAACTGGAGCAAACGGAGGTGGTTAAGCGGTCCCGAGCCGAGGCACACGGCCGACAGCTCCGAAGAACCGGGAACCGAGCTCCAAACGGGAAAAATAGCCTATGACCACAAGACGTAGCCTACGGCCACTGAGAGATGGTTTACGAGACCTCTCCCTCCCTTCGGGAAGAGAAAACAAAGAAAACAGGGCCTGATTCGCAAACCGAGGCAAAGCACAAAAGAGTCCGGAAGTCCGGAGGCAAGGCTCGCAGCTGGGATCCCGCAACCTTAGAACGAGCACAATATGCAATATCACTGAGTGCTTAATTGGTGATGTCTGCGTCTTAAGGTCGGTCAAAAATGCGGTGTCTACACTTGTATATTCGGGACATAGTGAGATTGCACGGGGTCCCAGTGACGATCGTCTCAGATAGAGATCCTCGTTTCACTGCTAGGTTGTGGCAGAGTTTGCAGAGTGCTTTGGGCACTAAGTTGACCTTTAGTACAGCTTATCATCCTCAGACTGACGGGCAGTCCGAGCGTACTATTCAAATCCTTGAGGATATGTTTCGGGGTTGTGTCCTTGACTTTAGTGGGACGTGGGAGAGGCACTTACCATTGGTGGAGTTTGCCTACAACAACAACTTTGAGTCTAGTATCGGTATAGCACCGTTTGAGGCCTTGTATGGCCGACCTTGTAGGTCTCCAGTTTGTTGGGCCAAGGTGGGTGACACACCTTTGTTGGGTCCGGAGTTGGTTAGGGAGACGATGGAGAAAGTTGAGCTTATCTGTAGGAGGCTTGTTACAGCCTAGAGTCGTCAGAAATCTTATGCTGACCGTAGGAGGAGGCCTTTGGCGTTTGAGACGGGTGATCATGTCTTTCTGAAGATATCACCTAGGTGGGGATTGATGAGGTTTGGGAAGAGTGGGAAGTTATCCCCTCGACTTATTGGTCCTTTTAAGATCCTTGAGGGGATTGGCGAGGTCGCTTACCGTTTAGCTTTACCGCCACAGTTATCCGGGGTTCATGACGTGTTTCATGTGAGTATGCTTCGGAAATATGAGCCAGATCCATCACATGTATTGGATTGGACCGACTTAGAGGTAGATGAGGATGCCTCGTATGAAGAGAGACCGGTTCGGGTCTTGGATAGGCGGGATCAAGTCCTGCGTGGCAAGACCATTCCTTTGGTGAAGGTTTTGTGGAAACATCACGGAGTGGAGGAGGCCACTTGGGAACGTGAATTGGAGGTCCGAGAGAAATATCCGGACCTATTTGTGGATGTTTGAACATATGTTGTATAACGTTGTATTGTTAAACTTTAAGAACATTAAATATGTCTTAAGTTGTAAAACATTGTGAATGTTTTGGTTTATGGAAGTATTGTTGGATTTGTCTTGATATGGGAGTTGATTATAATATTGCATATGTTGGCTATATTGCAGAAATGGAGTTGTATCATGTAAATTGATTGTGATATAATTTGTGAACCATGTATGTTAGAAATAGTTGGAAATGGAAGAAAAATGCATGTTGAAATATATATATGTTGAGAAATGCCTCTTGAATAAGAGATGGAATGACCGGTAATGGGTCGAGTTATAGAATGATAAAATGTAACATTGTTTAAAAAAGAGAAAAATCTGTTTTCAAAACGTGTTCTTAATTTCGGGGATGAAATTCTTTAAGAGGGGGAGGTTATAGCGATCCCGGGTTTACCCCTTGTTGTACAGTGATCCGGACGTGTGCCCGTGGATGTTAGTAGTTGATTATTATCTTGTTTACATCCTTTCCTACCTTATAGTTGAGTTATAGGATGTGTTGGGCAGGTTTATTACAGGTTGGTTGTGTTTGGGAATCAAGTGTTGCTGCCCAGAATTTTGGGTCTTCGCTCGAGCGAGCTTCTGTCTTTGGTCCTTCGCTCGATCCAAGGTTTGTTCGCTCGAGCGAGAGTTGAGTTTTGTGTCTGGTGGCTCGAGCCAGGTATTCTTAGCTCGAGCGTGCGTCTGCGTCTCAGTTGGACTTGAGAGCTGTAGTTTTTAGCTCGAGCGAGCTTTCCTTCGCTCGAGCGGTCTGGTTGTCTTTCGCTCGAGCGAGCGATACATTCGCTTCGGCGTGCTTTTTAAGTTTTTGCTCGGCGAGGGTTTTACGTATGCAGTCGCTCGAGCGACCAAGTCTTCGCTTGAGCGAGCCTGTTTATATCAGCGGGCAGCAGCGATTTCAAAATCACTTTTTCATCCACTTTTCATTTTCAAACCCTAAAATCCGAGACTCTCTCTCTCTCTAAACTTACACTCTCTCTAAGATTTGATCTACTTACGGTGATTTCCTACCCTAAGTCCTTTGTTAAAAAGATAGAGGGTGTTGAGGGCTTCGATTTAATCTGAAAATCTTTGGATTTGGAGCACGTTGGTCGTTGGGTCTTCATCTCCTTTTGAGCTCAAACTTCGAGGTAGGGATATCCTACTCCTCTTTATGGATTTTGCCTTTAAATTTTAGTATTTTGATATGTTGGGAGTTGTTATGTAATTTGGGAAAAACTTTGGGCCTTTTGTGTAATTTTACAAAGTTGTGGTTTTATTTATAGTAAACCTAGAGGCATGTTTGGTGTAGAGAAATGGAATTTATGTTAAAACATTGATGAAAATGGAACTTTAAGGGTTGTAATGTTAATTATGGAAAATGCCCTAATTACATTGACTAATTAATTGGTATAATTAATTGTGAGAAACGAGGAATTGGATTGGAAATGTTGAGTTTGGAAGTGTATGGGATGAAAGGGTGTAGTTGGATTGTTTATCACTCACCGAATTGAAATGTTGATATATTATCCATTCTGTGCATTTATTTTCTATTTAGAAATAACTGCTTTGGGCTATCGGTGGAGGATAGTCTTGATTGTTGTAGACAATGCATGATGATTAGGCAAACTAAAACTAATCACTAAAATGTGTCAATGAGTATGATGGTTAAAAGAGTACATTAACATTATGTATTAATTGATGATGTGTATAATAATTGTTTATATGCATTGTGTTGTGTTGGAGGAGATAGGGGATGTA
This sequence comes from Camellia lanceoleosa, assembly GCA_025200525.1. Classification (NCBI taxonomy): domain Eukaryota; kingdom Viridiplantae; phylum Streptophyta; class Magnoliopsida; order Ericales; family Theaceae; genus Camellia; species Camellia lanceoleosa. Next base: position 38,970,721 of record CM045764.1, read on the forward strand.
CTCTACGGTTTAGGGGATGATAGGCGATGGACCTCTAAACCGGATGTTGTTGGGAGGAGATAGGAGATGGACTCCATAGATAGAGCCCATATGCTTATCTAGTGATGTGTTGACACAGCTCATATGCTTGTCTTTGGAAGTGTGATAGTGCTCTTATGCATATCTGTTGATGTGTTGATATAGCAAGTATGCTTATTTATTATGAAATGGGAAAATGTTTAGTATGAGTTATTGTCTCATATAAGTTGTTTGGCCAGGTTCTGAGCCATGATTATGAATTGAGAATTGAAAGGAAATGGAAAATGAAATATAACATAGACTTGTAAGACACGAAACAGCGGGATGATATATGTGAATATATTAGTGTTGGCCATTTATCAACTGCTAATCTTTTAGTCATTGTTCTTAGCTGGTTTAGTGTGTTTCTACTCGGCTGTGGCTCACCCTATATGGGAATATCATTTTCAGGCATAGATAGCATGCCACATCCAAGGACATAGCTTGGGAGGCTAGAGGCGGGCATACTTTTTTGTTGTTTTTTTTCTTTCTGATGTATTACATGTAAATTCAAGCCAAGGGCTTAATGTGTAAATGAGTTAGTACTCTCCTTTTTGTAACCAAGTGTTAACTTGGAAAGCTGTAAGCCCTTAGGGCATTTGCTTTTATTGTTAACATGTAATACTTTTTGTGATGAAACTCTAATGAATAGAAGAATGTGGATCTTTTATATTTCAATGCATGTCTATATTGTGGGTTTAATGTTATTATTTTGAGGGCATTACAGGATGTGTAATTTTAATTTCAAATTGTAGGGTCTTCCTAGAAGGTATTCAGATCATAGTCCTATCTTACTAATGGAAGATGAGAGGGACTGGGGCCCTAGACCCATCAAATTTATTAATGCATGGCTTCTTCATCCAAGTTTCATGAAGGTGGTACAACAATGTTGGTCAGAAACAATGATAGATGGTTGGGCTGGGTTTAAGTGTTTGAAAAAATTGAAAGCCTTAAAAGCTACATTAAAGCTGTGGAATAATGAAGTCTTTGGTAATGTTGAATCCAAACTGAAACAAGTTGAAGAGAAAGTACATGCTTTAGATTTACTGGCTGAAGAAGGGCCATTATTATCATCATAGGCTGCTAAAAGAAGGGAGGCAAAAGGGGAAGCATGGAAACTGACCAAAATGATGAAGTGGGTTTGGCTTCAGAAATCAAGGCTGAATTGGGCAATTAAAGGTGATAGAAATACGAAGTTTTTCCACATTATGACATGTAGTAGAAAGAACAAGAATGCCTTATGCTCTATTTTGATCAATGGTTCTGTTGTAGAGGACCCTCCAGATGTTAGGGTTACTGTACAAAATCATTTTTTCACTCTCTTTTCAAACTGTTGGTGTAGCAGGCCAGGGTTGTTAGGTCTTTTTAAAACCATTGGAGAAGATCAAAGTGCAGAATTGTTGGAATCATCTTTTTCAGAATCTGAAGTGAAGGCAGCAATTAGGAATTGTGAGGGTAATAAGGCTCCTGGCCCAGATGGATTTAATCTTAACATGTTTCAGAAATGTTGGAATATTATCAAGGGGGATGTACTTCAATTTATGAATGAATTTCACTAGAATGGGAAGTTGGTTCGAGGTATTAACAACTCTTTTATAGCTTTGATCCCAAAAAATGAAAATCCATCTAGCCTTGCAGAATATAGGCCCATCAACCTTATTGGTTCCTTGTATAAGATCCTTGCTAAGGTACTTTCCAATAGAATGAGGAAAGTCATGCCTAGAATAATCAGTGATACACAGTTTGCCTTTATAGGGGGAAGAAATATTCTGGATGGTATATTGATTGCAAATGAGGTTGTTGATGGGTGGAAGAAGGATAGAAAAAAGGGGATCATACTGAAGGTTGATTTTGAAAAAGCATACAACTCAGTAAATTGGGGGTTTTTATTCTCAATGCTATCCAATTTTGGATTTGGTGCTAAGTGGGTGAGCTGGATAAAAGAATGTGTAACTTCAGCAAATATTTCTATTTTGATGAATGGTTCTCTAACTTCCGAGTTTAAACCACAAAGAGGGCTCAAACAAGGAGAACCGCTATCACTTTTCAATATAGTGGCGAAGGTCTTAACAATTTATTGAGTAGGGCAAAACAGTTGGGTTTGACTAAGGGCGCATTAGTGGGTTTTGACCTGAGGATCACACACTTATAATTTGCAGATGATACTATACTGTTCTATGAAACTGAATGGGAGGAGGTTTTAAACATTAAAAGAATATTGAGATACTTTGAAATTATGTCGGGCCTGCAAATCAATTACCATATGAGTGTGGTGTGTGAGTTGGGTATTCATTCAGATCTCTGTCAAGAGTTTGCTTCCAAATTACATTGCTTTTATCAAACACTACCTCTAAAATACTTGGGAATGCCTTTCGGGGCTAGTCCTAGTAGAAAGAAGACTTGGCAACCTGTGATAGAAAAGTTTAAATTAAAGCTTGCCTCATGGAAAAGAAGGTTCCTCTCATTTGCAGGTAGACTAACACTTATAAAAGCTATGTTGTCTAGTTTGCTTATATATTATCTTTCTCTGTTTAGGATGCCATCAGGAGTAGCAAAGGAGATTGCTAAAATTCAATTAGCTTTTCTTTGGAGAGGTTCGGATCTTAGAAGAAAAATTCATTTGGTTAAATGGGGTGATGTTACCCTTAGTAAAAGTCAAGGATGGTTGGGTGTGAAAAGAATAGATTTGATGAATGTATGTTTACTATTAACATGGTGGTGGACGTTTGGGGCAGAAGAGAAATCCCTTTGGAAGGATGTGATTTGTAAAAAGTACTATGGGTCTATTGATATGTGGTCACTTGAACTTGTAAGATGTGGAAAGATGTCTAAAATATGGAAAGATATTGTGGGAATTGTGTTATCTAAATCTGAAGTGCTGGGTTTTTTTTCATTCAAACTCTATAATTGTTCTTGGGGATGGTTTGAGGTCAAGGTTTTGGCTTATAGCTGGGCAGGCTCTGGTTGCTTGAAGGATGTGTTCCTTAGACTTTTCTTATTGGCTGTGTACAAAACTGAATCTGTGTCTTCGGCGAGAAATAGAGTTGATCAAGATGTTTGGAACTTATTGTTTAGAAGGAGTTTGTTGGATTGGGAAATGGAGGAGTTAGATAGATTGAAGAGATTGTTGCGTACTGTACTGGAATTAAGGGTTGATGTAACTGATAAACTGAATGGAATGCGGATTCCTCAAGAGTGTTCTCTATTTCATCAGCATACCATTGGTGCGAATCCTCATTTGGTCCTACTTACAGGGTGACAGAGTGTATCTGGAAGAATGGGGCACCTCCAAAAGTTCAATTCTTTGGCTGGCTTGCTTGGAAGAGAAGGATTAAGACATCTAAATATCTTCAAATGATGGGGATTTTGGATAATCACACTAGCTTTCATTGTGTGTTCTGCAATGAGGAGGAGGAAACAGACAATCATGTGCTCTTGCATTGCCCTTTTGTTTGGTTAGTTTGGTCCAAAATTATGAAATGGTGGGGTATTCAATGGGTGATATCAAAATCTGTGGATAAGCTGCTACATTGGTGGTCAGGAACAAAGATGAAGAAATTAGAGAAGAAGATTTGGAGAATCATTCCATTTGCGGTGTTCTGGTCAATATGGAAATTAAGGAACGATTGTATTTTCAACAATGCCCAACCTAGCTTGGAGAAGCTCTGTGATTTGGTCAAAGTGAGAATTGCATTATGGATCAAAGGATCATGCACAGGATTGTTCTTCTCAGTGAATGATATTATCTCCAATATACATCAGGTCAGAATTTGTTCTAGGTGAGAGGCTGTCTAGTATGTTGCTGATTGCTGTATGCTGCTGATTGTTCCAGGTGAAAGGTTGTTTGGTATACTGCTGTATGTTGTTGATTGCTGCTGTGTGATGCATGTTTTGGGGGATGCTGTAGTAGTGAATCTTTTGTTTAGTTCCTAGGAGCTGTTGAGTTCTGTTGATGTTTTGCTAATTCGCAGTGCTGAGGCCTGCTCTGTTGCTCTGATGTAGTTGGTTGTGCTGCTCTATTATTTGCTTTTCTCCTTTATGTTTTTGGTTTCTCACTAGTCTTGGGTTTGTGCTACCAAATGATAGTGCTTTTTTAGCAGTGCCAACCTAGTTGGGATTGTTAAGGTCAGCGTTGATGCTTTTTACACTTTCCTCTTTGTTGATGTAAATTTTTTGTATTTTTTACTTTTTCATCAATAAAGTTTCTTTTTACTGATCAAAAAAAAAAAAAAAAGTTTGACATTGATTTGACCTATTCAAAATTTATATGATCAAATCATGTTATATACATATTCCTCTTGAAAAATGATCAATTATAACCTGTTGATATAGTGAGTCATGTTATCATGTAGTGTAGAAAATTATCATCCTTAAAGCTGGAAATATAAAACTAAAATACGAAACATGCACATAAAATATATTATATGACTAAAATTTATCTAGACAATAATGTGGATCATTCTTAAAATAAAATTTTAATTATTTTTATTTTAAATTATGGTTAATGATACAAAAAGTAATAATATAATTTTATTTTTTTTGGGTGCAAAATTGATAAACTTTTATTTTAAGCAAAATACCTTTAAAAATTAATATTGTCAGTAAAGTTGTAAGTGTATTTTTTTTCCTGTATAGTTTTTAATAATAATATTAGGTATCATGAAAGAAATATTATGAAAAGCCTTTAAGAAGATTCTCCACTCTTGAATTAATTTATAATATTTTATTATATGTTATACAATCACTCTTAGATTAGTTTTATAATTTTTTTTTCATAATATTTATTTCATATTACATAGTATTATAATTATTTTTTTAATGATTTGCTTTTGTAAATGATCATGAGTTAATACAATGAAAAGCGTGCTTTGTATATGAAGTGTAATGAGAGCCCAAGGCTAAGTAGTAGCTCTAAATGCACCTTAAAAATCAAGTTGGGCACCCGCATGAACATCCTAATTGAAAATTTAAATTAATAATTGTTAGGTTTTTATTCTTGGCAATTTTTGTTTGACAAAACTCCTTTCAGTTGTACTTGTATTCGCACTTTTATTTTAGTGAAATTACGAGTTTTTAGATGCAAATCCAACCCGAATTGTGCCTTGTAGAGAAGTTTGTGGTGTTAATTCTTCATGTTTGCCACTTTGCTGACTATGACGGGGATCAAGTTGCCCAGTCAGCTCGCAGGGGTCTAAGGGGCAGCGCCCCTTGGCAGGTCTGGGGTAGTGCCATGGCGGGGTTGAGGGGCAGCACCCTTGAAGCAAAATGCATTCGAAGTTGCTTGTCCGCTCAAGTGGACAATCCCTCGCTCGAGCGGAGAATCCTTGGTTCCAGAAGTTTGATAGCCTGGAAAAATACTGAGAGATGTTTTTTCCCACTCGAGCGGAATTTCCTATGCTCGAGCGTTGGTTCGCTTGAGGAGCCATTCCGGCGCTCGAGCGAAGAACGCGGAACAAATTGCTATAAATATGTGGTTTGTCATAAAAATATTTGTGACAGAAGAAAATTAAATTATCTCAACTAATGCAAGAGATACACCCCATATTAATAAAAATGGTTTATGGTTTAACAATTTCTACTACGTAAGTAAAATAATTATTAAAAACATCTCATTCAAAATAAACCAATAATCAACATAAAAGATTTCTTAAATTACTTCCCAATTAAACGGAACGATATAATTACATACAGCTTCATGTTTAAATTTCTATGGTGTTTAAACATCCATCAAAATTGATTTAGAAAAATTCAAATACTGCTTATGTCCAAAGTCGACATAACAATTTATCATTCCAAATCACTTGAAATTATTGTTAAGAAATAACTTGAGTTGATATCATACATGCATATCAAACGCATCAAATAAAGAATTAACAAAATAAATTAATCATGCATGATCCCATAACTTGCATCATGAAATAAAAGGATTCTCAACTCATAAATAAAATTCAACGCATTTAAACTTTAAACTTCAAAATGACAAAGCATACCATCATTAAATAAGTTTGATTTGTACATAAATAAATAAATTAAATATGCATTAAAATGTTCTTGTGAATATATATATATATATATATATATTCCCTCAAATGCAGAAACAATTCAAGACTATGAATCCACATTGTAATAAAAATAAAATTAGTTTGTAAAACTAATATTTTACTCTAGAAACAAATTCTACCAAGTATACTCATAACTATGATAAAGTCAAAAGAATTAAAACCTTTTCACAAAGGGTTCAAAATTAAGTGATCTTACAAACGAAATCGTTAGTCATGTACAAAATTTACAAATTGTGACCGACTCACAAAGTTACATGATTTATTAATAAAATTAATTTTCTAGTTACTAAAACCAGAAAATAAATTATAATACAAAATAATTGTATTTTTCTTGTTAATAATATATTTTGTTTTATTTTCCTTGTTACTAAAACTAGAAAAATAAAATACCGAAATAATATCTGATTACAAAAATCAGAAAGCTAAACCACAAATTAATTTTCTAGTTACTAAAACTAGAAAATAATATAATTTTATTTCCCTTATTACTAAAACTAGAAAATAAAATACCACAAAAATATCTGATTACAAAAATCAGAATAACACACAATAATTTTCTAGTTACCAAAACTAGAAAATAAATTCTAGTTACTAAAACTAGAAAATAAATTATAATAGCAAAATAATTTTATTTTCCTTGTTACTAAAACAGGAAAAATAAAATACTAAAATAATTTTCTGTAATACCAAATAATATTTTGAAATTGTTAATGACACCAGTATCGTACTACTAGTTGTCAAAGAAAAGAGACAGTATATTACTACTATCTGTCAAATAGCATAAATCACTATTTGTTTTTCCAACCAGAATATTACTTTGAAAAACAGAAAATTAAATACAATGAAGATATCAAAAACGATTCTGTCTTAAGATTGTTAGGCAATCTTCACTGTATTTAATAGATATTAAATCTCTTGTGTACAAAACAACAATTAGAATGAAAGAAATAAGAGAATGAGAGAATATGTTTGATTACAAAAATCAAACTTGAAATAAAAATAAATAAAACAAATAAAAACAGATTTTATTTTGTTACAAAAACAAAATTAAAATCTGATTTTAATAAACAAATAAAGAAAACAGAAAAATAATTTAATCAACTTACTTGGTTAAATACTTGGAATAACTTTCTGATCAAGTCCAGTGTTGAACACTGTGTCCTTAAGACAGATTCGTCCTCTCCAAGGTGCTTTCAGAACTTGGACGTCTATCTCCCAGGATGAAATGATCTTATCAACAATTAAATGCAGCACTACAATTTAATTGTTCGTCGAACACACTAAGTGTTTACACTCTTTCTTTCAGAAATAAAATGCAATATGGCGAGATATAAAGCGAGAGATGGAATACGAAAATTGGTGTAAAAATCCAAATGGGAGGTGGTCTATATATAGATGTATTGGTGACTTTTGGTTTTGAATTGAGCAGTATGAAACACATTGGTTTTGAACTTTGAATCTGTTAATTCAAACAGATAGCAAAACGGGAAGGGCCCTGTTTGGGTGTGCGTAAATACCAAACAAATTTATTTCGGGGAAGGGCCCTGTTTGGATGAGCATTAAATCCAAACTAATTTAATTCTGTTTAAAATCGGGAAGGGCCCTGTTTGGATGAACAAAAATCCAAACCAGTTTATTTGAATTAAATTCAAATGTTTTTGGCCCAAAAAGATTAGTATTGGGCCGAACAAGCCCAACCCAACCACACACCCGCCCAAGTCGGCCAGTCGGCCGCCCGGACGGACGGACGCAGCAGCAGCGTGTGTGGTGATTTTTGAGTCCAATGGGTCTAGCCCATTTTGCCCATAACCTCTCCCTCTAAAACACTTGGGTACCCCTTGGGGCACACCCCAAGTACCAAACCCAAGCCTTATAAACCCTTTCAAAACCTCCCATCAAATCAATGTGGGACAAGCCTTATTCAAACCATAAGGAATTTCCACCAAAACTCCATTTCCATGGAGCACACTTTGGCTTCAATTTCCCATTCACTCGGTAATGGTTTTGAGCAACCAAATATACCACGTGAATCACAACGCGGCATAGAACGCGTTACCACTTTGACCCGCGTAAATCGACGCACGGGGCCCACCTAAAAATTAGACCAAACTTAGGATAAAATTCTGGTTAATTTATAACCATTTCCAACAATCCCCCACATGAATGGAATTTGATGACAACGGAAATGCAACAATATGCAGACTTAACGAAAGAGCATAAGTCGAAAATATCTTGCATCAGGATAGGTAGTTTTCGGCCTTGAACCTTCCCTAGTGATAACCTATCGGACTTACTGGCTAACCAATGGACGCGATGCCTTGAATTGTTCAGCCGTTTGTGTAAGCCAAGACAATAGATTTCACACAAAATATTTTCTAACACATCGTGGTTCCAGGAAAAATAAAATTATTTTGCTATTATAATTTATTTTCTAGTTTTAGTAACTAGAATTTATTTTCTAGTTTTGGTAACTAGAAAATTATTGTGTGTTATTCTGATTTTTGTAATCAGATATTTTTGTGGTATTTTATTTTCTAGTTTTAGTAACAAGGAAAATAAAAAAAAATATATTATTAACAAGAAAAATACAATTATTTTGTATTATAATTTATTTTCTGGTTTTAGTAACTAGAAAATTAATTTTATTAATAAATCATGTAACTTTGTGAGTCGGTCACAATTTGTAAATTTTGTACATGACTAACGATTTCGTTTGTAAGATCACTTAATTTTGAACCCTTTGTGAAAAGGTTTTAATTCTTTTGACTTTATCATAGTTATGAGTATACTTGGTAGAATTTGTTTCTAGAGTAAAATATTAGTTTTACAAACTAATTTTATTTTTATTACAATGTGGATTCATAGTCTTGAATTGTTTCTGCATTTGAGGGAATATATATATATATATATATATTCACAAGAACATTTTAATGCATATTTAATTTATTTATTTATGTACAAATCAAACTTATTTAATGATGGTATGCTTTGTCATTTTGAAGTTTAAAGTTTAAATGCGTTGAATTTTATTTATGAGTTGAGAATCCTTTTATTTCATGATGCAAGTTATGGGATCATGCATGATTAATTTATTTTGTTAATTCTTTATTTGATGCGTTTGATATGCATGTATGATATCAACTCAAGTTATTTCTTAACAATAATTTCAAGTGATTTGGAATGATAAATTGTTATGTCGACTTTGGACATAAGCAGTATTTGAATTTTTCTAAATCAATTTTGATGGATGTTTAAACACCATAGAAATTTAAACATGAAGATGTATGTAATTATATCGTTCGTTTAATTGGGAAGTAATTTAAGAAATCTTTTATGTTGATTATTGGTTTATTTTGAATGAGATGTTTTTAATAATTATTTTACTTACGTAGTAGAAATTGTTAAACCATAAACCATTTTTATTAATATGGGGTGTATCTCTTGCATTAGTTGAGATAATTTAATTTTCTTCTGTCACAAATATTTTTATGACAGTGACATTTTTTTATAAATGAGTTACAAGAATGTATACAATCAATTGGGTTTTGAATTGTTCGTTTCTTAGGCAAAATTTTTATGAGGATATGGTCTTGTCACAACATTAATTCTGATTTGTGTAATCATAATTATTTTGTAGTTTTGGATTTGAAATTTATGAATCAAGCACATCATAGGCAACATATGATGAATGGCATGTTACTAAATTTAGGCTTACCACAGAACTTGTGGGGGAAAGCAATATTGCATTAGTTATATTCTTAATAGAATACCCCAAGAAAACCAAAAGCATTCCTTATGAATTGTGGAAAGGTCGACCACATTCCTACAAATACTTAAAAGTGTGGGGGTGTTTGGCATAAGTTGAAGTACTGTTCCTAAAAGACTAAATTGGACCAAAAAGCATGGGTGTGTGTTTATTGGTTATGCTCGAATAGTAGTGCATATCGGTTTCGACTTATAAATCGAAATACGATATAAATGTGAACACTATTATAGAGTCAAAAGAAAGCTGTGTTTTTGAACATGTCTTTCCTTACTAGAAATGAGCGAATTAAGTTCACAGAAAAGAACTTATGATTGTACACAAAGTCAAGAGACTAATGACAATCAAACACAAGAGACTAGTAATGGTCTCAACCAACGAGATTTAGCGATAATGAACCAAGAAGAAGTAAGAGAGCAAGAACATCAAAATCCTTTGGTCAGTTTTACGACATACATTAGAAAATGAACCTCAAAGCTTTAAAGCTGACAATGACAGTCTGAAGCACCTTTGTGGAAAGAGGTCATTAATAATGAAATTGAATCCATTATGCAAAATCATACTTGGGAATTGGTGGATCTTCCACGGGTTCTAAACCTCTTGGATATAAATGGATATTCAAGAGAAAAATGAAAGCAGATGGTTCAATTGACAAGTATAAAGCAAGACTTGTAGTTAAAGGTTCTGAGACAAAAGGAAGGTCTGGATTATTTTGACACATATTCCCTGTGACAAGAATAACATCCATTTGCATGCTTATTGCTATAGCGGCGTTGTTTAATTTAGAAATACATCAAATGGATGTTAAGGCGACTTTCTTAAGCGGTGATCTAAATGAAGAGATCTATATGGAACAACCCGAAGGGTTTGTAGTATCGAGGCAAGAAAAGAAAGTTTGTCGACTTGTAAAATCCTTTATGGATTAAAACAAGCACCTAAGCAATGGCATGAAAAATTTGATCATGCAATGCTTACTAATGGGTTTAAGATAAGCGAATGTGACAAATGTGTCTATGTTAAAAACCTTGACCAAGGATATGTCATAGTTTGTCTTTATGTAGATGACATGCTTATCATTGGGCAGTCAAAACATGATCAAATCAACTAAGCAAATGCTTAACAAGAGATTTGATATGAAAGATATGAAGTCATGAGATGTTATATTAGGAATGAAAATAACTAAAACATCGGCGGATATGCATTATCTCAATCTCATTATATTGAGAAAATTCTTGATAAATTTATCAAGGATGATTTGAATTTAGCTAGAACACTGTAGACATCGGTCTTTATTTATCGAAAAATAAAGGTGATGCGATGTCTCGATTAAAATACTCCCAAATCATTGGAAGCCTAATGTACCTAATGAATTGTACTCGTCACGATATAGCTTATGCTATTAGTAAATTGAGTAGGTATACTAGTAACCGAGAAGACCATTGGAAGCGATCATTGGTTCTTAGATATCTAAGATTCACCGTGATCATGGTTTGAACTTTACTCGATATCGGCGATGCTTGAGGGTTATTGTGATGCCAATTGGATATCGGATACTAAAGATTCAAAATCCACAAGTGGATATGTCTTTACTCTAGGAAGCTATTTGTTTCTTGGAAGTCCACGAAACAAACTTGCATCGCCGTTCTATAATGGAATCAGTTTATTGCTTTAGACAAAGCGGTGAAGAAAGCGAGAATGGCGTCACTTCTTAGAAGACATTCAATGTGGCCAAAACACATGCCGACTATTTGCATTCATTGTGATAGTCAATCGCAATAGGCGACGCGAATCATATGTATAACGGTAAGTCACGACATATTAAGTAAATGGACATAATACCGTTAGGCAGTTGTTGTCAAATGGAATAATCTCAATAGATTATATAAAATCTAAAGAGAATATTGCGGATCCATTTACAAAAGGTTTGACAAAAGAGCTAGTGTATAGTTCATCGAAGGGAATGGGATTCAAGCCTATTACATAAGAGTCGTCATAATGGTAACCCTACTTATATGACTGGAGATCCCAAGAACTAAGTTCAAAGGGACAACTAAGTTATGTATGGCTCACCAGAAATCACCAAGGGATTAAAATTCCCTACTCATTCCTATGGTGAGAGTGATATCTGCAACATATGTTGTATCTTGAGGGCATAAGGATAAGCTTTGCTTTTAATGATTACTTATATCTTGATTAAGGCATAAAATCAAGATGAGTATAAGGAGATACTCACAATAAGAATCACCTATATGAGTGTTGAACTGGGGCCGGTTCTATGAGAATGAAAGAGGCTACATTCTCTAGAAACACTCATGAAAACCAGGCGTTCAAGGCCAAAATGAACACAACGGTGAGAACCACGATGTGTTAGAAAATATTTTGTGTGAAATCTATTGTCTTGGCTTACACAAGCAATTTGAACAATTCAAGGCATCGCGTCCATTGGTTAGCCATGAAGTCCGATAGGTTATCACTAGGGAAGGTTCAAGGCGAAAACTACCTATCTGATGCAAGATATTTTCGACTTATGCTCTTTCGTTAAATGCATATTGTTGCATTTCGTTGTCATCAAATTCCATTCATGTGGGGATTGTTGGAAATGGTTATAAATTAACGAAATTTTATCCTAAGTTTGGTCTAATTTTTAGGTGGGCCCGTCGTCGATTCTGTGGTCAAAGTGGTAGCGTTCTATGCCGCGTGGTGATACACGTGGTATATTTGGTTGCTCAAAACCATTACCGAGTGAATGGGAAATTGAAGCCAAAGTGTGCTCCATGGAAATGGAGTTTTGGTGGAAATTCCTTATGGTTTGAATAAGGCTTGTCCCACATTGATTTGATGGGAGGTTTTGAAAGGGTTTATAAGGCTTGGGTTTGGTACTTGGGGTGTGCCCCAAGGGTACCAAGTGTTTTAGAGGAGAGGTTATGGGCAAAATGGGCTAGACCCATTGGACTCAAAATCACCACCTGCAGCCTTGTATATCCGTCCGTCGATTAGGTTGGCTGAGGTGGACTTGGCGCGGGTGTGTGGTTGGGTTGGGCTTGTTCGGCCCAATACTAATCTTTTTGGGCCAAAAACATTTGAATTTAATTCAAATAAAATGGTTTGGATTTTTGTTCATCCAAGCAGGGGCCCTTCCGATTTTAAGCAATTAAATTAGTTTGGATTTAATGCTCATCCAAGCAGGGCCCTTCTAAAATAAATTTGTTTGGTATTTACGCACACCAAGCAGGGCCCTTCTGTTTTGCTATCTGTTTGAATTAAGGTTCAAAGTTCAAAACCAACGGTTTCATACTGTTCAATTCAAAACCAAAAGTCACCAATACATCTATATATAGACCCGACCTCCCATTTGGATTTTTAACACCAATTTTCGTATTCCATCTCTGCTTTATATCTACGCCATATTCTTGCATTTTATTTACGAAAAGAGTGTAAACACTTAGTGTGTTAACGAACAATTAAATTGTAGTCTTGCATTTAATTGTTGATAAGATCATTTCATCTGGGAGATAGGCGTCCAAGTTACGAAAGCACCTTGGAGAGGGCGAATCTGTCTTAAGGACCGATGTTCAACCTTGGACTTGATCAGAAAGTTATTCCAAGTATTTAACCAAGTAAGTTGATTAAATTATTTTTCTGTTTTCTTTATTTGTTTATTAAAATCAGATTTTAATTTTGTTTTTGTAACAAAATAAAATCTGTTTTTATTTGTTTTATTTATTTTTATTTCAAGTTTGATTTTTGTAATCAAACATATTCTCTCATTCTCTTATTTCTTTCATTCTAATTGTTGTTTTGTACACAAGAGATTTAATATCTATTAAATACAGTGAAGATTGCCTAACAATCTGAAACCTGTTGGGTTTGAATTTCAACAGGTTTGAATCTGTTGGTTAATTATTCAAACAGATAAATCTTCACTGTATTTAAATAAATTAAATTCTGTTGTGTACTAAACAACAATCAGAATTTAAAGAAATAAAGAAAATGAGAGAAATTTGTTTGATTACAAAAATCAAACTCAAAATAAAAATAAAATAAAACAAATAAAAGCAATAAATAGATGTTAAGGTGGCTGGGATCTGAATTGAGCAGTATGAAACTGTTGGTTGAATTTCAGCGAGTTTGAATCTGTTGGTTAATTATTCAAGCAGATAAAAGCGGGAAGGGCTGTTGTGGATGAACCAAATGCCAAACCAGTTTAATTCTGTTTGAAAGCGGGAAGGGCCTGTTTGGATGAACAGTAAATCCAAAACGAATTATTTGAATTAAATTCAAATGTTTTTGGCCCAAAAAGATTAGTATTGGGCAACAAGCCCAAACAACCTCACACACCTTTGCGCCCAAGCCCCGGCCAGCCCAGCCGGCCGGACGGAGACGCGGCAGCAGCGTGTGGTGATTTTGGGTCCAATGGGTCTAGCCCATTTGCCCATAACCTCTCCCTCTAAAACACTTGGGTACCTTGGGGCACACCAAGTATTAAACCCAAACCTTATAAACCCTCTCAAAACCTCCCATCAAACCAATGTGGGACAAGCCTTATACATACCTTTAAGAATTTCACCAAAACTCCATTTCCATGGAGCATACTTTGGCTTCAATTCCCATTCACTTTCGGTTTGAATTTGCATAAATATTCATTACAATTTTAACGATGTGGAGTTTTGGTTTTCTTTTGGCAATTATTCTTATTAAGTTCTATTCTTAATTCCATTTTTTGTGGAGAATAAAATTCGTAGTTTGGTGAATAATGCCATGTTGTGCACAAAATTCATTTAATGGTGCATCATATTCACCACCCCTATCACTTCTAACCATTTTAATGGTTTTATCAAGTTGATTTTCAACTTCTGTTTTGTAGAGTTTAAACATATCTAAGGCTTCATCTTTACTTCTAAGTAAATAAACATAACAATATCTTGTGCAATCATCGATAAATGTTATGAAATACTTTTTGCCTCCTCTAGTTTGAATAAATTTTAGATCACATACATCAGTATGAATTAATTCTAGAGGTTCAGTTTTCCTTTCAACTGATTTAAAAGGAGCCTTAGTTAGTTTTGCTTCTACACAAACTTCACATTTATGATTAGGATTAATTTCAAACTTTGGTATATAATCCAAACCAATTAATCTCATAAAGCATCATAATTTACATGTCCTAATCTACCATGCCATAAATTTGACTCAAGAATATAAGCAAAAGATGTGTTATTCTTATTCATAGCAACTTTCGTACAAATCATTACATTCAATTTAAAGAGACCATCACTCATGTATCCCTTACCAACATACATACCACTCTTTGTTAATACAAACTTATCGGACTCAAAAACAAGCCTAAAACCATTTTTACTTAACAAAGAACCGAAACTAAATTCTTAGGATGTCGGTACATGCGATGCGTTGTTGAGGGTTAGTTCTTTTCCGATGTCATCTTCAAGATTACTTTTCCTTGTCCACCCACGGTAGAAGTAGAAGAATTTCCCATAAAAGTTGCTCACCATTTGCGACCTCATTGTAGGTAGTGAACATCTTCTTGTCCGCACATATGTGACGAGTTGCTCCAGGTCAACCCACCATTCTTTGGGATTTCCAACCAAGTTAGCCTCGAGACACCACAGCAGAGAGGTTGATGTCATTCACTCCGTCGAGATGTAATCCAATTACATCACATTGGCTTGATTGGTGGTCTTCTTGCTTGTACTTCCATGATCCTTCTTGGTGGCGGCGATGAAGCTCGATGTCGATCTTGCCACAGTTATAGCATTTTCCTTTGAACTTCTTGTTGCCATTGTTGTTGCCTTGTTTAGGACCATCTCCGATAAACTTCCTCTTTTTGTTATGTGGTTTTTGAACTTGTTCAACCACATTAGCCTTGACTCAATGGGATTTTCCCATGCCTCTTGTCGACCTTTCGGTTATCTTCCTCAATTCTTAATCTTACAATTAACTCATCCATGGTCATCTCTTTGCGTTTATGTTTTAAATAATTTTAAAATCTTTCCAAGCCGTGGTAACTTTTCCACCAAAGCGGCGACTTGGAAAGATTCGCTAAGAGACATACCTTCGAATGAATATCATGCAAAATTATCTCGAAAATTTTGAACTTGAGATATTACCGTTTAGGAGTCGACCATTACAAAATCTAGAAATTTACCGACGACAAATTTCTTCGTCTTGGCATCTTCTGTTTTGTATTTCTTCTCCAAAGAATCCCATAATTCTTTTCTTGACTTGAGGATTTGTATACATTATCTGACATGTTGTCAAGGCCATTGAGGATGTAATTTCGCACAGAAATCTGAATGTTTCCAAGCATCTACAATGCAACAACTTGCCGATCACTTTCACCCTCTTTAAGTCTTTGGAGCCTCTTCATGGAGAAACCGGCCAAATTAAGAGTTGTAAGATAGAACAAAGCATCTTCTGCGCCATCTCTTAAACTCGGTATTAAATTTTTTCGGTTTTTCTCCATGATTGATTGGTACATGAACATGGTTACGAATAGGACCGATGTTGGTGTAACAACAGAGTACCACCGCCAGATGCGCTTAGGTTGTAGTAGCCATAATTTACGATTACAAAAATCAGAAATATTAAAACACAAATTAATTTTCTAGTTACTAAAACCGAGAAAATAAAATATAACACAAAATAATTCTATTTCCTTGTTACTAAAAGCAGAAAAATAAAATACCAAAATAATTTTACGTAATACCAATTAATATTACGAAATTGTTAATGACACGATGTCGTACTACTAGTTGTCAAAGAAAAGAGACGATATATTACTACTATCCGTCAAATAGCATAAATCACTATTTGTTTTTCCAACGAATATTACTTTGAAAAGCGAAAATTAAATACAATGAAGATACCAAAAAGTGCATCTTAAGATTGTTGGGCAATCTTCACGTATTTAAATAAATTAAATTCATTGTGTACTAAACAACAATCGAAATTTAAAAGAAATAAAGAAAATGAGAGAAATTTGTTTGATTACAAAAATCAAACTCAAAATAAAAATAAAATAAAACAAATAAAAGCAGATTTTATTTTGTTACAAAAACAAAATTAAAATCGATTTTAATAAACAAATAAAGAAAAGCGAAAAATAATTTAATCAACTTACTTGGTTAAATACTTGGAATAACTTTCTGATCAAGTCCAGTGTTGAACACTGTGTCCTTAAGACAGATTCGTCCTCTCCAAGGTGCTTTCAGAACTTGGACGTCTATCTCCCAGGATGAAATGATCTTATCAACAATTAAATGCAGCACTACAATTTAATTGTTCGTCGAACACACTAAGTGTTTACACTCTTTCTTTCAGAAATAATATGCAGCAATATGGCAGAGATTTAAAGCAGAGAAGGAATACGAAAATTGATGTTGTAATCCAAATGGGAGGCTGGTCTATTTATAGATGTTAAGGTGGCTGTAGGATCTGAATTGAACAGGTATGAAACCTGTTGGGTTTGAATTTCAACAGGTTTGAATCTGTTGGTTAATTATTCAAACAGATAAAAACGGGAAGGGCCCTGTTTGGATGAACCAAAATGCCAAACCAGTTTAATTCTGTTTGAAAACGGGAAGGGCCCTGTTTGGATGAACAGAAAATCCAAAACAATTTATTTGAATTAAATTCAAATGTTTTTGTGGTGATTTTTGGGTCCAATGGGTCTAGCCCATTTTGCCCATAACCTCTCCCTCTAAAACACTTGGGTACCCCTTGGGGCACACCCCAAGTATTAAACCCAAGCCTTATAAACCCTCTCAAAACCTCCCATCAAACCAATGTGGGACAAGCCTTATACATACCTTTAAGGAATTTCCACCAAAACTCCATTTCCATGGAGCATACTTTGGCTTCAATTTCCCATTCACTCGGTAATGGTTTTGAACAACCAAATATACCACGTGAATCACAACGCGGCATAGAACGCGTTATCACTTTGACCCGTGTAAATCGATGCACGGGGCCCACCTAAAAATTAGACCAAACTAAGGAAAAAATTCTGGTTTTACCTAGAATTTATAACCATTTCCAACAGATTTTAGGGTTACGCTTCTAGATCTTCTTTTTGGATAGTAGGGTTTATATCTGGGGCTATTTTGTTAGTTTTCTTTGATGTTTGGTTGAGTATTCAACTCATGGTTTAAGAAGTATACATCAAAGGATTGTTTATTTATTCTATACAAAAGAGAGAGTTGTTCTTCGGTGGAGTCTAAAGAATTTGAGCCTGAAGCTTTGGTAAATTTTGGAGGGCTCATCTTCGTGATTCAACATCGGCGTTATGGATTCAGCGTTGGGCAAGACAATTCTGAGGTGAAGACGGGGCTGGAAGAGGCACATAGGGGTTAGTTCAATTGGGCATGGATTCGCTAGGTAATTGAGAGTATACTTGTGTAATTCCTTTATGTCCTTTTAGTGGATTGTTTTGTGAATTTTGCCCATTGTTTTTTTTATCACAATTGGAGGCACTGCAATTGTGATTTTTTCACGTAAAGTCGTTGTGTTGATTTGTCTTTGATTGTTTGATTGGGATTGCTATCTACTGCTTAAAATTGATATGTAATCACAAATCAATATCTAGGGGATTTCTATATTTTTCAATAATATCTATTATAATCTTTAAAAAAAAAAAAATATTAGAAAATTTACTTTGTACACTCCAAATTTAATAATTTTTTTTATCTAGATACTTTGTGTTGAACAAGTTATATATGTCCAGATACTTAATTCCAAACTTATAAAATTTCTTTGGATACTCATAGTCGTTATAGTGACCCCCATGATATGACAATATGAATTATAGATTTAATAGAATTATTGTTCCATATCTTTAGCTACAAGTTTTATCTGATTGGTCAGTAAGAAGAGTGGTTTCCAAGTCTCTTACTTTGATGGGCAAGTGGAGTTATAGTTGAATAAAGAAATTGGTCTTCTCTATGCTACAAAAGAACATTTTGATTACCCATCAAATAATTCTAAATTAACTTATTTTATAGAGGGTCAAGAGAGAGAAACCTTTTCCACTAAAATTGATACTAAGTTTATGTTCAATCAAATTTGAATCACTCAAAGGTTTCACATAATAGATTCGGGTACGTTATTTATTTTTCGTATTATGTTATTATTTGTGAAGATCATGATCTTGGATTATGAAAGTTGTTATATACATAACACTATAAAATGTATTTATATGTGGTATTGGAGTCTGTGTTCATGAATTATCATATTTTTTATTTTATTAAACAAAATTAATTGAATTTTATTAATTGCAAAATTTGGTTTGAAACCCAATAACATCTTAAATTGGATATTGCTTGCATGTTGTATTTATAAATTATTGTTGGAATTTTCGTTATTAAAATTGTATTATAAATGCCTTTGCCATGATTGATGATCATAAGTAATAGATTTGGTAATGGCGTGAGATGATCAAATGAAATTTTATACTAAGTAGGTTAAGCGTCTTTTCAAAGTCTCAATAGATATGCTCTTATTTTATGTATAAAATTTATTTGTTAGACATGCTTATAAATGTTAGGTTGTGCCATGGTAGCAATAAATTGTTAACGTATAATTTCACTAATTATGATGGTGATTATTATTTATGTTTTGTTGAAATATATCATCAAATATTATTGTAAGAAAGCAGATTAAAATTTCATTGTGATTTTATAATACTAAGCATATTGCTATTTAGGATCTAACTGTAACTTTTAAAAATTATTTAAGTATAATTTTTGTAGTGGCATGTGTCATAAAACCCGACCCATTTCGTTATTGGTTGGGACACGTGGCTGTCCTGATTGACTTTGACCTTACCTTGTTGAGTTTGGAACTTAGAACGATTTGGGTTGGCTTCAAAAACTAGCCCAGGAATTCCTATTTTTGCTTAGACGCATCAGCGAGGTCGTGGTGTCGCAGGTGGTGTTGGCACTTACTGTTTGCGCTTGTAAACATGGAAACAACGGCCGCGAAGGTGTGAAGGTTGTGCCCACGAGGGACCGCAACCAGGTCACGATGGAATTCACCTTCCAGTACTTTTGCCTTTGGGTTGAGCTTGTGCACGTGATGGTTTATGTCACGCCCGCAACCTGGTGTTTTTAGTGTTCGAGACTGCGGCTGCGATTGGGGCGTTCACGCTTGCAATGAGTTGTCCATATAAGTTTGCAGTGTGTGTAAAAAGTCACTTTTTGAGATCTTTTCTCTCCATTCTCTCTCCCATTCACTATCTTTGAGTTCTTCAACCCTTAAACCTTGATTTCATCTACCTTAGGGCAAAATTATGCCCTAGTTCCATTTACCAAAATATAAAGAGTGGTGAAGGCTTTATTTTAAATTGAGTGGATCGTCTTTTCATTGCCGGTGATTGTTTTTAGGGTTTCTTCTCTTCGCTTTAATAGGTAGGGATTTTTTTACTCCTTTGCAGTACCTTATCATAGATAGACTTGTAGTAATTTTTATTGCATAAAAACATGATTTGCTATGTGGTTTTGAAAAGCATGAGTTTGATAGTGAGGGTTTTCGGATTTTATGGGTTTAAACATGTGTTGTTGATTTGGGAAGATTGGCATTGCTTGACATGTTTAGGATGTTAGAACTTGAAAGCCCTAATCTCTGTTATTTGGTTGTGAATGGAATTTATCAATGTTATATATATGTATATGTGTGTGTGTTGGATTATGTGTTGATATCAACGGATTGGGTTTTGATAATTAGAAGAAAGGCATTTGTGAAATCATTTATAAAGTTGTAAATGAAAATGAGAAGTGAAAGAATATTCGTAAACCCTTTTATAATTTGAGAAATGGAAAAGAGTTGAGAGATGAAAGGAATGGGAAGTGGGAAGAGAGAATGGTTTGGTTGAAATTGTGTTAAAAAGATAATGTTGGTAATTTGAAATCATGAAACTAGTTATGAATTCAAATTGTGAAAGTTGGGAAATTAAGTAAGAGAGCTGTGTTGTCCTTAGTTAAGAAATGTATGTTGTTTTGTTGTGAGGATTGTGTATTTATGGTTTAGAGGTTTTGTCCTTGGCCATCCGTAGAGGATAGTATTGATTGTTGTTGAGTAAAGTACACATACTTATCTGTTGTCGATTAATTGTATAATCTAGAATGAAATGATATATGATGTGATGGATGTGGTTGTCCTATATTGAGGTAATGCATTTCTTCTGGTTAGCACCCAGTAAAACAGGTGGGTGTGCTATATTGAGGTAATGCGTTCCTTTCAATTAGCACCTGGTAAAGCAGCTTTGTAAGACTTTGGTTGTGACTTGGTACTTATTGAGACCATGGGTTATTGTTACTGCCTTGAGGCCATGTTGTTGGTGTATGGTTATCAGTAGAGGTTCTTGTTGATGAATTATGTGTTGAGTATATAAATGCGATTATATTATGAGATGGGTAACGAGTTTAGCAACCATCTAGGTGATATTAGTTCAGAACTAATAGAATGCAAGTATAACAAGGAAACTATGAGCTGTGAGTTATGCTTAACCAGTTGGTTTGAGTTGGTTGTCTGGTTGTTTGTGTCGAGTAACGAAAACGTTGAAAAAAATGTAATTTAACTTTTAGAAACCTTTTTGAAATGGAAATAATGAATGACAAAGATAAGAACAAGTTTTCTTAAACTATAAAGATAGGCTTTTGGAGAAAGGTATATCTATGTACGTGTAATTTAGAATATAAAAAGTCACATTACTTATATTTATAATGTGAAGTGTTAGGTTTTTATTCTTGGCAATCCTGTTTGACAAAACTCCTTTCAGTTGTAATTTTGTTCAACTTTTATTTCAATGAGGCTATGAGTTTTTAGATGCGAATCCAACCCGAATTGTGCCTTGCAGAGGTGTTTCAGAAGTTAATTCTTTCATGTTTGCCATTTTGCTGACTATGTCGAGGATCGAGCTGTTGAAGTTGTTTGTTCGCTCGAGCGGCCATTTGTGCACTCGAGCAGAGAATCTTTGATTCCAGAAGTTTGAATCGTCTGCAAAAGTACTGGAAGTTGTGTTTTTGTGCTCGAGTGTACTTCATGTGCTCGAGCATAAGTTCGCTCGAGCGGCCATTCTTACACTCGAGCGAAGAACACGATTTAGTTTTCTATAAATATGTGTTTTAGTCGGATTTTAGGGTAAGGGTTCTAGATCTTCTTTGAGGGTTCTAGGGTTTTCCTTTGGGCTATTTTGCTAGTTTTCTTTGATGTTTAATTGAGTATTTAACTCATGGTTTAAGAAGTATACATCAAAGGATTGTTTGTTTATTCTACACAAAAGAGAGAGTTGTTCCTCAGTAGATTCCGTGGAATTTGGGCCTGAAGCTTTGGTGGATTCTAGAGTGGTTCATCGTTGTGGACTCGACATTGGCGTTGTGGATTCAACGTTGGGCAAGATGATTCCAAGGTGAAGACCATGGTGGAAGAGGTATCTAGGAGTCGGTTCGATTCGGGTGTGGATTCGCTAGGTAATTGAGAGTACACTTGTGTAATTCCTTTATGTCTTCTTAGTGGATTGTTTTGTGGCTTTTGCCCGTGATTTTTTTTTTATCACAATTGGAGGCACTCCAATTGTGGTTTTTCCACATAAAATCTTTGTGTCAATTTGTCTTTGTTGTTTGATTGGGATTGGTATTAACTGTTTAAAATTGATACATAATCACAAATCAATATCTAGGGGATTTTTAGATTTTTCAATTGGTATTAGAGCATGTTGCTCTATTTTTTTTAAAAACTTTTGGAGTGAGATCTTGTTTGATTTATGATAATGGATTCAATTCGTGAGGGAAATTTTATGTTTCGACCACCCCTATTTGACGGATCTAATTATTCTTTTTAGAGAGCTTGGATGAGATTTTTTTAAAATCTATTGATGAAAAAGTTCAATCTGTCATGCATGGGTGGACTGAACCAACGATTACCGTTGATGGAGTAACTTTCCCCAAACCAATTGATAAGTGAGACTTAACTGATTACCAAAATAGTAGCTGGAATAGTAAAGCTATCAATTCTTTCTTTTGCACCGTCACACCTGAAAAATTTAGTCAAATTTGCAATTTTGAAGTCGCAAAAGAGGCTTGGGATATCTTACAAACTATTCATGAGGGCACTCATTCTGTTAAACGCTCAAAACTTCAAAGACTCACATTTAGTTTTGAAAACCTTTCTATGAAAAATAGTGAAACATTTGATGAATTTTATGCGAAGTTGAGTGACATTGTAAATTCCAGTTTCAATTTAGGTGAAAAAAATACTAGAATCTAAGGTTGTGGGAAAAATTTTGAGATCCTTGGCCTGATTGGTTCCAACCAAAAGTTACGGCTATTGAGGAGGCTCAAGATGTTGACAACCTCAAGCTGGATCATTTGGTTGGAAATCTCTAAACTTATGAGGCACATAGAAATTTCAAAAAGAAACAAAAAGATGATATTGTTTTTAGTAGTGCTCATGCAGTTGGAAAGGATTCTGATGAGGATTGTGAGATTGATTCCAAGGTTACGGATGCTTTCGTAAAACAATTTAAAAAGTTTTTTCTGAAAAAGAATCCTAATATTTTGGAATCAACTCATAAATCCAAAGGCAATGATAAATTCAAAATTAATTCTGTAACCCAGAAGAAGAAATGGAAGAAACGAAAAATACATGGGAACTCTGAAAGAGTCCAATGCTATGAATGCCAAGAATTTGGCTACTTTGCTCAAGAATGCCCTACTCGTTTGAGGAAGAAAAAAGTATTCACTATCACTTGAGATGATAAATCAAAGTCTGATAAAGATGAAAACGACAATGAAGCACAAGGCAAAGAGGGGCATGAACAATTCCTTGCTTTCATGGTGGCATCCAAAACTGAAGGACGAATAGAGTATCCGAAGAGGCCGGTTGAGAATGACACTGATGATGAATCCTCAGGAAGTGATAATGAAGAGCTTCAGCAAGCTTATGAAAAGTTATATAAGGAATCTCTTAACTTATCCAAATTGAATGACAAACTCACTATGAAACTCAAAGCATGTGAAAGTGAGAAAGTCAAACTAAAGGAGGAGATTTCCGAGGCTTGGAATGATGCCGTCAAGATATCTAATGATCGACAAGCTCTTTATGCAAAACTCTTAACTTGTGAGACAGAGAGGAATGAGCTACAACAAATCTATGCAACGTATGAAGAAAAAATTGAAACTCTCAAGATTTCTCAAGTTGCCTTGGAAGAACTAATGATCAAGAAAGAAGAAGAGCTCAAGTGTGCTATGGCTACCATTGGACTTTAGAACAAAGGATCAAAGATTTTGGACAATATTATTGGGTCTCAACAAATTTGTTCTAACAAGAGTGGCATTGGCTTTGGTGGTAAGAAAGAGCAAAAACAGAGTGCATCCGCATCTCATGATACTAGAACTCAAGGGCAGGGGGAGCAAAAGATTCAACGAGAGGAAGGACTTCTCAATCTTCTTAGAGTTGGTAAGGCCAAAGAAAAGAATGTACACTCTGCTTTTATTTGTTATCATTGTGATATGTATGGTCATATTCGCCCTTATTGTTATGAGTTGCATGGGAAAGTGTCTTATAGAGATGAAAGAAATTCTAACATCTCGTGGGGTAGGAGACATTTCATTGATCGTAATGAGGTTAAGGGTCATAATAGACCTTGCTATTTTGATATGCTTGAGACCAAACATGGAGTGAGTTTGCATTTGCCTAGACCTAGGAATAGGAAGTTGAAAACCACGTCAAGATGGGTTCCCATTGAAAAGGAAGGGAACCACAACATCAAGACACCACCCAAGAACCGCAATTCTCACAAATTTGTTTATACTAAAGCAGCTTGGGTGAGAAAACTTGACTTGTGTTAAGTTGTTTATTCATTTTTTTTTTTTTATTTTTAAGTTTCTGTGTGTGTGTTTTTTTGGGGGGGGGTCATTTAATGTGTGGTATCATTTAGTGTGTCCTTGTTCATTTTATGTCTTGCTTTATTTTAGAAAGAAAAAAAAAAAGAAAAGATTTACTTAGTATGATTTTGCAAGTTTGAAATTTTTGAGAAGTTCTTGTGACATATTGGAATTGATGAGAATATCTATTACATGTTAATATCTATGTGTTTTCTGTGGTTATTACTCATTCAAAGTGTGTTATTTGATTAGTATGTCTCATTTTGTACACATTCTTGGATTAGCAAATATCGGAGTTTTCCGCCTTAGTGATCATTCTTCTCTATGGACTTCTGGCATTGTATCTTTTGCTTTTCTGGAGGAATTGACCCTATAATAGCATATCGTGGCTGATGTTGAGTCTCTTAACTAGCTTCCATCTTTTTGCATCTCCACGGCTTTCTCCTCAATTCTTTGTAGTTAAGACATGAGGAAAAGGCTATCTCAGAGTCACCAACCAGGCTATCGTTATTGTCTCCATGCTTCTCTAGTTCAGCTTCCATACTCTTGAACGTGTCAGCCGCCAATGAGTGTGCAAAAGAAAGAAGAAAAAAAAATATGCAAAAGAAAGAAAAGGAAAAAAAAATGTGTGCAAAAGAAAGGAAACAAAAAAAAAAAAAAAAAAAAAAAAAAAAAAAAAAACAAAAACAAAAACAAAAAAAAGATTCATTGATTAAGAGGGAGCATTCGCTTTTACTCACCAAATACCTCTTGATTCCTAGTAGTTTGACTTTCCTTAGTTGTGCTTAGATTCTCTTGCTGGAGGTCCAGCTATCAGATCACTACTAGGATTTGAATCTTATGTTTGTCGAACTCCAAGAGTTACACACACATTTTTATCATGGGATCTATGCTTTTAACATAATGCGTCACTTTTTTTCACAAGGAATTTTCTACAGGCTGTGCACATTGTGTTTTTAAGTAATTGTGTTTCTTGGATAATCGTTTGTCTTGTTCATTGTTTTCAGTACAGTGTTTGTGGTTGCTTTTAGTAAGGGGTGTAGACACCCCATTTTTGACCGCCCTTAAGACGTGGGCGCCACTAATGGCTTACTTGGTGATGAAAGTTGTGCAGTGCAAATGTTCGATTTCTTCAGCAAAGAGAGAGTCAAATCCCAACCTTACACCCCATTTTTGGACTAAAACTATTTTGACCAAAGATTTTAGACCTTAAAACCCTCTCTTTCAAAATATTTTTGAAACAAAACTCCTACGATGTTTCGAGGCTCGCATTTTATTAAATGTTGCGCTTTTCGGTAAACTGAGTAAGGACAAAGTGGAAATGAATGAAAGAGAGGTGAACTCTTTGAAATTTTTTTCAAAACATCTTGTTTAAAGGTTTGGAATTGAAGAAAATTGGAGGAGAGAGAAGAAAGTTAGTTGGGGGAGAAGTTGGGCATAAATCGTTAAGAGAGAGTTGAGCAGCCCTCGCTAAATCAGAACAATCCATTTGTACACTTGGATTTCAGCTATGAGGCCACCACCGTTGGAAAGTAGACTTTCGAGGCTTCATTTCGCACTCAAGAATCTTTTAAAGCCGTGTCCGAATGAGGGGGATATGGCTGATTGAAGTTAGGTATTAATCCGGTTGGATCGAAACTGAGCAGTCTTCACTAAAAGAGGGATATCTCTTAGCACACATGGAATTTTTATGTGAGGCTACCACCATTGAAAATAATACTTCAGGGGGTACAATTTAGACTAAAGAATGACCTAAAAAAGAGTCCAGATGAAGGAGTTATGCTTGTTTGAAGTCGGGGATAGGGACCAGTTTTTGCTGTCGGCCACTAGGGGAGTGTGCCGGCCATAGGTCCGCTAGAAGTGACCCTTGTCGGCCACCATTGGTGGCTGGTCGGCCACCAATGGTGGCCGGTCGACCACAAGTGCCCAGAAAGCTCAGAATTTACAGATATTTCTCTTTCAGTTGTTCTACACTGTGCCAGTTGTCTCTAAATTAGATATTTCAACCCAAGG
The DNA here is from genome assembly GCA_025200525.1 of Camellia lanceoleosa. Classification (NCBI taxonomy): domain Eukaryota; kingdom Viridiplantae; phylum Streptophyta; class Magnoliopsida; order Ericales; family Theaceae; genus Camellia; species Camellia lanceoleosa. The sequence goes on from CM045764.1 coordinate 38,997,513, forward strand.
CTTGTATTTTTCTATATATAGAGGCCATATCTCTCATATTGCAAGGTTAGAAAGTTTGGAAGTCTCTCTCTCTAAAATCTCTCTCTCTCTCTCTCTCTCTCTATAATCCCCTCTCTCTAGATTTCTCTATCTCTTGCCCTTTTGAGCATACAAGTAGAGAAACACTTCTAGTTTGCCTAGACATCCTTGATCAAACTTGACCACCATTCGGCTGAGATTCCTTGGGACCTTCTTTGGCTTTAGAAAGTGATTTTAACTTGATTTGGTGCATCATTTGTGCCTAAAGTGTGCTTGGCTTCAAGAGGTATAAGACTTACCTTTAAAACTTGTTTTGCATAACTTGTTTTGTCATCTTTTAACACTGTTTTTGAGCTGGTTTTCAACTATAAAAACCTCTGTTTTTCAGTCCCCAAAATGGTGGTTGGAGCCTATTTTGTGTTAGGAGGTTGTCTTTCCTTTTTGTTGCTTAGCTTGTATAGCTTTTTGTGCCATCTTTCAAGGCTTTCAAATCAAACTCTTTTGGCCTTTTAACCACTGAAATTTAGAGGTTTTTCGGTGGTGAAAACGTTGTTTTGGAGTCCAAAAATGAAGGGGTTGGCCTCTCCTCATTGTGTTTAGCTTTCATGCCTAGTTAGCTCCATATGTTAGTATGTTTTTGTGGCTTAACCTAGCTTAATTCAGGCATGTTTTAGGCTCTAATTTGGCAGGATTTAACTTCATTTTGAGCTGTCTTGGTCATATGAGCCTTGTCTTGCATGGTTGTAGTGCAAATGTCTTCACTAGCTTTGTGTTTTAAAGCCTCTCACATGTTTTGCATGGAATGATTGCATGTTGTAGCATCATTTAACATGTGATTTCAGAGCATATGACTTTTTCACACTCTCACTTATTTCACTCTTTCATTGCTTTTGAGAGTTGTGTCTTGGGCCTTGTTTGTGAGCTAACATGTGAGCATGTTTTTGTTGCCTTTTATGCTTTAATCTCAGCATGTTTTGGCCACTGATTTGGCATGTTTAAGCTCTATCCAGAGCTGGTTTGGTCATTTAAGCTTGATAGTGCATGCCTCTAGTGTAATGCTCCTCACTAGTTTAATGCTTTTGGCTTTTTAACATGTTGTGCATGTGTTGCTTGCACGATTCAGTGCCATTTTTCATGCCATTTCAGCACTAAAATGTCTGCAACCTCCCTCTATTCTTCACTTTTCAATTTGCTTTGAAAGTGGCCTTGAGCCCCTAGTTGGCTTGAATGTGAAATTGAGGCTCTCATGCCTAATGGTTTTAATCCTCCCTTGAGGGTTTCCACTCACCAACAGTGTAAGGTCTCTTTCATGCTCAAGCCACTTGTGGCTTAGGCCATCTTTCCAATTAGAGGACTTTCACATTGGACTTAATCGGTTAAAGGACTAATTGGTAATGTAAAATGTGTAAACAAAACATGACAAATAAAACATGGACAAGACAAACATGTTGTATTGCATTACATGTGTTTGGATCGGACGTTAATCCAAACACAAGAAATGTGGGACGTTTCATACTCAAAGTGATGAAACATGTCACTTTTCTTGGTCACCATCACCCTTGATCATGCATCATAGGGTGGTGGTCCTTTGAGTCTTATTTGTGCATTCATTAAGCTTGTACAAGCTTGGTTCTTTGGCCATCATGCATTGAAAATGCTTGGTTGATGGCTTGAGAGCTAAGAATTACACTCCTTTGAACTTGAGAAATGATAAGGAGGGTAATAGTACATATATTGTGTGAGAATACACTGCTTTACCTCTGTTTGCTCTTTATTGTAGCAAAAAAGAGAATTCCAGGGAAAGGGTGGCCGACAGCCACAAACAGTGGCCGACCGGCCAGTAGTAGTGGTCGACAGCCACCTATGGTAGCCAACCGGCCATCAGTGAAAAAGTTGTTCAAAGTGTTCTTGAGGTAGAGCAAAAGTAGTCTGGAAATTGGTGCAATGTTCAGAGATCAAAGCAAAGTGCAAATAGAGGCATCCAAAGGCAAGGCGGTGGATTTTTGGAAGAAAGCCAACCGAGCATGCATGCGTCTCTCGCCCTCGAGGCCATTTTAATTGCTTTAATTAGTTAGCGTAGCTAATTATTTAGTTCGAGTGTTGTATTTAATTAGTTTGTGTAACTAGTTCTTCAATTTCAATTTGTTGTAATTAATTAGCTAAGAATAAGTTAGTTAATTAGTTTCAATTGGTTTGTAATAATTAATTAGTTAAAATGGTTAATTAGTTGTTTTGTAATAATTAGCTTTGCTTAAATTAGCATAGCTAGTTAGCTTATCTTATTCGGACCCTCCTCTGAGAGGGCGTAATGTTGTAATAAGTGTGCGTGTATGTGTGCATGTCTTCCAACCCCACGTCTTTCTCCCTTTTATTTAACCCCTTTCGATGGTTAGATTAGGGACACGTTTTGATTAGCATACCTTATGCTCGCATGCATGCATCATTCATTGTCTTGCATGTACCGGGCTCGGTGCATCATTCAAACTGCATTGTATTTTTAGTACACTTACTTGAATACGTATTTCAAAGCATGTTATCAAGTTGTTTCGTATGCCATGATTAGGTAGCCGAGCCTATTTAGTTGCATTAGGCATTTTGCAAAGTTAGGATCATGAATATTTCTAACTAGCTTTTGTTTTGTCTTGGAGTACACTGTAAGTTTTACGCTTTAGCATACTTGCATGAGTATGAGTATTGCCATGATAGCATGCTTGCCATGAGGCTATATGCTTATTTGATTAATTGCATGAATACTTGTGGATGGAGGCTTTGTTGTTTGAATTGGGAAAATTCAACAAAATGTATGTTTTAAGCCCACTTTGCGAAGTGGCAAATCATGTTTTAAAGCCCATCATGTTTGGTGGCAAATCCGCGCTTTAACCCACTTGAGGGTGGCAAATTCAAACCATTTTCACAAACAAACAAGAGTTGAATTCGTTCCAATTCTTGCGACTTAGTCTATACTTGCTTGTGTGTGTCATATAGTAAAGTTAGCTAATAACTGGAATAAGAACACATGTGTTTATAAAAAAACATATCATGATTAGTAGAGGCCGATCTTTGATCGGGTGAGCGAGGGTGCTCATTTCAGGACCTTCCCCTCTCGTACTCAAGTTCCCGAGTCGAGACAACTTTGGTGATGATGGACACGTGGCCTTTGGCACGAGTCAGGGTTTCCTAAATTTCCCAAAAACAAAATATTTAGGTGGCAACTCTGTAATCTGGCAAAGTAGTCCAGTTTTGGTATTATTTGATCTAAAATCAATTTTTCAAAATGATTTGCCGAATTGGGCTCTTTGGTGTTTATCAATTTCACATTGCACTTTGTGAGATTAGATTCAGAACCGTGACAGGAGTCAAAACTGTAGGACTAATTCGAGCTCTTCGAAAGGGGGCGCGAAGAAAGTCGAGTCCACAGTTTCTGACGACTCTGCTGGGGAATTAGAGAACTTGACTCGAACTCATGATATGTTGTTTTATCTACATTTATGTGTTTCTTTGCATTGCATTTACATTGGTGCGCTTGAGTCATTGTGTTTGCCATCTGCTATTCTTGAGCGGTTTGCCGGAGGCTTGCTTGGAAAAGCGTGCTATAAGGCTAACCGGTTGTAGGCTCTGTTACGATGGGAACACAAGCCTTGGATCTGGACTACCGCTGTACCATTTGATCCTCCTTTCACTTCTCGGTGTTAGGTGCAAGATGTATATTAGGTAGTCTTGCTGAGGTAACCTTTTTTGACCAATCAACCTAGAAGTGGATTAGGAAGGAGTTGAGGATCAAGGAACTTGAGGTGTCCTTTTTTCACTAGAATTTCCATGGCATGGGTTGGAGACATATGGAGAAGGTGAAACCTTCAGGTTCGAGGTTGAGTTAAAGTGGTTGGTTATGGATCAATATCAACAAAATGGTTGGCCATTTTGGTAAAAATGGTGACAGTGTTGATTTTTGAGGGTATGACATTGGTAGCTGTGCTACTACTGGGAGTAACATTGGAACTGTGAGTGAATGACTTTCTCACAGGCTTATTTCCTTCCATAATGATTCCCTGATTGATAGCATCCTCAATTTGAACCTCAATCTCATAGAGGTCTTTGAAGTTGAAGAGTGGGAGAACTATCATTTTCTATAGTAATCTTCCATGCAGATTTTTGACAACCATATGGACTTGATCTTTTTCCAAGGGTCGGTTTGTCATCACAGCTGTCTTTTCCCCCTACCTAGTGATGAAGGCCACAAAACTCTCACTAGGCTCTTATCGGGTCGCCTCCAGGTCCCGAGTGGTTACTTTAATTTGGGTGTTGTAGGAATATTAGGTGATGAAAGCCTTAGCTAACTTCTCACAACTCTATTTTACGGAGTCTTCTAATTTAGCATACCAGATGACAGCTACACCAAATAAAGTTCTCCCAAACAAGGAAAGTTTTTGAGGCCGAGTCGAACCCATGGGTTTTAGAACATCCGAGAAAAGACGAATGTGGACCATAAGGTCACCAACTCCATCACACATGTCAATGTGCGGCATTTTGAACCGTTCAGCAGTTTGACAGTTGTGTCTGTATACCTATCTTCTATATCCAGAATGGAGTTGATCCCTTACAACCTTTCGAACATTTTCTCCAATTTGGATATTCTTAGTATAGCTAGGTCAACATCATCAACATCTATGGAGAAAAGTCCTCTAATTGGCTGTGAGGAACCCTTAAGTCTTCTTGTAGAATAGGTTCATACAATTCTTCAATTGGCGGAGGTGGGTCTAAAACCAGATAAACCACTAGATGTAGATGAGATGTAGATGCCCTAGGTGGGCGTTGCAATTTGGAAAGAGCCTCTTTGTTGGCGGCAACCTTGTTAGTAATAGTATCCATGCTTTGTTGAAGGGCCAAAAGCATGTTTACTATATCTAACGGAGGTTGGTCCGTTATTATTGGAGGTTGGTCTATTACTACTAGAAGTGGGTCCGTCACTATTAAAAATGGGTCCATTACCACTGAAGGTTGGTCTATCACCATTGAAGGTGGATCCATCACAGATCCTAGAAATTCTGGCTGGCAAGGTTCTGACAATGAGGTTTTAACCTTCCTCTTTGTAACTGGTAGCAAAGAAACTAATACTATCTGTCCTTGAATCAAATATCTGGTTCTACTAAGTTTACCAACACAAGTCCACAAAACTTGGGGGGTATTAGACCATTCTGAAGTTATAGTGCTACTACTACCTAGAGAAAACAAAATGGAACTCCTAATCAGAAACTTGGTAGCATTCTTACTTAACTGATCATTACACAACATGCGAAAAATCGAATTCTGATAAACTGAAATGCCTGAAACACTGCTCAAAATTTGAAAAGCCCAGATCCCATACATTGCACATAGCAAGAGAACAAACACCTCTATGAAGGGTAGGATTTTACTGTCCTAACTTTGACATGATCTAGGGTTTCAATATTCAAACAAGTGGCATCATACATCCTAGCATGGGGCAGCATCTTGCCCTAATTGTGGAAGTTGCTAAAGCTTACTACATGCACTAGGTTAGTCTTTGGTCAAAAAGGGTACCTCAATAAGACACAGGTATACCTGTCCAATCTGGCAGGTCAAGCGATACGTGGTGATCTCGATTCCAAGGCTTGTGCTTCCACTATATTAGAGCCCATGTCTATCTATCCGTCCAAAGCCGAATAGCCGTCCAAGATAACAAGTGACGAGCACGAGACTTATATAATTGAAAATAAAAATCATATCATGGAGTTCGAGTTAAGGTTTTTTAATATTCCCAACACAGTCGCCAGAAACTGCATCACCGCCTGGAGGGTACCCGTGCACATTAAACAGTTCGGACCCTTAATTTCTTCGATCTAGTCTCACGAGTGCAATACGAAACGTAGATGAGAATTCAAATTTGACAAATTTTGTATAAATCCATTTTATTGCAAAAACTTTTTTTCCAGAAATAGACTGCATCATCAGATCTCAGAGTCTCTACTTAATATTTTGGGAAAATTAGGAAACCCGTGACTCGTGCGAAAGCCATTATTTGTCGTAAATAAGGATGTTTGGCTTGAAACCTTCAATATGAAGGGGGAAGTTCATTAATTGAGTACCCTCGTTTATCCGATCACAAGATTGGCCTCTACTATGCCATGATATGAAATTTATTTATTTTATGTGTTAATATTCCAATAATTAATAGTAAATCCACAAATTTACTATGTGAAACAAACAAGTATAGACTGTGTCATTTGTTTTGAAACAATTCGATTTCATATATTTCGAAAAATGTTTTGAATAGTGCAATCATGAAAATAAATTTTATTCCAAACTAAACAACACAACCTTCACCCACCGGCATGCATAGAGTTATATCAAATAAGCATATAGCTACACGGTAGGATGCCAAACATAGTAAGAAAATCACATACAGGCAGGATGCTGAAGCATAAACATATTTATTGACGTCTCGTAAATAGGTACAAAAACAAAATTAGTAAACATGCATGATCCTATATACAAGATCCTAATGCAATTCATTTATAAAATGCAGCTACATATCCGACTTCTAATAGATGACATGTGCATTATCTCAAAACATGCGGTAGCGCATAAAATCACATAATAATCAATTAAACTCATAGATGCAAGTTTAGAAGGATCTTAAGGCATGGATATGATGACAAGCAAAATAACATGCATATTTATAGAATATGGAAAGCAAAATAAAGAATGGGATAGAAAGAAACGGGGCGGGAAATTATTACAACTTTGAATATTACATATCCAAATAAAGGAGGAGGGGAATAAAATATTACAATAAAGATTAAATCCTCACAATCTCTCTAATTAAAACAAAAATAGAAGCCTCAAGAAGGTGTCAGAGACTGTCGGAGACTGTTCTACTCGACATCGAGAGGCTCCTGGGTTCTGTCTAGGAAAAGTGGTTGGCTGACCAAAAGATGAGCTAGCAATTAGCCGGTTGGCCAATTAATTGGTCGGTAGGCCAATCAGGCTAGGTTGAAACTTTGTTTTGCTTCAAACACCAGAAACACAAACAAAAAATATGCAAGTGGTTCAACTAACCACTTCCAGTTAGCTTACAATAGGTTTATAACATGAAGCAAGAAACGCAATATAAGAAAGAAAAAGTAAGAAAGTAAAAGAAAATGAAAAGTGTGCAAAATTTACCTTCCAATGAAGGATTTGATTTCCAAACTTCTCTTTTGATCACCCTCAAGCTTAAAAAGTGTGTTCTCAATCCTCAGTTTGAAAATTTGAAATTCTAGTGTGGAATGGTGTTTTTGGGCTATTTAACAGTTTGGGAGAGAAGGGGGGGGGAGGGGAGGAGAGTTACAGCTCTCTGTTTTTCTCGATTTCAAAAACTGTAGACACCCCATTTTAACTGGCCCTAAGACTTGCATGCTTTCTTTTGATCACCTAATGATGAAAATAAGAATGTGATATCTCACAAAATCCTCAGTAAGAAAAATGGAATTTGAGTTTTAGTTCTGACCTCAATCCTATCTTGGCCAAGTGTTTTAGACCCGTTTAAAACTTTATTTTTTCAAAATATTCCTTTTACGCATAGTTCCAACAATTATGCAAAAACACTCTATTTTCCAAAAAAAAAATAAAAATAAAAATAAAAATAGGGAATAGGGAATGAATAGTTTCGGCCAGCATAACTAGTAGTCGGCCGGCCAAATAGTGTATAAATAGTTGCCGTCCAACCAATTTTTTCCAGAAACAGTGCAGTTTCAACAGAATTCTTGTTTTGTGCGTGTGGGGCATCCCACTATCCCATTTTCTAACCTATTTTTGCACCAAATGCATGTATACTCAACCTCCATTGACTAGTGCTTAATCCATTGAGGATGATGCTCCATTTTGGTGCTCCATTAATTCCATATCTTCCCTAATGACCCATTACTCCTCCACTTTGTCTTCCATAATTTCTTCACTTACATGGCCCATATTTATACATCATATTGTTGAGAGGAAGAGGATGATAGATTAAGGAGAGAAGGTTGGAGATAGACAAAAAGAGAGTTTAAGCTTTGAATTCAAGAGCTAGCCAAAATTGAGTGGTACTTGTGACCTTCCATTTCTTAAGCTATACACTATATCTCATCTTATATTACAAAAAGCCATCCAAGTCATGTTATTGTAGTCAAATTCTAGAGCTTTGATCAAAGAGAGAGTAGTCCTTGTGAAGTTCTAAGTGATCATTTCCTTCACTTGTCCAAAGCTATCTTTGAAGCTCAAATTCCAAGCTCTTGAGTTGAGGATTAAAAAGACAATTCGCAACCTTGAGGATGATCAAGAGGAGGTTTGGAAATCAAAAAGTTTAATCTTTTTTTGGGAAGGTGAATTTTCAATTCTTTCATTTTTTACACTTTCTAATCTTATATTTGTTTTTCTTGTTTTAGTTTCATTTGTTGTAATCTTGCTCTTTCTATCTTATATTTGTTTTTCTTGTTTTAGTTTCATATTAGTTTTGTTGTAATCTTACACTTTCTATTTTATATTCATTTTGCTTGTTTTAATTTCATATTAGTTTTGTTGTAATTTTAGGTTATGTTTGGTTTAGTTTTAGAATTGTGATTCTTGTTTTGAAGTTGTGATTTGAGTGTGAAATTGTGAGTTGAATTTTGAGTAATTGAATTAAAAATTTGGTTATGAGTTGTGAAAGGAATTTTTGAATTTTGAATTTTGAAAATTGCGGATTGGGTTTACCCTGTCGTTCGCCCAGACATCTTCCTGGACATTCGACTAGTTGTCCCGCCAGTTGATTAGAACAGTGCAAATTTTTTTTTTCTTTTTTTTGCAACCTGTTATTTGAAAATATATATATATATACTTGTTTTTAGATATTTTTTAAATATATAAATTAATTTTTTTAGATTTTTTATACAAGAATTTAACATTCTCATCACTAACCATCTTCAACACTATATCATCAAAAGAGTTTTGAAAAAAGTTTTAAATTTTAAATTTTTGTGTGTTTGGTTATGAGTTTTGAAATTAATTTTTGAATTGAGTTTTGAGTAATTTTGAGTTGTATATTTGGTTATGAATTTTGAAAAGTGATTTGAAAAGTTTGCCTCTGGAATCTTGATTCCAAAGGCAAACCAAATGGAGCCTTACACTTTCTATTTTGTATTCATTTTTCTTGTTTTAATTTCATATTAGTTTTGTTATATCTAATCGGAAGTGGTTAGTTGAGCCACCTACATATTCATTGTTGTTCCTTTTCTCGATTTTATAATAAGATAGGTTTTGCTAGGCCCAGTGGCCGGCTAGCCTATACGCCGGCCGGTTAGCTTCTTTTGGGTGAAACGGAGTAACCTTCCGGCATTGAGCATACTGGTTTCTGACAATCCTCAAAGACACATGAAGCTTCTATTTTGTTGTTTTTTTTTTATTTAAGTGTTTTGTGAGGTTTCTATTTTGTTGTAATATTTTCCCTCTCCCTCTCTCATTTGGTTTGTAATTATTCTTTCAAGTGTTGTAATAATTTCCCACCCTGCTTCTTTTTATCCCGTTCTTTTACTTGCTTTCCTTATTTGTGCATAAGCATCATTATTTTGGTTTTTCATCCTATCTATGCATTGCATTCATGTTTCATGTATCTTGATTCGGCTAAGTTTGCATTTGCAGATATAATCAATTCCCATGTGATTATGTGTGCTACCTCATGTTCTTGAGATGATTCATATGTCATATCTTAGAGGTCGAATCTTTAGTTGCATCTCACGTGTGAATTGCATTAGGATTTTGTATATAAAATTATGCATATTTCGCTAACTTTGTTTTGTAACTATTCGTGGGACGTTGATAAACATGTAAGTTTTTATACTTTAGCATCCCGTTTATGTATGTTTTTCGTACTGTGTTTAGCATTCTACCATGAGGTTATGTGCTTACTTGATGTAACTGTATGAATGTCGATGGATAGAGGTTGTGTCGCTTAATTTGAAATGATGTTGATTTTTCATATTTGTAAACTCAATTTCTATGGGTTGTACATCTTCAAAACTCTTTCAAAATGCATGAAACAATGTTGTTCCAAAATGAATGACATAGTTTATACTTGTATGCTTCATATAGTAAATTGTAGGATTTATTCAATAACCGGAATATGAACATATAAAGTTAATAAAACTTATATCATCGTTTAGTAAAGGCCGATCGTTGATTGGGTGAGCGGGGATACTCAATTAATGACCTTCCACTCTCATACCTAAGGTTCCAAGCGAAGTATCCTTGGTTATGACGAATAATGGCCTTGGCACGAGTCACAGGTTTACTAATTTTTTCAAAAATATTAGGTTGTGACTCTAAGATCTGGTGATACAGTCCATTTTTTGGCAAAGATTTTGTATTAAAACAAATTTTCCATAAAAATTGCCAAATCTGGACTCTCATCTATGTTTCACATTACACTCGTGAAACTAGATCAAAAAAGTCGAGAGTCCAAACTGTTTAACGTGCATGGGTACCCCCGAGCATGTTATAACAACACTCCCTCTCTTTTGATCAAAGCTACTAGAATTTGGCTCTCATAGAATTTCTGGACTTGGTTTGAAATATAGAAGATGATATATCAGTGCATCACTAAGCAATGGAAGTTTTGGCTCAAAACTTAAACTTTCTTTTTCTCTCTCTCTATATCTCTCTCTTTTCTCTTAATTCATTCTTCTTAATTCAATTCCCTTCCCATTTTGATCCTCTGTATCTCGATAAGAAATTAGGAAAGGCTACTAAGTCAAGGAGGTGGGAGACAAGGTGGGATGATGGGAAGACAAGGGTGATTGAAAATGGATGCCACCTTTTAAGAAGAAGACAATCCTCCTTTTGACAATGGAGGCCAAAGGAGGATAATGGAAGATGTGGGTGTGTACCTCGTGCATGAATATAACAAGAAAAGATCTAAAATAGCATGACCCACACGTATTCAACAAGAATTCTGCCAAAACTGCTCTGCTTTTGGGCAAATTAGTCGGCCGGCCAATTTATTGGCTAGAATCTTGGCTAGCCGACCAATTAATTTGGTTGGCTGGCCAATTACTTGGCCGACCGACCAAAAAGTTTGCCGTGACTGACTGTTTTGCATGAAATAGGATTTTTTGACAGAATTCTCTGACAGAATTCTCGTCATTTCCTCTTATTTCCACACTGTTCTTTGCTCAATTTCCTGAGAAAATGTTTTATTTTAAAGTTTAAAAATGAGTCTTAGAACAATATGAAAATTTTCGGAACAAAGCACAAAAAAAAAAAAAGCTTCGAAAGAGAGTTTTATTGGATCGGTGGACCTTGATAAGTATTGTTCACTTAACCCTATTGTTCACTCAAACACTGGGTCTAATGGGGGGTTTGAGGAAGCCTCCCCTCAAGGAGAAAGGGGTCCAAGGGGGGTTTACCCCCTGGCCGAAACTTTTTGGGTACTTTCATAATTCCCATATGCTTCCGTGCAACCCTAATTCTATAGTTATAAATAGATGATGGGGCGCCTCTTTTATGTTAAGAGAGAGTTGTATTTTTCTGATCATAGTGAAAACCACATCAGCCGTGGATGTAATCCTATTCTGGGGTGCACCACGTAAATCCTTGTGTTCTTGTGTGTGTGATTTGTTTGATTCATTAATTTCTTTCTTGTTTGTTATTTCATGTCTCACGGATCTTGGTTACGAAGGGTTAATTCCTAACAACTGGTATCAGAGCATTGGTTCGAGTGAGAGCGATGGCTACTGACGAAAAGGTTAGAATCCATAAATTTAATGGCACAGATTTCAATTTTTGGAAGATGCAAATTAAAGACTATCTGTATTAGAAAAAATTGTAGAAGCCCCTTTGAGGGACAAAACTAGAAAAAATGAAGGATAATGAGTGTACTCTTCTTGATCGCCAAACGCTAGGCGTTATTTGGCTAATGATTTCTCATAACATTGCATTTAACATTGCGAAGAACAAAACTACAGTGGGTCTCATAGCGGCACTCTCAAATATGTACGAAAAACCCTCTGCCTCAAATAAAGTTTATTTGATGTGTAGATTGTTTAATCTGAGGATAACATAAGGTGCTTCGATGGCTGAGCATCTGAACAAATTCAATATTGTGATAACACAATTGAGTTCTATATCTATTGAATTTGATGATGAGGTTGTGGCTTTGATTCTTCTATCTAGTTTGCTAGAAACTTAGAATGGTACTGTTACGGCAGTAAGTAATTCTTCAGGAAAAGAAAAGTCGAATTACAATGATATTTGAGATTTAATTCTAAGTGAAGAAATTCGTAGGAGGGAATTAGGAGAAACATTAGGTTCTGCCCTGAATACAGAAGCCAGAGGAAGATCAGCAGGAAAAAACCCGAACCGCAACAGATTAAAATCTAAACACAGGAGTAAGTCAAGAACTAAAGAAGGACAGAGTTGCTGGAACTATGGAATGAAGGGACATCTAAAAGGAGATTGCCCGACATTGAATAAAAACAAAGGTGATCAAAATCAGAAGTCTGCTAATGCTGCAACGGAGGATATTTATGATGCTTTGATCTTGAGTATTGACAGCCCTCTTGAATCTTGGATTTTTTATTCTGGGGCATCATTCCATTCTACTACATAGAGGGAAATCATAGACAATTACATTGGTGGTAATTTCAAGAAGGTTTATCTGGCTGATGATGAACTTTTGAAGATTTTGGGTAAAGAGGATGTAACAATCAAGTTGCAAACAGATCTGTTTGGAAGATACAGAATGTCAAACATGTGCCTGGTTTGAAAAGAAACTTGATTTTTGTTGGACAATTTGATGATGAAGGTCAGATTGTAACCTTCATGGGTGGTTTGTGAAAAATCACCAAAGGAGCCATGGTTGTTGTTCGTGATCAAAAAGAAGGCACCCTTTACATGACTACGAACAATAGGGATGCAGTAGCAGTTGCTGGTGAGAAGGAATACTCAAATCTGTGGCACTAAAGGCTTGGGCATATGAGTCAAAAAGGGATGAAGGTACTTGCATCTAAGGAGAAACTATCAGATTTGAAATCGGTGGACATTGACTTTTGTGAGGATTGCATCTTCGGCAAACAAAAGAGGGTCAGTTTTTCAAAGGATGGCAGGAAACCGAAGTCAAAAAAATTAGAGTTGGTTTATACAGATGTGTGGGGACCTGCACCAGTTTCATCTCTTGGAGGATCATCATACTATGTTAACTTTATCGACGACTCAATGAGAAAGGTATGGGTTTATTTTTTGAAACATAAATCTGAAGTTTATAATACTTTTAAGAAGTCGAAAGCCTTGGCGGAGACTGAAACGGGCCTGAAAATTAAGTGCTTGAGATCAGATATTAGAGGGGAATATGAGACCAATGAGTTCAAGAAAAATTGTGCACAAAGTGGAATTAGACTAGAGAAGACTGTTCGAAAGACACTTCAACAGAATGGTGTTGCAGAACGCATGAATAGAACTCTGAATGAACGTGCTACAAGTATGAGGATACATGCTGGATTACCAAAGATGTTTTGGATAGATGCAATTAACATTGCAGCATATTTAATTAACCATGGTCCATTTGTTCCATTGGATGGAGAGTTACCATAAGAAGTTTGGAGTGGTAAAGAGGCAAATCTTTCTTTTTTTGAAAGTATTTGGCTGTATTTCATATGTGCATATAGATTTTGCTAATAGAAGTAAATTTTATTTTAAATCTATTAAATGTACTTTTATTGGGTATGGTATTGATCAATTTGGTTACCAGTTTTGGGATGATAAAAATTGGAAAACAATCAAAAGTAGATATGTCATATTTAATGAGAAAATAATGTATAAAGATAGGGATAAGTCTGCATGTGAATCTGAATCTGTTACTTGTCATAAGTATGTTGAGTTAGAGGAGATTAGTGAGAGTGATTTGAGTAGTAGGATTCAGAATAATCCTGAAAAACTTATTCCACAAACTAAGTCACATACTACTACTCCTAAGTTGAGACGGTCAGAAAGAGAGTCTAAACCTACACAACGTTGGTCTTCATCTTTATATTATTTGTTGTCGTCTGATGGAGGTGAACCTGAAAGTTATGATGAGGCTTTGTAAGTTGATGATTCAATTAAGTGGGAGTCAGCTATGCAGGATGAAATGGATTCACTCATGACAAACTAGACATGGGAGTTGATTGAAAGCTTTGCACAACAAGTGGGTTTATAGGGTCAAACAGGAACAAGATGGGAGTAAACGCTACAAGGCCAGATTGGTTGCAAAGGGATTTCAGCAAAAAGAAAGGGTTGACTACATTGAAATTTTCTCTCCAGTTATGAAGTTGACCACTATTAGATTAGTGCTGGGAATTGTGGCTGCTGAAGATTTGCATCTTGAGCAGATGGATGTGAAGACGGCTTTTCTCCATGGTGATTTGGAGGAGGAAATTTATATGAGGCAACCACAAGGTTTCTTGGCACGTGGCAAAGAGGAGTTTGTATGCAAACTTCGAAAAAGCTTGTATGGTTTGAAACAGGCCCCAAGGCAGTGGTACAAGAAGTTTGATGGGTTTATGTGTAGTAGCGGTTTTACAAGATGTCAAGCAGATCATCGTTGTTATTTCAAGAGGTTTCACAAAAGTTATATTATTTTGCTCTTATATGTTAATGATATGCTTATCGTAGGACCTAGCATTGAAGAGATAAAAAGATTGAAGAAACTTTTGTCCAACCAATTTAAGATGAAGGATCGTGGAGTTGCAAACAAAATCCTTGGTATGAGGATTCACAGGGACAAGGCAAATGGTACTTTGAAGTTGTCACAGGTTGAGTATGTTAAGAAAGTTCTTAAGAGGTTTAGCATGGACAGTGCAAAACCAGTGAGCATTCCATTGGCTAGCCACTTCAGACTTACCAAAGAGCAGTCTTTGAAGACCGAAGAAGAGCAGGCTTATATGGAACATGTTCCATATGCTTCAGCTATTAGTAGTATAATGTATGCTATGGTTTATACTAGACCAAACATTGTGCATGCAGTGGGAGTGGTTAGTAGATACATGAGTAATCCAGGTAAACAGCATTGGAAGGCAATGAAGTGGATCCTTAGATACTTGAGTAGTACTACTGACATGGCACTTTGTTTCAGACGAATCGGTATCGGCTTACATGATTATGTTGATGTAGACTTGGCTGGTGATATGGATAACAGAAAGAGTACTACTGGTTATGTTTACAGATTGGTGATACAACAATGACTTAGATTTCACAGTTACAGAAGATTGCAGCCCTTTTTACAACAGAGGCTGAGTATGTGCTTTCGTGTAACCCTAGTTCTATACTTATAAATAAATGAGGGGGCGCCTCTTTTAAGAGAGAGTTGTATTTTTTTTATCATAGTGAAAAAAGTATAACTCTATTCTGGGGTGAACCACGTAAATCCTTGTGTTCTTGTATGTGTGATTTGTTTGATTCATTAATTTCTTTCTTGTTTGTTATTTCGTGTCTTACCAATCTTGGTTAGGAAGGGTCAATTGCTAACAAGTTTTGCACAGATTTGAACATCTGGCCAAAATAGGTTTGGGTTTGGAAATGAAACACAAATTCCATCTTTTTTACTGAGAATTTTGTGAGATAACATATTCTTATTTTCATCATTGGGTATTCAAAAGAAAGCGTCCAAGTCTTAGGGTCGGTCAAAATAGAGTGTCTACAGTGGCCAAAAAGTTTACTCAGAAAGTAGACATTGATTACAAATATATATATATAATATATATTTCACTTTGTATCTGAAAGAGCTAATTTAGAATCATTAAGACATTAGTAACTCAAATGTATCTAAAAATTAACTTTTGAAAGAGAGTTTAGATAAAGAATTTCGTATAGATCAAATCAAAGATTTCTTTATTGAGGAAAATGAAAAATGTTACTTACAAACTTAAGAAATCAATTTATGGACTTAAACAAGCTTTCTAAAAATTGCATATTAAATCAGAGGGGCACTTATTAATTACAATATTAAAATTTTTTATAAAATAATTTCACATAAATTTTTATCATTAACTTCAAGAAAGATTAAAAAAAAAAAATAATCAGTGTGTTTGGTTTTAGTTTTAGTTTTTTGAATTCTGTTTTTTGAAAACTAAGTTTTTTATTTTTCATATTTTTTTGGTTTTAGTGAATATTTTTAAAATTTTAAACAATTTTTTTACTTTTTTAGATGCACATGACTTAGATATGTATCCAAATAGTAAAATATTTGTGAAGAAATATTTTTAAAAATTAATAAATACACAAAAAAACTAAAAATGTACTGAATTTTCATATTATATATATATATATATATATATTTTTGGTATTTAGTGTATTTTTTAAAGATTTTTTTGCAAATACTTTTTAGATATATTTATGTTAGGTGTGTCTAAAAATTAAAAAAAAAATTGCTTAAAATATTAAAAAAAATTATTGAAAACATTAAAATACTGAAAATAAAAATATAGATTTTTTTGAAAATTGTTTTCTGAAAACTAGAACCAAATAAGCTAAATATTATTTGTAATTAGTGTATCATAAACAATATTAAAAAAAGTCATGGATATAAAGTTTTAAAATAAATTATATAATGATAAAATAATTTTTTATACAAAATATCCGTAAAAATTCAATATAACAGTTATACCACGTCATCATTAACATGTGATATCACCAACCAATAGTAAAGAAACACATGGAGAATGAATGCTACATGTCAAATGTAACTAACAATTTAATAAATTCTATATTTTCATTGAGATTAATTATGTTTGCATATCAATAATGATAAACATCACCATTATATTAGAATTTTCATAGATAATAATATCTTAATCACTTTATTTTCAATCAAAATAACCATTATTATTCTTATGTTAAAAATGTCATTGACATTTAAAATAATATTTTTATAATTTTTTTTATTTAAAATATTTTCTTTATGTTTGCTTGTTTGTTTGTTTGTTTTTTTTTTTTTTTTATAAAAAAAAATTCAAAACCCAGGAGGGGCACATGACCCCCTTGGGCCCTTGTTAGCTCCCCCCCTGCCTATGATACTATTTTTTCTTTTGGATTTAAAAAACACACTCTTGATTAGTGTACACATCCAAAGGTCAATGAGAGTGAGTATATTTATGATTTTGTATATTAATGATAGTTTGTTTGTCAATATTGTACTTGATTTATTGCACGAATTAATAAATTTCTCTTAAGAACTTTGACATGAAATATATTAATGAGACAACTTATGTAATAGAAATTGAAATATTTCAGAATGAATCACATGAATTGTTAAAATTGTCTTAGAATATATACATTAAAAGTTTTATAGAGATTCCGTATGAAAATATATTCACATAAAGTTATCCATATTTCGAAAAAAAATAAATTCAGCCTTATGCAAATTTTTATAAAATGAATTGGAATGGAAACTGTTGTTTATACATTTATTGTAATAAGTTTAATACTAAGATAAAGAAGTGATAAGATAATCATAAGGAATAAAAGATTACTTGCTTATATTTATGAGGTCTAAAAATCTAGAATTGATAGACTATTTAGATTCAGACTTTGGAAGATGCATTGATAGTATAGAGTTCACTTTTGACTATTGTTCTTATTATGTGAAGAAGAAATATCATGAAAAGTGTGAAATGAACTATAATAAGTATCTCCCATGAAAATTGAATTTGTGGTGTCCTTTGAGACCACAATTCATGAATTATTATTATGAAACTTTATCTCAGGACTTGAAATTGTTAATTTTGTTGTCAAGTCATTGAAAAGTTATTGTGATAATTTTGCAATTGTTTTATTTTCTTAGAATGACAAGTATTCTAGTTATGCTGAACCCATAGAATTAAAATATTCTGCTGTTAAAATAGAGTTTCAGAAACAGAAAGTGTCAATAAAATATATAAGTACACAACTTTTAAGTGCAAATATATTGATGAAGGGATTACTGTTAAAAACAATTAGAAAATTGCCAATTGAATGTGTCTTGAATGTAATCTATAACAGTTTTTTACGTTTTTATAAACTAATTTATGATTAATTGTGTTATTTGACATTTTGTGATCTCATTAACTGTATTTCTAATATATTTTCTGTTATGAAATAAGTACGTACATGTATGAGAATGAATGAATGATAACATGAATAGTATTTGATAAAAAGATATTATTGGACCTTTTAAATACATTCCTCACTTAAGGACTATATTAAACTAGTTGCTAGTGTTGTGGTACATGGAAGTGAGTATGTTACCCCATTGGTGTAGAACCCCATGACTTGCATTAGTGAACTGTTTAATTATAGTATTATGATGATGACCAAACTAAATGTAAGATTAAATATGGTTTATTGCACGCCTAATGTCAACCTTATTAAATCTTGGTGTAAGTTATCATATGGGCCAAGTGAGAAATGTAAAACTAAGTTAATTATTTAGGAGTGCTACTATTAGCGTCCCATCAATTAATTTGGACCCTCCCAATTTCTTTGGACCGTCACTTATAAATTCTAAAACTCTTAAAATTTCATTTCTCCTCCCAAATAATACCAAAATTATCATTATGAAAATATTTCATTCATTCAATTGAATGCACACCACACACCCCAAAAACCCTCTCTCCTAAAAATAAAAAATTATTTTTAGCTACGATTTTATTAGGACTTATATTCAATAGGACTTCGGCCAAGTTTGGCAAGTTGAAAAAAAGTCAAAAAGTCAAAAAGTTACTCAAAAAGTTAAAAAGTTATCACTATTCACCAAAAGTAAAAAATTACGGCTGCACAACTCCCAATCCTAATTTTTCTCTACATACTAATTTATATAATTTTTTAATACATATTTTTTCATAAAAAGTCAAAAAGTTAACTCAAACAACTATATTTTTAAACATAACTATTAGAATCTATTGGTAGTTTACCCTTATTTTAATATTTATTTTATTTATTTTCTAACTTTTATGGGACAATATGTACCCTATTACAAATTAGTATATTTTTATGACAATTTTATGAAATCAATAACAAAATGTGTAAACTTATCACAAATTTGTATAACAAAAAATATTATAATCAAGCCACAAATTTTTGTTACATGAACATGAAATTTTAGACATTTTGTTATGTTAATTTATGACGATATTATGCATATTGAAATTAATATTACAAAATTTTATGATAAAATTACATCATTTGTAATAAGGTGTATATACATATAGGATTTTTGGAATTACCTATTTATTATTTTAAAAAATATATTTTATTTTTTAATTTTATTTATATTAGGTGCATCTAAAAAGTAAAAAATTTCTTAAAATATTTTTAAAAATTCACTAAAAATAAAAAAAAAATCAATTTTTAGAAAATTGAATTCAGAAAATTGGAACCAAATAAGGTGATAATATTAAGTAATTTTTTTTTTTTTTTTGTTCTTGAAAATTCTAAAAACCCTCGAGATTGTGATTAAGATTCAATCTTAAACAATAAATAGTTATTTTCAATCAAACACAAGTAGATCTAATCCAATTCAATGAGAATTGAACTATATCTACAAAATAAACAATGACAAATCGACATAACGATATAACGAGGAAAAAAACACCATTGAAATACCTTCAATCGTGATAAAAAAAATCACGAGCCAAACCACAAAACAATAAAGAAGACAACGAAATTACATACGAAAACCCTCAATTACCTAGCAGTGAGACTGAAGGTGGTTCTCACATATAGGCCAACCGCTCAAGCGCAACATCTATCACTCGAGTGGTAAAACATGTTTCCCAGAAGTTCAAAATACAGGCTGAGATACTGAATGAACTACTTCAATGTACTTAGTCAGCGAAGAGGCAAACAATTATTACTCAAATCATGATACAGAATGTCAGCACAAACTTCTCTACTCAACCACAACACAGGTTCAATTTACATCTAAACTCTCATAACCTCACAGAACAAATAAAACAAAAGCAATTACAATTGAATGGTGTTTTTGTCTAATGTGATTGCCAATTATAAAAATTAAAAAATTAAAAACCTAACATAACAGTAAGGGGTGTTTGGGCAACTTACGTGAACCTCGACTAATCCCTCCTCCCCCTAGTCCGATCAAAGGCAGGCAACCCATACCACGACTAGAGAATTCACAAGAACTTTTTTTCCTTGTGGCGTGACCACAAGAGTTGAACCTTGAACAATTGTATAGGGAGTATACTCACCAACCATTCAAGATAACCCTCAAGATTATATTAAGTGATTTTTGATTTATTAAAATTCTACAAAATTTTTCATTTCTTATTAGAGTATTAAAAAAAAAAAAAAAAAACCTTGTATAGAAGGAGTGGTGCAAATTACCATTCCTAATAAAGCAAGCCTTGTTGCTAGTAAAAAGAAAAAAAAAAAAAAAGAAAGAAAAAAAGAAAAAAAAAAGAAGAAGAGAAAAGTGACTTAATTTTGAAGAAATTGTAGTCTAATAGAGTTTTATAAGAATCCCTCATTCTCAATCTATTTCTTCCTTCTCTGTGCTTGTAATTTTGTGTAATGTTGATTACTTTCACTAACTCCTCATTCATGAATTATGTAAATGGTTTCAAATTAGGTGTTGTTTTATATGTGACTTTTTGACTATTTTAACCAAAAATAACCAAAACATTTAACAAAAAATGAAATGGTAAAATGTCTTTTGAAAATATGAAACACAGTGATGATGCTTTCATTTTTGAATGAATGGATTACAATGAGTATAACACTTTACACAAAAAGCCCATATATAAATTGTCACTACAAAAATTTTGATTTTTTGCGACGGCAAAATGCCGTCACAAATACTCATTAAGCTGTCTCAAAAAATTTTAGCAACGGCAAACGGGGGGTCACAATAAAGGGCGTTACAAAAACTTTTTAGTAATGGCATTTTACAGTCACTAATAATGTTTAAAAATAGACCTTTTTGCCGCAGTACTATTTTACCATCGCCAAAAGTATTAGTTGAGACAGTAGAAATTGTCGTCGCAAATTGTTTTTTTTTTTGGCGACGGCATTGATTTTTTCGCAAAAAAGGTTTTTGATTTTTTGCGACGTTGTGGTGCCGTTGCAAAAAAAATAAAAAAATAAAAAAAAACCTAAAAACCCTGCTGTAAATTAATTAAAAATATTAAAATTACCTGTATTCAATGAAAACCAATTTAAAAAAAAAATCAACAATTGCATAATAATATAAAAATTCTTGCATAGAAATAATAATTTCTCCATAATAAATATATTCTTACATTCATAACTATAAATTAACAAAATTAACCCAGTACATAATGTTTCATAATACATATATAATGTTTAAATACATAATGTTATTCATAATTCAAACTAACATAAATCAAAATTAAAAATTTTCATCAGCATTCTCCATGGTACAAAAACAAAAAATAGTGGCATTCTTCACAGGCATGAAATCCACAAGAAGCAAACTCCTACTCTAGAAATATCTGGAAAAAAAAATAAAAATAATTAATGAAAATATAATTATGTGTTAATATATTAATTACAAAAAAAAACATAAAAATTTAACTACTATATAATTAGAAAGATAATTAAACAAATAATTGTGCCTAGACCGAAATCCGACTCTAACTCCTAAATCGAGAACCCGATTTGAGTCCCGTCTTCTCCCACTAGTCTCTCGTGCCAAGGCGGTCGTATGTGCCAAGTTTTGTGCTAAGCCAATACCATTTGGTAATTTTGGGACGTTAACACCTTGAATTCTAAGTTTTTTAAAGAACTAGTTTACCTAGAGTGAAATCCGGCTCTAACTCCCAAACCGAGAACCCGATTCAAGTCCTGTCTTCTCCCACAAGTCTCACGTGCCAAAGCAGCCGTGTGTCCCAAGTTTCGTGCTAATCCAACGCCGTTTGGTGATTTTGGGGCGTCAACACTTCAAATTCTAAGTTTTTTAAAGGACTAGTTTACCTAGAGTGAAATCCGACTCTAACTCCCAAACCGGGAACCTGATTCGAGTCCCGTCTTCCCTCACAAGTCTCTCGTGCCAAGATGGTCGTGTGTGCCAAGTTTCGTGCTACTCTAACGCCGTTTGGGGATTTTGGGGCATTAACACCTCAAATTCTAAGTTTCTTAAGAAACTAGTTTGTTTCTTAAGAGTGAAATCCGGCTCTAACTCCCAAATCGGGAACCCGATTCGAATCCCGTCTTCTCCCACAAGTCTCTCATGCCAATGCGGTCGTGTGTGCCAAGTTTCATGCTACTCCAACGCCATTTAGTGATTTTGGACCATTAACATCTCAAATTCTAAGTTTCTTAAGAAATTAATTTGTTTCCTAAGAGTGAAATCTGGCTCTAACTCCCAAACCGGGAACCCAATTTGAGTCCTGTCTTCTCCCACAAGTCTCTTGTGCCAAGGCGGTCGTGTGTGCCAAGTTTCGTGCTACTCTGATGCCGTTTGGTGATTTTGGGGCATTAAAACCTTAAATTCTAAGTTTCTTAAGAAACTAGTTTGTTTCTTAAAAGTGAAATCCGGCTCTAATTCCCAAACTGGAAACTCGATGTGAATCCTGTCTTCTCCCACAAGTCTCTTGTGCCAAGGCGGTCGTGTGTGCCAAGTTTCGTGCTAATCCGATGCCGTTTGGTGATTTTGGGGCGTTAACACCTCGAATTCTAAATTTTTTAAAGAATTAGTTTGCCTATAGTGAAATCTGACTCTAACTCCCAAACCAAATAATCATACACAAATGAGAAGCCAATGATGGTCGAATCTGGCTTCATTAAAGAGTGAACAATGCTACTCACCATTCAATAGAGAACACAAAGATCGAGAATATAGGGGATTACTTGAGTGTTTGAAAGAACGAATAAGATTGATTTCCTAACGACCGCTAAGATGAGTTTTAATAGAACATTTATGTGGGAAGTCAAAAACTGTGGTTCAAAGCGAACACATTTTCTTTTAAAACCCCTTTTTTGGACTTCCACCCCCCCCC
Organism: Camellia lanceoleosa; assembly: GCA_025200525.1. NCBI lineage: Eukaryota > Viridiplantae > Streptophyta > Magnoliopsida > Ericales > Theaceae > Camellia > Camellia lanceoleosa. The sequence goes on from CM045764.1 coordinate 39,020,525, forward strand.
CCCCCCCAAAAAAAAGGTCAACAGAATACTACAATAAATTCAACAAGGAAACTTTTATTAAAAAAATGGACAAAATTCTAATCTAGAAGTGCATTTGCAAACTGAAATACAAATTGTTCTTCAGTCAAATTCCCACCAATCATACCCTACTACATTGATGGTTACAAATCCAAAACATTTCGTTATCCTACAACATGCAAGAAATAAAGGGTTGGAGAAGATATATATATGTTATAGAAAAAAGAAAAAGAAAGAAAAGAACAGAAGGGAGATAAATTAAAATTAAGTAATCCCCACAAATGTATCACCACTGGACAAGGGAGTCACCCAGTCCCACCAAAACATAAAATACCACACAAAAAACAAGAAGTCCAAACAGACTCTAAAGTATAGTATGATACACTACCTTCTCTAGTATCAACGATGACCTTTGAACATTCCCAATCAGAGATATAATTGATCTTTTCTGAAGGAGATTTACAACTGCAATTTTTTCAAGTTCTTCCACAACATGGTCAAGCTCCTATTCAAAGAAGACATAATACCAAATAAGGTTAGAAATTCACAGTTGAAGAACTAGACAAGATCAAACCATGTCACTATATCCAATACCAAAAAGATTGAAAGCATATTGTATTTGGTAAAGTGATTATAAATAATTAGGGTTTCATTTTATCAGACTCCTTGCATACAGTATCAACATGTGCACCCAT